>OU744448.1:24788173-25388173 GCA_916610825.1 Haliclystus octoradiatus
GGTTTGCCTCTCGTTTCTCGTCTATGTTGGTATAGAGAGCCGTTACATCAAGAGTGACTAGCTGTGGTGACTAGCTGTGATTTCTCTTTTACTTCCACGTTTGTGATTTGTTTCAGAAAATCGTGGGTGTCCCGAATATGGGATTTGATATGTTTTCTAAGTGGTTTCAAAGCATCATCTACAAACGCCGACAATCTGTGTGTGTGTGAGTTACAACAAAAAACAATAGGTCACCCAGGTATGTCAGGTTTATACGGACTTTAGGTAGGATATAGAACAGTCCCGGCCGTATTTTGGTTCTCACGGGGGTAAGTAAGGTCAATGTTTTGGTACCAATTGAACCTTCTCGCTCTAATCTATTGAGAAATGCAGTAATCGATGAGCACATACGAGATGTGGGGTCAGTAGTACCTAGGATGTGATAGGTAGTTGTGTCCCTTAAATGTTTAAGGACTTTGCTGTTGTATTGGTCAACAGTCATTACCACCGATGTCCGCACGTTTAAAGATAAGTTCGTCCTTCTCTTTAAGAATTGTAATCTTGTTTAGGATTTTGTGAGTTTGGCTTACAGATTCCTGCCCCGTTTTGTATTTATGTAAGAGGCTGTCCACATGGGTGTCCAGTTGGGAAAGAGTTTTCTCCAACGATGTGTCCCCGCTATGAATTCCCTGATCATGCCCCTGTGTTGCATAGATCGGTATAGAAATCGAACCGCTGACTGCTGGTTAGTCTCAGACTTGTGTGGATTGTAGGCCCATGATCGGTATATCCTTTTAAAGCGGTTCTTGAATTTTTTAAGTTTCCCAAATTCTAACTAGGTTTGGCCTAGTAGATTGAGATTTTATAAACTTAGGACCATATGATAAAACTCTCATTTGATCATCTGATAATTGGTTCTCAGATAAGTTCACGACCGTGTCTCTTAGCATGCTCATAGAATATAAGTCAGAGATCAAGCAATTTTGTGGAATTGGATTTGTTATGTGATTCCGCGAAGATAAGTTAGCAAACACATATTATATAAAGTTGTAAATTGGTTAGTTAGAGTAATTTACCATGGTATTTGTAGTTGGTAACAAAAACTTATAAATGATAACAATGTTTTTTGCTGTGGACTACTTGACTGTCATTCTGGATGACTATATCTGCCACGATTGTTCCTGTTGCTATTATTGGTGATAGCTGCAGTTGTTTTGGTAGTGCCAAGTTGGCCGCTCAGATGTTCTTGTCCCAAGCGCTTCTGATTTCCCCGTCTGTTGCCTTTTGGTTTGGTATCATGCTTTGCTCTCTTTGCGTCAGGCTTCCTTATTCCAGATGATTCTGCACTGCGTGTATTATCAATGTCACCGTCAGCATGTTTGCATCTAATTGGTTCGACGTATGCACTAAGTTGGTATAGCTTGATTTCCTCTGGGGAAATTTTAGCCAAGTGTAAAGTTCTCTTGAGTAGGTTAATCAGCAGACGGTTGTAGTTTATTGTTATCACTCGATGGATCATTAAGATGTCATCTTGAGATAGTGACAATGAACATAAATCATTAATATTGGCAGGATGATGTTGTACTGCTTCCTGTAATTGGTGACAGCTATGGCGTTGAGAATTATGCTCTGTGCCTCTAATAGATGGGTGTTGATGCTCTCTTGGAGTTCTTTGTTGATTTCCTTTAGCATACCTTGTGGTATAGGTAGCATAGAGCGTGTCTGAGGGCTGTTGGTAAGCCTCGTTTAAACTTCCATAAGCGGCAGGTAGTTGACATCGATGATATTATTCAAGATTTGAATCAGATGGTATTTCAGCTGTTTATATTTCTGAATTTGATTATCTTCAATTTTTCCGTCGACAGGTGTTTAAAATCCGGTATCGCATTGGTTCGGTGCATGCCTATCAATTTCAGGGTTGTTTGTATCACTCGAGCAAGGCTTTCAGTTGGAGCTGTCAATTTCGCTGTGTGCATAAGGCCAGCCAGATGGATCTGATTCCAAAGAACATGTTGGTCATATCGTAAATCATCAGGCTTGGTCGATGATCCCGTCTGCTGTGTTTCTGGGATGATCTGTAGAGACATGACGCAGTTGGCGATGTCACCAAGGATTCATATAATCTTAATATTCTATAACATAATATTCATACAATCAAAGTTCAATTTCAAATAAATGGTTTGTGAGTTACCTGTAAAGTATAACTGTAAATTAAACTAGCCACGACCGTCAAACCCAGGCTTGCGAAATTTGAACAAAGCGCGGGAAAACAATGTAGATGGCTCTGGTTCATCACATACCGAGTTGACATATATGAGTTACCTGTAGAGTATAGTGTGCATCAGCACAACCGGATTTACGTATACGTGTAACATACGGATCTTCATCTTCTTCATTATCAGTCTCTGATTTGGATGATCCACTTTCTTCCGTATTGTTACCCATTTTTAATAATATCAAAGCTCAATACAATCCTGTAAGAAAAGCATTGAAGTGATAGCTGATTACAAAAAAATGGAAAGTACAATAAAGTTAATAATTTTAATAGCTTGATATAATATCCTTATCAAGAGCGCTTACAATAGTAGTAGTAATGAGAGAAAACTATTTGTACAGTTTAACTTGCTTAATATTCCTGGATGTATTAATATTATGCTTGGTCTGGTGCAGACGATGAGCGGAGGATTCGATCAGATGACAGAGCAACCAAGCTTTAGATCGGATCATAACTGATCGACTGCGGTTAAAATCCATCAAAGGTCAGCTCAGCCTTGACTTTATGGAATAGCCCAGAAGAAATTGCATTGTAAGTAGCCGTGGCGCATCGTTGCGCATTGACAATCGATGCCCTACTTGACATGAAATCTGTTGAAATTGATCTGAAGTATCACGACTGAGATCAATAAAGAGCATTTACAATCATTGCTTTCAGCAAAAGAGTTACTCTTCTAGAAATAGAGGAGTGGTACGGGTACCTTCGGTAGGGCGATACCGTCTCAATTACTCACAGGTGCGGGAAGAGAAGTGGAACAGTAAGGCAAAGTCTATAAGTCGTTCTGTGCATGTGTCGATCCTATTTTCCGTGCAAAAACAGCTCATGAGTTCATACATTCCTACTTTTGTCGGTACGAGGACTGTATCATGTTATATTAACAAGAGAGGTGCTTCTTAGCGAGTTTCACTTGAAAATTATATATGAAATATCGAGGCCGCCCCATCCAATAGTCCCTACTCCCTTCTATTGAATTTTGACTTAATTAACAAGTTTGTTATAGGGTAGACATGGAGTAAACAGAAGACAAAGTCATTGATGAAAAATTGAAAATGGATCAGCGATTGAGTAGGCTGTAGTCCCGGCAAACAGTAGACGTTCGGTGAACGTTCGTAATATCTTCTAACAATTTTAAAGTTCGTCAAAGGTTCGAGGAGTGTCCGATTCGAATAACTACTTTAAAAGACTGCAACGAAAGTTCCGTGAACGTTCACGGAACGTTAATAAGGCGGACGAACGAAAATAAACGTTCACAGAGCGTTCAGTGAACGTTCACTGTTTGCCGGGGGTAGCGTGAGCCAGCCAGTAGGATACTGAAGCTGATAAAGGACATCCATAAAGTACACATTTGGTAAATTTGCAAAATATTTGACAACTTCCCCCCGGCTGTACGCAGTTTGCCACGCTTCTGCGGAAAAACACAAAAACTGAGGACGTGCTTTATGGATTGCTCCTAATTAATTCAATCAACTGCAAATAACATCATAATCATCATAACTAATTCATCACCTGATCGATATGCTTGGAATTTTTTGCACGGGACTGTACATAGCAAGCAAAATATAATAACAGACTGTTACAGGTTATAATATGTTATAGTAGAAAAGGAATTATTTACAGAGCGAATAATACATATTTAAATTAGTAAAAATTTAGTTCAATGTGTTATTGACGTGCATTTGATTCTTGAGGAGACGTCTGATTCCGGGTCTGTTTCTTGACGCAATATGTCACTGGTATAATCACTTTCATCCCAGACGCAAGGCCATTCCACTTTCGAGCACCAGCGGGTTTAAATGAATGCCGATGGCTTGGCTCAATGTAGATGTCGTTGTGGTAATACGAGCGTGTTCGATCTTGTCGAATGCGGTTTTTTTAATAGATGGAAAAGCAGAGAGGGGCTATGTCATAGTATGTCGAATTTGATGTCGAGTTTGATTTTATGTCCGAAGATTAGCTGGTGAGATGTTATTCTTTTTACTGACTGATAGCCAACCATGTCGACTGAGTATAATGGATAGGCCTACGTATTTTGAAGCCAACAAGCAAAGAAATACATAGGCATTAAGTTAATCAGCCTTATTCATCGATCACTTGATGAAAACTAACTGAAACTGAAACTAAAGAATTATTATTTTACATTGGTTATATATCTAATTAAGGTGTTACAAAATTACGAAATAATAATTACGTGGGACATTAAAAATGATTACAAGGTAAATAATAAAGGCGTTCTTACATAACTCTTTACTTTATACTGGTTTACAAATTCTCAAAAACGAGCCAATGTAATATGTCTATTGGAAAAATAGGAGGAGTATTGCAAAGCCTAACCTTGATCGACATTTAAACAGGAACAAAAATAAAGGGGTTTTCAATTTACATCTGATTCGCCCTTAGGCTAGCATGGATTTGACTTGAATGGGATTTGATTTGATTTAGTTTGGAGTTTGAATAAATCAGGGATCCTCGTTGACTCAATTTTGCCACCTCCATTGTCTCGAAGAAAAATTGCGCATGGGGAAATCGAGTGCCGGACGGCTATCATTCTGAAAATGGCGTCCAGCTAAATTCTAATCTGACACTTGTTCTCTATAACTTACCTCTTGGACGGTTAGACTGTAGTATCTGCAGACTGCTCCTTCAGTCAATGAGTCAACCTTCCTTCTGTCTGTTCTGAATCAGCTTTTGAAAAAAATAAACAGAGAGCAGGCCTCTGCTAGCAGCCTCGAAATCAAAATCAAAATAAAAACAATAAAGTGCAGGCTAAAAAAAGATTGCACCAATTATAGTGTTACCACCAGAAAAGCATTGTCAGCAATTTACAAGACTCAAATTATAGTGTCTAGTGTCAGTCATCTAAATCATGAATTTGGTCATTTGACGACTTATCACTTGTCAAAGCTTGTTAAGCTAGTCAATTACTATTGGACATAAATAAAGCAACTTCTTTCCATGCTCATTTATCATTTATTCGCATGGTATAGGCGACAGGCCTAATCAATCAATGTAAGTAAATTTGAATCACAGATAGAACTGTAAGTTTGTAGGTTCAGTTCAGTCAGTGTAGAGGAGACAAAAAATAGAATAAAACCTCAATAATCAATATGTAACTTTAATGTTTCATCAATGAGTAGTTAAATAGAAGACTTATGCAGAATGTGTAGCTATCGCTGAGGGCTGAGGCAGACTGCATTATTTGTAAATGGGCCCAGTCTGCAAATAATGGCAATCTCGACGAGATCTCAGGGACGTCAGCGTCAAAAAAAAGTTAGGGGCGGGGGCAGCAACTGATCAAATTTGATTTCAGGGGCGGCAAAATCCATCATTTCAACAAAAATTGCGAAGAAAATGCGTGTGGAAAAAAATCGATCGTAAAAATTGTGCGGTTTGACGGAAAATGTCCACAAAAAATTGGGGATGACACGTCATACGATATATGACGCAACGCCGCTTTTTAATAACGTTTTTCAGTAGTTTCACGTCTCAGTGTTTTATGTTCAGTTTGGAGTGGGAATTCTGCTATTCGATTTTATAACTAAGTAAACATGAAACAGATTTTGACAAATAATGTGGAAAACGTGCTGTGAAAAGCAATGTGGTGAATTTATATGATTGATGTTAACCCACAAAAATGAAATACATAATACGACATGCGAGCGTGAGCGAGGACAAACTTTTCTAGAAATCAGCCGTCACAACTATGGTTTCTACTACTTTTATTGTGTCTTATTTACAAACCTTGCAGCAATAAACTGTAATTTATTATTATCAGAATAGTATTAATTTAATAAATTGTTGTTTTGTGATAAATAAGTCTCTTACCGATCGTTGAACATGAAACATGCAGTTCATTCAAGTGTTGCTCAAAATAAATGATGTGAGATATTCAGTTTCAAAAGTGTCGCTACAAATGGCAATGATGATCAATTTCTATTTTTTGTTGCCTTGGAACTTGAACGAGAGTTTGATGGTTTTCCTTTAGTGGCGTAAAGTTTACGCGAAAAAAATACTATGTTACTTATTATTATAAATTCAAGTTGCAAAAACATGACATACCGTAATTTTTGCTATAAAATTGATTTGTTTACAAATATTTCGCGGATGATTGTTGTTTGAATGAAATGCGCGGTTTAGTTTTCTGTGTGTGAAATTATTGCGCGTTTTAACATCATTTTGTCCCGCTTGCGCGGTCGCGGAAAAAGTCCTCTAAACTTCTAATACTCTAATACAATTTACATCAACATGAAATACAGAGACCAGAAACAATAATTATAATTTAATTTGCATTAATAAAGCTACAATGGAACTACACTTCAATGATTTAATTGATCACAAGAGATTGAAAACTGCAATAAATTTATAATTTATATTGACATTTAAAATTTCAAAAATTAAAAAACTTGTGCGTTCAAAATTTACGATTCACTATTATTAATATTATTATAAATTATTTCGTTGAATTTTTGTGGCGTTTAATTCTGTTTTGCCTAAAATTAATAAACCTATTTTAGCAGATTTGTATTCTTCCCATGAACTCATGACATATTTCGACATTTTGTACAATGGTTGATTAGGAAAATAATAAAGAAATATACTCCATTTACACATACATAATGTTAAAATACTTTATGGAAGTAAGACGACAATAATACGAGAGATTACTGGGATTAAGATTGGCACGCTCTCAGTGCAATAAGTATATTGAACTTTGGGAATCACTAGTCTTTATTATTCTTTGTACCTGGGTGGATTTTCAAATCTTTAAATTGTTCGGGTTTTTCTGCAATTGGCCTATAAGTCTTTCTTCAAATAATAATTAAAATAATCTACATTGTTTGAACTATCGAATGATATGTGTTTCACCTATATGCATTTTCATAGCAAACACAAACAGCAAACTAAATTTTTACCATGCAATTTGTTAATTGTCACATAATCTTTAACACGCTTTTGTTGACGAAATTACTTCAGATTTCTGAGAGGGTGAGTTTTTTTTGTTTGCGAGTTGATGTGGAGTTGTGGAAATGATGTAAATACAATATAAAACCACTACATGACCCATATATGAATCTTGAGTATTACAGCAGAAATTGTATATGAAATATTGGTTTACACAAAAAAATTGTATATGGATACTAGTTACTAGTTGGTGTCCTACACACACGTGACCCCTTACAGTTCTTGCTTCTATTTCTTTTTATAATTTATGTGACCTTCTAGATAAGGCCCAGGGTGCCAGTCTGCAGATTATGGCAACGGCACACCCGAAATTAAACGATATTTATATTTTTACGGTCAAACATCAACAAAGTATTTGCTGTTGTGCACCCGATATCTTGACGAAAACTGCCCTACTATGCAGACTGGCCAGGGTGCTGTATTTAATTTATTATTTTGTATAATTTGCTCATTTTGCATAGTGCCGGTACTATTATTTAACCATTGTCTCTTTTATTAGCAAAAATAAACAAACTATTTCAAATTTCTATTGTTTTTGTTTGTTTCACCAATAATGGATTATGTCACTACCGGCAAAATATTTGGTCTCCCTAGCGTACTGATAAATTGCCAGATTCTACTGTAGTTTGTATTGATTTCTGATTGATATCATATGGAATCTATGTTGATAATAATGTTGTACCTGGATATATTTTTTTCATTCTGTGACTCTTTCAGGTAATCACATTTGATTTCAATGATTTCACATATCATTATCAACTGGAATACAATCGTTAGTCCATTATATATGTAGTTACATGTAACAAGGATAAAGGAAAATATCAGAATGCCAACACATTGCTTCAAATGCACAGAAAAAATTGGTCGATTTGCCAAAGCTGTAAGTTTGGGTACTATTCAATACCATACTGCTGTTCATTCGATTTATTCATATGCTGTGCTTAATTATCTGTGATAAGAAAAGTCAACGAATATAGTTTTAAAATTTTATTCATATTAACAACGTTTCGATTGCTTCATGCTTTATTGTAGAAGCTTTTTATAAGACTATTAAATTATCTGTGTTAACAAAAAACCGTTAACATCTTAAAAAAATGTAGCCTAAGTCCTAAATATATCAGACAAGAATGCCTCATTTATGAAATGCTAGGCCTATTCATTAGAAATGTCTCACCTTCCCCGAACACTAAGAAAGATTGAATTAAATCAACATTATTTTAGAAATTACAGATCAGAATTTCATTCTTTTCTTCAATTTGTAATCAATGAACGAGTAATTTTCATGTAATATAAATATATCTTTATATTTCACTCATTTTGAGACTTGAGAATGGGCCTGATGACCCCGAACACTATCAATAAAAAATAAAAACATCTATGCTTTGATATTTTTTGTTGAATTATATCATTATTGATCTTTTTATGCACACAGTGTTTTGTGTTTACAATATTTATAGTTTTGGCGCTCTATAACTAATGTAGGCATATGCATTATTTTAATTACTGTATTATGTAACAATCAATTTTTTTTTGGATTTATCATTTATCCACAAACCGGGTAAGCTTGCAGCTTTTTTTCACTGGGGTGGTTGGTTAAATTGGTTAGTATTTTGAAGCTTGTGTGCGTTTATAGCCGGATGCCCTTCCTGACGCCAACCTATAGTGCTCCGGCCAGGGATTGAACCCGAGACCCCGTGGTCCGTGGTCCAACGCTCTAACCACTACACCAAGGCCGCAATTCATTTATCTCTCAAATATTGTTGCTATGTTTCATTGTAGCACTATTGTATTGAGTGAAAAAAGCCACATCTCTAGAAATTTTGCCAAGGTGTAGCCTATATAAATTGATCTGAAGAATGTGAGAGTTTGTATTGGGAATGCAAAGTAAAAACATCATTTTATTATAAGGGTCCAAAAACTTACAATGGACTAGCCCTTGAAATAAGAAAAACTACCTCTTTTAATAAATATAAATTACTAATCAACAACAATTTTAAACATTTCAATGATCCTTAGAGCTGATACAACTCAATAATCATGTTTCATAAATCTTGCTCTATTTGTTTAACTTAATTTTAATTTAGATAAATTTTTTCATTTAATTTTAATTCTATATAGGGCACAGTTTGATAACAGTGTTTTCACACCGAAATGTCTAAAATATATGTGTTACTATTATAATAAAAGGAGTCAAAGTCTACACATTCATAATTGTTACTAATAGTTTCATGCTTACGTAATCATCAGACAAATAAACTAATTCTGATAATAATGTGTTACTAATATATATTATTGTTATTATTAGTACTAAGGTGGGAATATTGAACAAGTTCGACTGTAGGCTACTAATTACAGAATATTGTTGAATTTTCAATGTATCTTTTTTACTAGAAAGACTGTCCGATCTGTCTAAAGGTTCATTGCTCAAACTGCTTGAAGTTCAAAATACCAACAGACATTGTGAAGTATGGTAATCTAATAACATGTAAAACATGTTTTGAACGTTTAACAAACAAGTAAGTCGATTAAAGGCCATGCATTCTGAATGATAAATAACATCGAATTTCGATATGTTTCATTTAAGTTAGATGCTTTCAGTTTTCGCTAGTTATACCTACTTGATGATTCATAAACTACCATTGATATAGTTTCATAAGTAACCCATTGTTATCTTAACTTGGAGTGTCATATTCAATCCAGGCTAACTAATGATCCATATAATTCCATTTTTTACTGTACCTATAAATCAAAAGAAAAAAATTATCGCTTTGATTTGCATTAAACTAAATCTAGAATACTTGTTTGTATGCAAAATAAAGAAGTTTTAATATTGTTTTAATAAATTACGACAGACGACGGTGAGGTCTTAGAGGGAGGTGCCAAAAGTGAAGTGTAACATTTAACTTATGTAAGCATTTGAGGGCATTATTCTATTGTGTATTGCTCATGCCTCTATGTAGAAATGAAAAAGATTGCCTTCTACTCGCTCCAATACGGCAATTATTAAATTCATGAACAGTTCATGAACTTAGTAAAATTCTTTTGCTTGAGTAATGCTGCAGCTGTGGCACATTATAGGCAGGGTCTGACAAAAGTGGAAATCTGGGAATCCTACGTTCTGGGAAGGTTACAGCAATTTCAGAAGAAAATCGATATTTGTATGGTTTATTGGTCAAACTTCAACAAGAAAATTCAAATGAAAATGTTGAAATTCTGAAATGCCTGTACCTTCTGAACCGTGATTATAAATGATGCAGGATGCCCCCTGCGAAAAACAGTTCAGGAGTTCATGAACCGTTCATGAATGCTAAATGGCCCCAAATGTTTCATTTTTCAAAAACTGTCCATATGCTGTTCATGAACTGTCTGTGAAGGTACATGGACTATTCATGAACTGTTCATGAATAGTTCATAAAAATTGGGGCCATTTAACATTCATGAACTGTCCATGAACTGTTCATGAACTCCTGCACTGTTTTTTGCAGGGGATCAGGACATTGCAATTAATTTATAGAAAACAGGACTCATTGAAATAATACTTTGTGTGTGAGATCAGAATTGATTTTCCATTTCATGTTTCTTTGTTGAAAATATTTTGTTGAATTGATAATCAGCGATAATAAAATAACTAAAGCATTTTATTGATTCAGGTTCAAAGTCTGAAGATCCAATCAGAAATGGCAGAGATATCGATATTTCAATACGCTTTTTCTACAATAAAATAACTAAAGCATTTTATTGATTCAGGTTCAAAGTCTGGAAGAGCCAATCAGAAATGGCAGAGATATCGATATTTCAATACGCTTCTTCTACCGTGCGTTTATTTTACAAACATGTTATGGTATCACTATTTATCTCCTGCAAAACAAATCATTAAGTTCATGAACTGTTCATGAACTTTATGAACATCCCTGTATCTCTATTGAACAATTCATGAAATTTTCATGAACGTACGGCATTTAATGTTCATGAACTGTTTTCACAGGGGATATGAACATACATGAAAATGTGAAATAAATAATAACTAACAATTCTAAATCGTTATCTAAATCTAAATGAAAAGGAATATCTGAAAGATGGTTTGAAATATTGTTTTGCAATTGTTATTTTAGAGTTAAAGCAGTGGCTAAACCAGAAGATCCTAAATATTTGAGAAACGCAAATGTAGTATCTCAAACTAAAGCTGTAGAAAAACAAGAAACAAATGATGTAGATGCAAAGATAAGAAAACGCCTTGATCTTTTAAAAGCTGACAAAGCAGGTAATTGGGTGATAAGCATGTTTGAATATCATAAAAAAAATTCACTTGGAAACTAAGATTTCTGGTCTCTTCCCAATCCCAAAGATATCTGAAAGTTTAATGTTCTAAATATTTATTGGTTTTTTCATTATCCATGAAAGATCGAATGTCCATGTACATTTGTAAAGATTTTATGATAATCAAATCAAGCAATTTAATTCAGGTGGACGAAAATTGCAATCCATGGAGATCTGATGAGACATAATCCTACGGCTTTCTCGAACATCCGCGGGTTATGAATGTCATCCGCTATTATGAAAATCTAAACACTTGTAAACTTGTAAGTACTTTGAAGCATAAATAATCAAAATAATTAATTATCATGCTAGGACTCGAACTGGCATGAACTGCTCTCTTGTCAGACACACTAACTACCAACCGCAGCCAACAAGAGCTGTTGAAACAAAAAGTATTTAATTGTAATCGGACCCTAACCATATGACCGTAACCACGTGTTCGAGTGAAACACATGATCGAATTGCAAGCCGCCGTCATTTAGAAAAACTGCGGTTGTTCGATAAAGCAGCTGGATTATTCATGACCTTAATGGCTTGTGTTTTCTTAGCCTCATTCCATAACAGCCCTCAGCTCCACGCAGACGCCTCATTGTAGCGTCTGCGTGAAGTTGAGGGCTGTTATGGAATGAGGCTATGTTTTTCTGTTGTACCATTGAACATGTCATTTACATAGTAACTCGATGGACAGGAAAACATTCCAATTTTCTACAAACTCCTGATTATTTGACTACTTTAATCTCCTGAATTGTTCTTGTGCTGATTATCCAGGTTTTACTAAAAAGCATTAGCTGCTTCTTTCTGGATTTGTAGTCTGCATAATACTTGTTACCCTAGCTAGATTCTCGTGTGCATTTTTCTTCTAAATAGAGTTCATTTTTGTTGATAAATACTTTCAGGTTCTTCATCATCTGCTGTAAATGTAGAAGATAGGTTCTCACAAGTGATTGGTCGATCACCCCAATCAGCAAATCGTTCAAATGATGTAGGTTTCATTCAACACATACTGCATACACAAGTCTAGCTTTGACAATTATTTGTTACTAAGGTGTATTGCGCTTACCTAAATGCAAATCTGGTTTTAATTGCATTCATACGGAATTGACAAAACAATAGATCAATGCAAACAAATACAAGTAATATAAACACTGCGGGAATAGAGTCAATAGAAAACAATATAAAGTTCAAATTTAAACATAATATATAATAAGCCTTCGGCTAGCAACCTCTGCCCAAGGCTGTGTTGCTTCGCTCCAAAAAGATTGCTTCGCAATTCGTGTGACTTACAGGATCTGATCAATTATTCTGAATATTGTGAACTGCACGATTATTCTATTAATGAAGCTACTTGCACAACGCATTTAAATAAAATGTACAGTACAAATGCAAAACTTTGAATATAAAATGCAATTTAATGGGGCTACTACAACACAAATTTAAATATAAAGTGCATCATAGAATATCCAAATGCAAATGAAGTATAGTAGTAACAATTTAAACGTTTAAAGTAAAAACAGATACATTTTAAAATAAAAACAAACTTAAACATATAATATGGAGTATTCCATTTCGATCCTCGATCTACTCCAAACTCGCGGTTACGCTACCACAATCGTGAGCTAAAACGTTGTTTGGAAGGATCCAGTGGGATGATTTTGAAAGACAGAAGTGGAAAAGTCGTAATTATGAAATAAATCTAGTCGTTTCAGAAATGTTTATTTTGTTGATACAGAGCGATCTACGGTAAAATAAATAGCATCCTGTAGTATAGAGATATACCTAACCGTAAAGTAATTTAACTCGAACTTCAAACTGCTGCCTTGGAAGGGTTTGACATGAAAATTCTCAATTTTTGACAATCTCTTGCGTTTTCGCACGGCAATATTTGTTTACAAATACACAGAATAGCGTTATTATTATATAGATAGCTACAGATACGGCCGTAAATACATTCTTCTGACCAGGGGTACCCCCTCAAAGCATCAATTGTCAATTCCCCCCTCAAAGCGTCAATTGTCAATTCCCCCCTCAAAACTGTTTATGAACTTTCAGGCTATTTCACATTAATGAACTTTTCATGAACTGCTCATAAACCCACAAAAAATGTAACAGTGTATTCTTCAATATCCAAATGATATCCTAATTTGAGGATGCAATATATATTTACTAAGAAAGTTTTATGTTTACAAATCGAGTTTAGATATTACAACATAGATGGCAGTTACCTAGTTACATTTTTTGAACGGATTTGTCAAAAGCAGTATATTGGTAGAGGATAAACCATGAGCCATAAATATATGGTAAATCAGATTTGACAGGTGTGAGCAGGTGCAAACCAATCTGTTCAAATAGTATCAACGCAAAAGGATTAACTTTGAGAATCAAGTAGTAGACATTTGAAAATTCTGAAAATAAACAAAAAGTATTTAAAAATATGTCGGTAAATATGCTAATATAAATATGTCGGTATTGTGATTCAATAGATTTTAAAACCACAACCTCACCTCACTGAAGAAGAACAAATACAACAATTGCTTCGTCAAACGACTGATCTTTCTGCAATTGAGAACCCTAATGATGATACAGAACAGTATGGTTCATCACCTACCAATGACGTTGAAAAAAGACTAATGAAACTGAAGGGAATTGACAAATGTAAGTGTAATTATGTTGTTAGCTAGACACAAGCTTTTTGTTAACGGTGAACGTCGGCCGTCTTCTCCCGAATATCAAACATGTGTGATTCTTGGGAGAGGATCGATGATGAATTTGTTCAATTTTTCTCGATTGTAAATGGAAACCAGGTTAGTGGGAAATTCCTACATCGTGGTGTTATGGCGCGATCGGAGGGTTCCATGTATAGTTGTATACTTTGTGAATATTTCAAAGATTCTCACCCTTTTCTGTTTATACATTTTCCAGGCAAAATACAAGGTTTTGTAATATCTGATCCCATACAATAACAATATTAGATGAATTGCCAATTTAATTTTGAAGCAAGCCATTTGATGAACTTTACGTAGAGTTATTCAAAATATCCCCTGTAAAATACAGTTCATGAAATTTTTGTCTTGATTAGCTTCTATGAAACCCAGAACCCCATAAGTAGTTATTTTATCAACTACCCTATAAAAACGTATAATCTTGTTTGGAATCAGGTGCAGGATTGGATAACGACACAGTTAATATATATAGTTGTACTCTTTATTATAATAATGGTATGCTAGATGCTAAGGGAAACTATAGCCGTTAGTCAGAGCTGTTTGATACAACAGACACGGCCGTACAGTAAGAAGGCAAGAGGCAAATGAGAATGTTTAAGTGGTACAGCTTGCACACATATAGATTTACAGGAAATTATTAACAATAGACAATTATACTATGATGTACATAATATACAAAACCACTACAATCACCTTGTTTTGAACATGCTGACTGAATCATTTATGAAAAAGTATAATTGAGTGGTAAATGTAGTGATTATTCTTATTACGTTTTACAGCTCAAATTTCAAAGCATAGAATCGAAGATGACAGTTCTGAAGATGAAGGAACATCTGCAGCAAAGATTGTTGCGAAGGTAAGCCAGCCTTGCACATGTGATAGTAGATGGGTATTTGCTACAATGTAACTTGAATGACTGTTTATTTTTGATGTACTTTATCTAGATATTCAAATATGTCTTTATTGTATGCAGGCAATGGCTGAAGACCGCTTGGATGATAAACTCAAATCTCAGGGATTAGGTAAATGACGTATCAGATACCATTCTGATGTACTTTCTTGATAGACATTAGACTTGATGGTGATACAAAGATGTCTGTGTTTGATTTATTTCGAGATGTTCATGAGTAAATTTGTTAAAAACAGCATCATTAAAGTTGAATTTAATATTGTCTAGTGTACACATTGGACAAAATTGATAGACAAAATACAAAAAGAAAATTGTAAGCACAATCTAGTACAAAGATATCTCAATTGATTGAGATAGACAGACATTAAATGACGCTATAAAGTAGATAGAGATAATTAGAGATACTTACAGGACAAATGACAGAAACAGAAGAGAAGTTACAATGTGGCGGCATTATAATTGACATTTCTTCAAATGGACATGACAAGTTGAATTCCGTGCTATCTAATACAGGATACACTACAACAGTAATCAAATTATAGTTAATGAAACAGCAAAACAATTTCACATTGAAAATTAATTTTGTTTAATGTGAAGACAATTTCAATGTTTTAGCTTATCTGAAAATTAGCATAATTCTATATAAATATTCGATAAACTTGAAAAATATTCTCTTCTGACCTACCCAAAGATGAGATCAGATTATTTTTTACTAGATATTCAAAACCTGTTGTTTGTTAATTATCCAATCAATAGTATTTTATCCTGTTTTTGTTTGGATTGGTAAGCTACGTAGAAATTAATGTCAAAAGAGATTGTAGGGCAGACTGCAATGAACATTGTTTAGGTGTTCCTCAGATTAAGTTTTGTTTTACATTTGTCTTTTAGGTCATCTACTGGAAAAATCTCCAGATTCATCATCAAAGATAACACAACGAATAGTAGGTTATGCTTTATAATAAAATGGGATACATGTTCATGATTTTAAATAGTTACATTTACTTCAGATTAAATACATTTTGGCAACAAGAAATCCGATTTCAAAATTGAGATGATGCATTTGTTTTAGTAGCTTAAAAACAAATTATGAAAATTTCTTAGTTAAATCATGCACCAGTCAATGGACATCACGTCTCCCTGACTCCCGGATAATTGACAATTAGCAAGTATTAAAATTGGTTAATTTCACTGGTATCAGAAGAGGTAAAGTTTTTAAAGCACGACCCTAAATTATTTGGATATTGGAATATCAAAGTATCCATTTCTTAATTTATATAGTAAACGGTTTTGGCCTTAATGTAATAATTTTTGAATTCCCTGCTTTCAATATTATGTTTAATATCATGGCAAGAATCTGGATACCACTGTAATTGAACCTGTGTTACAAAGCAAGCACTGATGTGACACATTGATGTCCTGCTATTTCCTGGGCTTGTGATGTCAACCCCTGAGAAAAACAGTTCAGGAGTTCATGAACAGTTCATGAACGTTAAATGGACCCAAATTTTCATGAACTGCTCATGAAATGCTCATAAACAATTCATCAACAGTTCATAAACAGTTCATGGAAATTGGGGCCATTTAATGTTCTTAAATTGTTTTTCGCAGGAAAATTGACTGATGTATTATATAGGTCAAATTAAATTAACACTTATCAAACAACATTGAATGTGCCCATGAGAATTATTAGACCGAGGTTTATTTTATCTGCCATCTGCCGAGGCCTGATAACTTCCCACTGTCACGCAAAACATCAGCACCTCAATGGCAGCTCTGTGAGAAGAGGAGAAGTATTACAAATTGATTACAAAAATTTTGTTTAAATATATGTTCATGTACATTCATGTTTATCGTGTGACTCATATCTGCATAAATCTGTTCTACAATATATTGCTACCAGTAACCTATATTGCCTTCTTTGAATTTCGATGTAATGAAGTTGATGTAGTAAATCTTATTTATAATGAAGATTTAAATTTGTAAGCAGAGTTTTTCAACTCATCATCCTTGAAATCTTGGAGAATGGGGATGCTATTGTCTTCATATGTTGTTGCAATCTAATGTCTGAAGCTCTACTCTATTGTCTCGACTTATTATATCACCTCCCAATGACACAACATGAATTTTCAGTCTTTGATTAGCCAATAGGAAGCTAAAAAATGTTTGAAAAGACTACATTTAATAATAATGATAATTATCAACTAAATACTAGAGAACATTACTGTTAACATAACAACAGCTCTAATGATAGAGACGAGTTACCTTGTTCAATGCAAACAATATTTGGCTTTCACAAACTGTTCATGAACTGTTCATGAACAATTTATGAACTTATGAACGTTTTTCACAGAGGATTCTCACAAATAAATTTGGGAACATTGATATATACCAGCTCAGATACTGCTAGTGCTCCGACTTTTAAAAACGCAAGCACAGAAGGTAATTTATATGTTTTACAATTATGTTAATCCAGTTGTTAAATTGAATTTTAGGAAAACCATCAATTTCCAACTGTGCCAGGAATAAAGAGATCTGAATCAGATGAAGAGTTACCATGGTGCTGTATTTGCAATGAGGACGCAACATTGAGATGTATAGATTGTGACGATGATCTTTATTGCAGGAGATGCTTCAAGTAAGACAATCTGAACAAGTGACACACAACTTTATTCAATGAAAGCCTTTGCTACCTGACAACATCCATTAACATATTTAGTGTCCCTTGCAAAACATTTTACAAACTGAGGAACAGTCCATGGACATTTCCTGGGGAATTCATGAACTCATTAAGCTTTCACACAATGGCGTGGCTGTAATTGATAATAACTGATTGAGAAGAAAAATGCTAATATTCGAAACTTTGCAATTGCATTCCCTTGTGTCCCTGTGCAATGGGATAATACCCCCTGTGATCTGCTTATGGCATTCATCGATTTTCAAATCCTAAAGTCTATTGTTTTTTGTTTGTAGAGATGGACATAAAGATGACCCAGAGTACAAAGGACATCAGACACAGCCATACAAGCCACCAGTTAAGTGATGAAAATCAATTTAGAAGTATAATTTATTTTAAAGGTCATCAGTCGATGATACTGCTGCAATACTACATTCTAGGATTATATAAAGTTATTATTATTTAGCTGGTTTATTTAATACAGATTTTGATCATCCTAGAATGTTTTTGATTGTAAAGAATGGATGTCCACGCTATTTACAATCGGGAATTATAATAGATATGTACATTTCCAAGTAATCATTTCAGGTATTGTTTAAAACATGGAATCGAGAAATGAAGCAAAATCATAAAGGTTGTGATATTCTCTCATAAGTAATATGAAATATTAAAATAATTGGTTGTAAAATACAAAACAGTATTATGAACTTTAAACAAACCAATTTGCGTGAAGTGTTCATTAGCAGGTCGTGAAAGCCAGATCATTTAATGCCCATATGAACTGTTCACAAGGTGTCATTGAACAGTTCATGAAAAAATTTTTCGCTGAGCACATGACACCAAAAATTTCAAATAGATTTGGATATCATATGTTTTGGAAGCGCACCATCTTCTAAAACCATAACAGACTGTTTAAAAACACAGCATGCCTTTCCAAATTTCCAAACAACTAATTGTTTTTTAAAAGACACCATATGTTTTGCGAACACAACATCCAACCCTAATAACAGCTAACCATGTAATTCTGTGACCTTTTCTCTTGTCACTCTCACTTATTGTGTTGGAGGCTATAATGGTTTTGAGTAATGGGAGAAATAGTACTTGAAAAAATACTTGAACCCATCCGTGTATGCATTGGAAATGATTACAACCACTAACAATGTGGTTGCCATGGCAATATCTCTCTCCAATAAATATCTTACGGTTCACACAACACTCCTAGCTGTTGATTAATTAGAGGTATTTTCAGCAGGAATATCTAACTACTGTATCTATTATGGATAATACACATTATAATCTAGATCAATTTATTAGACATAAAAGCGCAAATGATAAATACAGACTGAAACAAAGCATATACGTATTTTCTTATTTAATTCCAACAGAAAAAAGTTAAATTCTCAAGTTTACCAAGGTACAGTAGACTGAAATACGGCATAAGTCATTTAGAGTTATCCATTTTGTCACAGTATGGTAGGCCTACTGACGTCAAACATGTATATAACTACACACATATTTAGATACCATTCCAGTCACTTGTCTTAGCATTTTTAACCGTTTGATTCTGCTTTTCTGCATAGAATGGTTTCACTTGCTAATTGCCATTTATATATATGCCAATGATACCAGTATTTTACTCAAATATCTTACTTGAAAACCGACTGAGAAAACAGCGTAAAACTGGACATACACACACCACACTCGCAGACTTCTGCATTTATATAGATAGGAATACGGACACTCTCTATGATTAATGGTTAATAGGGAGGTTTGGATTTTTTGACGAGACGAGATCTTTCACGAGTTACGTCATCACGCATGCGTATTAATATCAAGATAAGGGGGATGCCGCGAAAGTCGTGATTTGTTGTTTCATGATTTACGAGATTAATAACACTCTGATGACTGAAAATTGAAACATTATAAGCTTTGTGCTATTTTCAAGGATTTGTTGGATAGAAAATACAAAACACCAGCTATAAATTATCATATAACATCTTTTCAGTTACAGCCTATATGAAACTATACACACCAATTAATTGTAACTGTCAACTATCTATAACATATATTATTCAGATGACCTCAGTAGTCATTACAAAGTCATACAGAGTTATACTCATGTAAAATTATCAGATTTAAATTTGGTAAACCTACATAATCTTTTGTAGCATTTTAATGTTTTGCTTCAATTGCTACCTTAATTCCAACGTCTTTAGTCCAATTGTTTTGAAAAGTATTTTATTATTAAATTTCGAATAGATTTCTCAATGTCTGTTAGATGATTTTCAAATCAAATACATACGATGTTACAGCTCAGAATTTCTGAGTCTGAATGTTTACAATATCACAATAAATTATCTACTATCCTTTGAGGATTTACAAACAAATTGTAGTAATGTTTATTAATATTAACCAATAGCATTAACACCTTCGACAAATAATGGCGAAAAACCTTTTGCTTCTTGAGCTGTTTCTCTTAACACTCTAATCACATCAATATTTGCATCGATAAATGTTTTTGAATTATATGGTAAATTATGTTTTTCACATAAATCCTTTACATCCGGCATCATTGCCCTCAAATTACCACGACCAGCATTTGGAAATAAATGATGTTCAACTTGGAATTGTAAACCACCATGGAACCAATCAAATATAGGATAGCAATCAACATTTAACGTTGTATAGAATTGTGATGCAATATAACCATCTTCATACTTTGGTAATCCTTTAAAGGTTGGCATTGAAAAATGACTTAATGTGATTTGCACATGAATAATACCAGCAATAAAATGCGATAAGAGAACAAAAATGACAATATCTGTCACAGTAGGAAGACATGACACTAACATTGTGAACCAACTCCAAAAACCAAGCAGCGCCAATAACTCAACTTCAAACATTCCAATTTTCTCACTCGTTGTAAAGATATGAATAAAACTTTGTGCGTATAAATTGAATCTAGCAAGTGCCATAATTGGATAATACAAGTAATGTTGTTTAGAAACGAAGAATTGTGCAACTGAACCAAAACTCAAGGTTTTTTTATGATAAAATGAAAAGACAGATTTGAAGAATTCTTTTGATACAGCTAAGAATGGAACATGTTGAATATCAGGATCGTATTCAATTGAATTAGTAACAATATGATGCATGTTATGACTTGCTTTCCACCATCCAATACTAACACCAGTTGTAAAATTACCAGCAATCATACCAATCAAATCATCAAGTTTTGGGTTGTATGTAATACCATGATGACCGAGATCATGTCCAATGAATGCCATCTGTTGCCAAAAGAATCCCATGCTAAGAGCTGCTCCGATAACACCCAGTTTACTATCTGATTGTTTTAAAACCAAATAAACAGCCAATCCAAAGAGAAATAAAAGCCATACCAATTGCTTGTAATAAAAACCAACTAAAATTAAAAATAACAAACAATTATAACTGACATAGTAATGTGGATCACATCATATCAGACAAGAAATTGAGGTCATGACCAGGTCATGATAATCTATATTAGTAGTTCTAACCCCTAGGTTATACGCCGTACTTTCGAGAGGCGATCCATCAAAAATGGATCGGCACGCCTGAAAGTACGGCGTATAATCTGGCAAAGTACGGCGATTAATTTTTGGGTCGACCCAAAATCGAAAGTACGGCTGATCCAGGCGTACCAAACTGAAAACAGCCGTACCGGTACGCCTGAAAAAGCAGTTGGAATATACGCCGTACTTTCGTGAGGCGTACCATTTCGAATTTGGAATGTTTTCGTCATTTCCAGGGGGTTTCTGTATGAATTTCTTATTGTTTCCTGCCTGTTGCTAAGTAACCGTGGTTAGTAATCCTATCACAACAATAGCTGTGGTGTAGTATTACGTTTTAAATTCAAATAAATGAATAAACTACTGTTGTGATCACATTTGAGTATTCTTTGCCATTTTTATATTTTATCATGATTTTATCGAAAGCAAATAATCTATCTATCAATGATATATTGTTTTTGAGCACTTTAAATATGAAAAATATTTTAAGTATGAAGATAACATAATCTTGAGCATCGTGATTGTAAACCAAACATATTTTAGTGGTTTTGTAAATACGCATATGTCGACAAATAATAATTTGCAGTAAAAACTTTGCAGATTTCGAATTAAAAAGTCTTCCTATTACGGATTCTCAGAACAGAATGTCACAGCTCTTCTCACAGGAAGCGGTAAAGTTCAAACAAAAATCAACTGGGACGCCACTTTTGGATCGGCGTATAATCCCACTTTTGTAATTTTTGTGTTTGGTCGAATTGGTACGGCGTACCAAAAAAAGTTGGTACGGCTCTCGAAAGTACGGCATGTAACCTAGGGGTAAATCAACCAACGTAGCCTTCTATTTATCAGCAGTTCGATTACAGCTCCGTTTCTACTATTAGCAGATTCTACTGTAGCAATTCAAATTGTTTTGCATGAAACAATGATTAATTTCTAGTCTTCATTCACTAAATGTTGAAAGCTAGCAAAGCTCAAATTCAAGTATTACAGTAGAAACCGTTTATAACTGCACCCCTGGGGAATCTGAAAAAAGTATGTTATAGATGTGCCGTTATAGCCAATATTACGTCATAACAATAGAACAATAGAAAATGACTTGGCCTACTTTTCTTTCTAATGACGCATGCGCAATGAAAATGGCTTTTTAATTTTGGATGAGGTTGACGAACCAAATAGCTGCGATAAATTAGATCCAGAAAAAGAACGAAATAGCTTCAACCAATTAGCTACGATAAAGGGACTTTTTAAGCTGCGTACATAATTATTTCTCATATACAATTAAAACTTATAAAGGTGAAGTAAATATAATCATGCGAGGCAGTAAGGCCACGCATGGATTTTAACATTAGTAATTCAGCAATATATTTATAAGAAATGTTATCTGTGTTCGGGTTTTAGACCTGCTGCAGAACTTTATAGTATCAATAAGAAGGTTCTATTGAAACCGGTTGTGTTGTGTATAATTCATTAACTCACATAATCAAGATACTCTTATTGGAAATTAAAACGCCCCCTAAATTAATGTAACACTAGCACATCCCAGCACATCCCACAACAGCAAATAGACTAGAAAGAAAGTCATCGGTACCAATGAAACTAAACAACCTAACATAGCATGACGCAAAAGTAGACAATGGTTTTATGCAAAAATTCAAAAGATATTTTGTAACAAAAATGTGGCTTTATTAATTATTTCAATACTCGAGTGATGTATTCACTATTGAACTGCTATCGATTTGAAGGAAGATAAATAATATATACTACTTTTGGAAGGCTGCATAACTACTGCAGAAATGACAAATCGTGCGAGAAACACTTAATTCACAACGATAACATTTGATCATGATTTGATACTCTATCATGTGAGCAAGGAACAAACACAGAAAATGTTACGTAATATTGTTGCAAGTTGGACGAATGGGGCGAACAACATTAAAATGTTTTGAGGATAACAAATCATTGGACAGGTTTCAGGTCGTAGTCAGGATTCTTCGTGACATTTTGGTCCAATATTATTTAGCAATAATATACTGTTGTCCAATTTGAATAACGTGTTCATTTCAGACAAAAGGGACGAAAGACTGTAACACAAATTTTGAGTCATTGAGAAGAAAATTGTAACTCGTTTGAGTCATTTTATGACTTACGTATAAACGAAATGTTCGTTTGCTTGCTAGGACCATAGGGAATGCATTATTAATTAAAATGATAGTCATTTCAGTCAGTATACACAAAAACATTAGGATCTTTCAGCTTTAGTTTGCAAAACATTTTGTCTGAAGTCGAAACAATAAAGGCAGACAGCGCTGGGTGGCCAACCAGAGAATTAAATTACTGGAATATTGTGCCTGGACAGTCTACAGGCTGCACATGTTTATAAAACAACCCATCAGACAATATTCCAATGAAAGACAACCTAAATTTTAACGAGTGCAACGGGAATGTTTACTTACGTCCTGGTTTGAAATATCCTAATGCACGGAACTTTTCCTTCAGTACATCCAGATCCACTGCCAGTGCAGACTTTTCTTTGCAATCTTTTTCTTCTATATCACCTATGTAAAAACAAGGTAATTTTTTCTGGAGTATTTGGTCATTATGAAAAGCTTTAAACACTTCCGTGCAATCGCGACCAGATAAAGTTAGAATCGCAGCTTCTCCTCCAGGGTGAAATCTCAACCATTTTGAAACATTATAAACTTTGTTTTTTACAATGACCCAGCAATCATCAGGTTTGCTATGTTTCTTGACTTCCTCAGCGGTGTATATCTTTTTCTCTTTTATATTAGGATAATTTTTCTTTGGCGTGTTTGGAGACATTTTGTGAGCGGTCGGTTCGTTGCTTATGTCACCTGCAAGCAGTTGCTGTGGCGAAAGGCCTGCTGTTAGCCTGAAAATCCAATATGAGGGAAATCCTGAACAGGAGGAGAGCTTTGATTGGCTTGATTTGTGATAAGCGTGATGCTCTGTCAATCAATCTGTCACGGCGTCTCTGATTCTAGTCACTAGACAACGTCAAAGTATTTCAGCAGGACGAGACGTCATTGCAAACTTTTTTTGAACTGCTATTTTCCTTCGTAATCTGCAGCGGAGAATAAAAGACGTGAAACTTTGGAATATCTCACTCATGTAACCATCAGTCAAAATCTCGAAAATTGTGCAATGTAATTTTGCGTCAGTGCTACGGTTTTGAAAGAAGTTATGAATTTTTGTAATTTATTACGTTGTGCGTCAGAAAAGGTGTAATCATAATCTATGGTGTAATCAACTCCAGTAGTGTGCAAATCACGTGTACATTGTGTTGAGTTTGTCACCTCTAATACAATGTTCACGTGTTCTATAGGAACGTCCAACCACCATGGTTTTTTCAAACCTCGTACGATCCCACGTTTTGTGTAATCACATCAGCCCTTTGTCTGCTTCTTTTGATCGTCTTGATTGCAAAGGTATTCAAAATCAACAAAACCAAAATTTGGAAATGAACTATGAACCTTTATACAGACAATGGACATTTCATTCCGTAATAGATCAATTCTTGAAGGTCGTATGGATTTTCGGCTGCGATTGAGGTTAGCTTGTAGACAGATTATCAATTTTCTTCGAATAATAAATTTTATTCTCATAAATGTCGAAGTGCAAAACTTATAATCAATAATCGATAAATTTTTGAGCCATTTTTGCATTGACCTCTTATGCAGGTGGTCGCTAATAGAGGTAATATATTGAAGAAAAACATAAATTGTTAAAGTAATGTCTTCCTGCCTGAGGAGTTCGTTGGTTATTAACAGGGAATTTTCTAGATCGTCCATGTTAACAGTTAATAAAATATTAAAGAGTTCCTCAAGCGAATGAAAATCTCAGTTTGTTTCAGTGCTGCGCTATTACACAACCTTATTCCGTATAAAACATTTCTACCTATACATAATAACTATTTTAACAAATTTCAATTGATATTTGATCATATTGGTTGCAAAACTATGTTTGGACAAATTAAAATATTTTCAATCCTATTTTAAAATTCAATTATATACAAAATATAAATCAGGATTTCAGTAAAATCAGATCCAGTTTCTGGATAGTTTCTACAAAAGTTCAAGATAGTTGTCAGCAAATACAGTATCTGTGATAGGATGTTTCCAAGTAAAATTGGTAGTGCTCATTCAAAGTCAATTGGGATATATTGAATTTCAATGAGTGTTTCTTAAATTTTTTGTAACTCTCCTCTGTTTTTTTTTATATACATTCTTGAAGTAAACTTTCATGTAAGAGGACATTCCCACCATCTTATTCGGCATTCAAGTTCTTCATTCATTGGATTTGGACCAAGTGCACTTGTGGCAGCTTTTCCAGCACAAGTACAGTAGTATAATGTAGTGCCATTTTTTTCTCGTGTAAATAATGTGTACTCTGCAGCACCAAAAGCCTGACATGTTGCACCAAGCATAACATAACCCTGAAAAAAACAAAAAACAATAATATTTTGCTCAGGTGTTATAGACAAACTTGGGTCAACTCAGTTTTGAATCATGTAATGGTCCACTATGATTTTTGGAAATTTTGAATCGCTACTGAAAACCTGCTGAAAACATACTGGAATGGGATTTGGTTCTGAAACCATACTGAAATTCACCAGCCACTTACATCTAGAATATTTTCATTCTACTGAAAAACTACTGAAACGCACCTTAACATTTGAAAGCTACTCATGATGATGATCAGAATAAAAAGAGCCTAATTTAGTATGTATTTAATTTAGTAGGTTTTCAGATTTTCAAAATCTGTAATGGTCCAATGCGAATTGCATGAAAAAGAGTTACTGCTGCGCATTGACAAAAAGGACAAACTGTCATCAACTTTATTGAAATTGATCCATATTTACAATACCATGTATACTAATCCTACTATATTGTTTCAACAATTGAGATTATGGGACTTCTTTCCAGATATTTCTCAATAGTTTTGTTCACATAATTTCAATAAAATTTTGCAGACCTCATTTTTTGACCATTTGCCACTACCTGGCTGAGAGAAATTTAAATTTGAAAACTTCGGTATTTTTTTGGACCACCCTAATATTCAGTTACTAGAAATGAGTTACCCATGCTGCTGGGTTTAATGTGGGCCGAGTTAGATCGGGGGGATCATTATTTAAATAATTATCGAGGGACTCATTGGGAGCATGTGAAAATGCTCCATTTCAATAGATCTTGACATAACGGAACCAAAAGTTTTGCAGAATAGCGTTGATTTACTATAAGCGTCTATTTAAACACAAAACATTGTCACAGGCAGCAGAGTGGAGAATGTTGATAAAATGCAAGGTATTATTTAATAAGAAACACATCCATGGTGTGAAAGTATTTGTAATTCATTTTGTTGGTTTCAAACTTTTAAATTTCTTTCAAATGATATCTCAATCCTCTTCGTTTCAATTTGTTATGTTCTATTCAGGTTGGTAAATTAAACTCTATCACAATGAAATAAAGCCCCATTAAAACATTCAAGTAAGTGAAGTGATATAATAAATCATGCATTCGAATCATTCAATAGCTTCTCCACGTTCGCGCATGCAAAATACCAAAAGCCGTTAAATTTCAGCTTCAAACAAAAGGCTGTGCGATTGGAAACAGCACGTGCCATTTCACTGAGTTGTCATGATTGATTGGGGAGATTCACGGGGAGATCCCTCGCAAACAATAGCAGCTATGGCGTAAAGCCGCAAAGGCCGCAACATGAAAAGATACCTGTCATATCGATACGAACAGACAAAACGAAAATGAAATAGCAAGCCAAATAAAAACACAGATCATAATACGGTGATTCGAATGATTCTACTTTGAACATTTTGATTGAGAATTGGGAGAGTTATTAGCGTACATATGTTTGAAGCAACTCTCTTTTATATGTTAAGATATGCACAAATATCATGAATCAGTAAGAATAAACCTGCTCAGTTACAGTTAGACAGATTCCTTATTTAAAATAATTTATGTTTGCGATATCCACTATCCATATCTAATGAAAGAAAGTCATTGCTTACCGTTGTTGCTTGGATGTGATCAGTTGTTGCAAATATCCTTTCATATGGTGCTCTGAGTTGTGATGTGACAGCATTAGTGCGATCTCTACAATTTTTCATGTTTGATTGTCCAGGTGGTCCTTGGTCACCTTTCGGGCCTTCAGGTCCGTTTGATCCAGGAGGTCCAACAGGCCCCACAACTGTTCTGTTTGATGTTACATCTAGCTATAAGATAAATTGAAACCATCTCAAATATAAAATATTTGGTAATTTAAATGTTGCATCTGTTCTATGATGACCAGGACTGGCACAACTTTGCTATATTTTCTGTAATATGTTTGTACTTAAACATAGTTCCTGAACTTCCTGGTTAATTGAATGCAATTGTTTGCTTTGCAGGAATCAAAGCCTGCATAAAACTTTTATCAATGCACAGAATTAAGCACTCCGTCAAATAAAAATGAACGAAATAACAATGTTTACATAGACATCGTTAATCTATTCTCCAAACAATTCTAAGTTAGACCGAATTTCACGATGTGCAGTGTAAATTGACAAGTTAAATATTCTACCTGATTCTTTAGTTCCACAATCGTCTGCAATAGTTTAGGAATCTGAAAGGCATAAAATCAATGAACAATTTTAACTAGAATAGATTATCAAAGAGAGACACTTGAATTTCAATTTATGGACCCTTTGCCTTTAAGCTGCCTATCACTGTCCTGATCAGCTGTTTGTGTGGATCTGGAAGGATCTGAATGATGATAATGTTACCGGTACTAAAATTAATCAATTCATTGGAAATATAACGCCAAACATTTGATAATGGCCCTCTTGAACAATAACCAAATTCCTTGAATTCCTAGAATGTTTAGGGGATCCTGAAAACATTTTCTCGACCGCTTGAAAAACACAGACATCCTTCTACACTGAAGAGACTCGCAAAATAAACAATGTCTTATTATTACTTGTAAACAATTCAAAAGCATATTTTGACATTGAAGTTAGAGGTTTACTTTGCCCGCAGAGTATGAATGTCGATTTACATACATATATACCACAAGTTATATATTTGGCTCTTAATAATAAAAATAATGATTGTGCCAACAAACATCAAACTTCAGAAAAAAACTGATTGCATTAAGATTTCAATTATCCTTCACAGCATATAATTGATGAATATCAAACATTTAGCTACGTGGTGTCGTTCTAGACAGAGAACACGCTTGAATTATGTCTGAATAGAACTGACTATATGTCAACATACATTACAATTACTATGTTAAGATCATATGACTTTAGCAGTTACACAATAATCACAGTAGGTATTTACATGTTTATAATTAGATGACTACGTCACAAGCTACTGTTTTCATAATCTCGCCGGCTCTATTAAAATATTATTCATGCAAATTTTGGAAGAGAGATGTTATGCTAAAGATTCATTAAAATAGTTATGCATACAATCTATTCAACGCGGCTATGTAAATTTAATTGCATCTTTTGCAATCCATTCAATTTAATATTAATTCCATATAGCTATTTCAAATCAAATTAATTTTTGTCTGATTAATTACATAATTTAATGGTTAGCTTTTTATAAACTCCCAGTACTGTTGTTGTTGTTGTTATGATTGTCTTTTAATACTTTTATTTTCACTTATGAATGTCTTACGCTTTGAAATTCTTGGCATTAACTCAGGTTAAACCTTACTATAACTAGCTCGGTCCCAGACCCCTTTTGCACATTAAAACGCTACTGGCAAAAAGTTTGGTACCGATATTTTAGCTGGCACTAGTGAAAGTAAGTCCCAGTAACCCTACTGCATGTTCCTGGACTGTTTTTAGCTGTGAATATCTTCACGTGATTATTTGTAATATTGTTGCACCACATTGTAGCTACTGGCTAGGGGTTTGGTACCGAAAAATTTACTGTCCACATTCCAATATAAATTATGATGCATTAGTACATATGTTCTGATACTTTTCAGCCGTGAAGCTTTTCACATGATTATTTGTAAATGCCACCCCTTCTTCGAGGGGCAGCTGCGGCCCTTTTCGGTCAGATACAGTTTGCCAGCAATGACGTTTTTGGTTGCTGATTCAATTGTCAAGTTGTTAAGGATAATTGTAGCTTCAAGTCTTTTCACGTAATTAAATTTTACGGGCTCCCGGTCTATTAAGTGATGTTATATTGTAAAAATTCCTATCATGATAAGTGAGTGCAATTAGATCCTACAACTATCGAGCATTTGTTGGTAAGAACGGAATATTGGAGATTGGAAAGTTGTGTTGTTGTTATGGACGAATGCTCGATACTATTTCTCAAAAAATTCTAATCAGTTTATCAAAAAAACTTGGCAAAGCAATCAAGACACAAGTTTAGTACAACAAGTTAAGGTGAAAATCTTAATTTTCAATATTTTTATGAGTTGACCCATTGGAATTTAGGCAGATACAAATTATATAAGTGTGGAAGGCGAGAGAAACAAAGCTATTTTATGATTTTGACTGTGCTATCTTGAAAGTCAAATTTCTTACCACATTTTCTTCAATTGCTTTCAACCTTTCTTCAAAAATGTTCACAGAAACAGGTTTTGATTCTGATTCATTTTTCTTTGTCGAAGCAGAAAATACTAAAATAAAAATATTAAAATTTGAATTACTATAGTTGGAAGGTAAGAAGCGTTCCATATAATTACATTGATTGAACTAGTAGGCCTAGGCTTATCAGTCCTGTGAAAATCTTATCACAAAAAGTAAACAGGAGGGAAGATTTTCTATTGTGTTGCAAAGTAAAAATATATAATGTCAGACATAATCTATAATAATAAAATTGTTATAATTATTATAAACTGCTTATTTGTTGTCTTGTTTCGAATACATGTATTTTGAATAACAATCAATATTTTCATATTAACATAAAAATAATAACTTTAACCGTTGTAAAAATGTATGATAGAAAACCCTACAGAAAACTTTTCAGAGAGGCGTGCCATTTAAATATGATGTTTTTAACTTCCAACAATGAATTTAATCCTTCACTATTTCACTAAGCACCATTGTGAGTTTGGATTAAGTTAACAAAAGGAGAATAGATGACGATGACTGATTCACAGGGTTTAAATATAACAAAAATAGAATAGAAAGTACAAGAAGTACAAGCTTGTTCTTCATGGGTGAAATCGGTGTCAGTGATTGGTAGAATTGAATTGACTTTTTCTAGTCCAGTGTCCAATCATACGATTATTATAACAATTGTATTGCTACTTTCAATTTGCTACAGAAAATATGACAAAGTCTCCCAGCTATTGTTTCGTAAAGTATTAAAGCAAAACAACAGCCATGTGCATCTAAAAATCTGACGGGTGAGCTTGCCTCTTTTGCATCCCCTGGATCCGTCCCTGTGCTGATCGTTATAGGGATCAGTGTTTGTTTGGTATGTGCAGGATCTGACAGAAGTGGGAATTCTGAAAGGCTATGAGAAAATTCAGAAGAAAATTGATATATCTATCTAGATTCTAGGTGGTCTATCAATTTATCAAATTTTTAAGTAATCAATAATCAAACCATAATTAGGTGGTTACGTAGCATCCATCAAACCAGGGCAAGACTTTGCAAAAATCGATGAAACGTGACATTTTTAAACCTATTATTATTAATGAAGGTTCATTTAATCAAATCCGGGAAATTAACTTTTTCATAAAAAATGACAAGATTATCAGATTATCAAGAAAACGAAGAAAATAGATTTTGGAGGGCATAGTTCCGTTTTCGATACATAACAATTCAAGTGACGTTAATTCATACGATTGTCTGGACAAAGCGGAAATTAGCAAGGAAGCGGTAAAAGAAATAGACAATTTCAAAACACGATATTCATTGATGATAATAAAATGACTGACTGCTGTGGCAATGAAAGACACAGCATTAAACATTTTTGTTAGAACTATCGTCTTGCTTTGGGCTACAAACAAATCACCAAGCAACAGGCTTACACACACACCTGAATGACCTGACCTTGAATTGAATCACATAAAGCCACGCGTTCAATAGTCTTTTATTCTTTACAAGCCACAGATTTTCAGATGTCACACAAAAGGAAGTTATGTTTGGTACTGTGACTTATTATTATTCCATAAACAAAACTAATATTGTTAAATGTTGTGGCAGAAATAACATCAAAAGAAAGCCGATGTATAATGTAAAAAATAAAGGCACGTCGTGGCGCTTGAATACAAAACAGTTCATGTACACTGGAAAAATGTCAATGTTCCAAATCTCAATCATTATAACATCTAAATAAGCCAGTAGGTAAATCGTTCTGTATACTTTTTTTTACTAGGACAGGAAACATGTTCATCTGACACGAAACTACTAGTAAATTAGTAAACGAAGTGTATTGATGACAAAATGACTCTAGGAATAATCGATCAACTCTTATATATTATTAAATTATTTCCTCAGAATTTGTAAGAACCTATAGCCAACAGAGACACACCCTTAAAACGTAAATAAAAATGGAGCTTAAATGGTTTGAAAATAATAATGTAAACCGAAAATGTTTAAAAGATGATGCTAGGCATATCGCATTTCAAAATATGACTATGGCAAATTACTCAGAATTTCTACAACAATGAAACAGCACATTTCCATCCTTGAAGAGTCTAGAAGGAATACATTATTAAGCAACTCATCGATATCCAACTCCATAAAATCACAAATAAGAGCCAATTTAGGAAGTTCTCGAAAACAAAACGGTGATGATCCAGATATTTGACTGATATTCGTCTAGGTTCGGCAACACACAAAAATCACAAATGAGCAAATCGATGCAAGCAAAGACGGGTGGACTGAATCGATTTGACAATTATAAAAAGTCTATCGAACTCACATGAAATCATTCACAAACAATGTTTAACTAACCTGAAACACTACTTGATGATCCACAATTACATTTTGTATCGGTTTTTCCAAGTCGGAATCCAAGTAACGACAACACAGATAAGCAGATCGACAATAATACGATGGTAAATAAAATAAAAAACAGAATTCGAAATAATCTTTCGTGTCGATGGACAAATCGTACGTCATTTTCATCCCCAGAAAGTTTTTTAGGTTTTAATTCAGCTGGTTCATAAATAGCACAACTTTTCTTTTGGTGTCCGCTACCCCCATTTAATGTTGATTCAGATCGCTTTTTGAGTTCAGCAATATCTCTTTGTAATTCGAGAGGCGAAGCATAATCATGATTAGTTGTGTCTGAATCAGGAGTATCTGCTCTTGTCAATGGTGTAGATGAATTTACAGTTGTTGAGCTTTGAAACGATGATTCGAGTTTACTTCTTGTTGGCAAACTTCGAGTCTTGTCAGCCATGATTTGTGGTGAGCTGGATGTGCGTGGCGAATTCTATGGCAGTTTCCGATCGATCTCCCGGGAAAAATAATTCTGATATACCAAAGTCGTTATACCTTGAAATATTAGATTCGCCGTATGCACAAGGAGATTAAATTACCAATAAGAAACAAAGGTCTTTCTCGGAACAAAAATTAATGTTATGCCGAAGACCCCATTTAGCCAAACTGAGATTAAATTATTTCACACTGGAAAAGAAATTTGCATTAGGACAACAATGGTTAAAGGGAGAATACTGACCGGGGAACATTGCGCGCTCAACCAACTCATACGTCATCAATTTAAACAAAGCTTTGAGAAAAGCTGCCGTGCGTGTGAGTTCCGAGTGAGCTTCGTTTTATTATTCTGGTCGTATGTTGATTTTATGGTAAAGCATTTCAAATGAACAAATTAAAATCACAATTTGGGAGCTATACTACGTACTTATTTTATCACGTTCTGGACTTTAATGTATTGTTTACTATGTGATCAACAGTATAAAAAGTATGATGTGCAGAAGCGGTTTTAGTTCGATCAGTTCGATTGATATGTTGAACGAAAGTAACACTAAACAAGAACCTTGTTTAACATTTTTATTTTTTGTTATAAAGCCAAATCCTTGTGTTTCTTGACATCTTAGGTCATCTTGCGTATCGACTATCGTTCTTTTTCATGTTTTTGATGTAACGATCGGTCCACAAAAGCTTGCCAACTAATAACAAGGCAACTTCAGTAAATATAACCAAGGATAAATATACCAAAAGCAAACTAATGTGATAATTCAATAAAACTATGCGAATCTGAGTTAAATACATGGGATAAATCGTTGTTCAAAAACATTGATTCGTTGATGATTGTCACGAGTTCACGGCTTCGACATTTGTTCCTGTCTCGTGCTTTTGATTATTTCGTTCAAAACAATAGAATTAAGGCGAGGCCGACTCTGTTTCAAAACGAGTACTTGAATTTGGTATGAAGAATTCAAGTTCCGCGCGCAACGTTCCCCGGTCAGTAATCTCCCTTTAACGATTCTCTGATCACAGTGGTGATTGATTGATTGATCGTACGTTCTATTTAACATAAACACGTGATTGTAAGGCGCGAATACGTTCATTGAGGAATTCATTGTAGTAACTAGTGATATACCAGTTCGATTTCAACATGCTTTCAACGAAATTCCTGCCGCAACACAAATAGTTAGTACCAGCTAATGAGTTGGTAAATATAAAAATGCAATGTCTGAAGCTCTTATTAAAAATCACAACAATTTTTTTGCATACACTCTCCTGTTATAAAAACATATCAGTTATTACGGTCAAACCATGGTCAAACTCAACAAATTGTTCATGATTTTGCTCAAATTTGAATTTCAGAGATATTTTATTTTATAAACGATGTTCTTACAAAAAGAGTATATATCATGCTGTATATTATCCTTGGCCTTGAACCCTTGATTTTCTATTTTTCTTTAGAATCAAATAAAAGTCATAAAAGATGCGGAATAAATAATCAAATTTAAGTCTGACAAATTTGTAATGCCACTTCTTGAGCCACTTGACGCGACTATATCCGTCGGATGTATTAGCTCACACCCATCGCCATGATGCCTCATGACATGTAGACTTCTCTTCCATAAACAATTCAGAATCCAAAATTAATTTTATTTTTAGCGAAGTGAAATATTTTCAAGCACAGCACTGTAGAAATTATTTCTTACAAATCTGCAAGCAGACTATTGACATTTATCCAGCCTCATCCACACAATAGCCTCATTTGAATGAAGGGAGACCTGGGAACCACATTCTTTTCCTGTAGAATTTGATTAGTTTGAGTTTTGAATTTGTGGCGCCTCATCGAAAATTTGCGTTAAAGATTGTTTTATCATGTTATTTTTCTTGTTAAAATTAATAAAGTAATCACTTTGCCTTGAAAATGGATCCAAATGATAGTCAGTGGGAGCTGTGCAAGGAAAATGTACAGCCTATTCGTCAGGGACGGAATGTTTCCCATCTTATGGAAGCTTTGACACCTCTCAATGATGACAAGAAGAAACAAATCCAGCAGACGAAAGAGTAAGTTTCTCAAATTGTAGGCGACATTTCTTATTACGTTACTTATGTAATCACTATCTTGCTGTAATTATGAACTGCTGAGCATTTGAAAACTCGCAGTAGGGCTACTAGATATATCCTACAATAATAATATAATACTAATAATATATGTAAATAACATTGTTGTCCTTGGAATCATGGCATGTAGACTTCACTGGCTTCTCAGCTTATTATCTCCATACCTGCCTTAAACGCTTGTGAAAACTGAAAGGTTTCCTACACATGGAATACCTAACTTTTCTAAAAGCTTTTCAAAAACTAAAAACGATAGTCAATCAATGGCGCACCTTTCCTGTAAAGGTCTGCCTTGTAACCAAATGTTACTGCTCAACATTAAACTTAGACTATCACTAGTATAAAATTCATTTTCAGGTATTTCGAACGAGAAATCAGAATGCAAGATGATTCAGATGATCCTTTAGAAGTGTGGTGTAGGTAAGGTTGTCTGTTATTGTCATCAGAGTTGATCAATGAAACCATATGAAACCCATGTGGATTCAACAAACAAACAAAAACTGTTACCCAGGCTAAATCAAGTGCGAAACACACCTACCGCACATTTTATTATAATAAAAGTTCCATAAAATAATAAAATAAATAACTGGTGTCAACCGGTTAATCAAGATTAGCAAAGGCCATTTTCATCACGTACAGAAGAAAAACCGTGACAACATTTCCTCAGATCTTTTTGGCATTATTTTAAATGCCAGCTAGGCAAAACAAATCATTCTTTCAAATAAAATGACCCATCAATAGGCTATTATGGCAATGTTATAAATAATCCTAACATTCAGAATTACAGTCATTATTGCATAATACGTTATCGTTGGGACCCCGAAGAAATAACGCATTACGCGGTTAACGTAGTATGCGATTTTGAAAGAACAATAGAAATAAAAACAATAGAGAGTAAACAAAAGAAAAGGTTGTGAAAATTTCGCAATAGGGCCGTCATCAGCGCATGTATTCATAAAGAAATATAAATTAAACATCACTGTTCATATAACTTATTTCTGAAAAACTAGCTCAAATTAAATGACAATAGCACCTTTCTGTTTCAATAACGATATAAATGAATAAATTATAAACACCCTCTTTATTCATGTCTCAAGCTTATCTCTCGAAGTTAACATCACCTCGCTGATCACCATTAAATTCTTGATACATAAATTGTAATTCAAAATCAGACATCACACGTACAAATGACGATTCTTACGATATAAACATTTGAATATTTTATGAATAATTCTGGCCAAACAACGTCACAACAATCACTCAGACTATTCATAAAATCTGATAGGCTAGTGTTTACATAAAGAGATGTAAACAAAGTCGTGTTCATTTCCGAATGCAAAACGATTTCCGTAGATTCTAATGCTTTCACAGATTTAATTTGTCGACACCTCAGCAAAACAAGGACTCCACAATAATAATAGGCCTACACTAAGTGATAAATAACCCTCTTGGAATCAACTATCTGTAACGTATTGTGCGATAAAACGCACTACGTGATAACGTATTATTCAATAATAATTAGTTGACTTTGACCACATTTTGGCCAGGACAAAAATAATTTAACGTATTACGCGATAAAACGTATTGTACGATAACGTATTATGCGATATTGACTGTAGTTTGAAGTATTGTGATATATTTGAAAAATAAACAAATACATTTTTCCACAATTTAAGAATAGCGCTGCTAGAAAATTTGCAAACAAAACCGATTCTGTGAAACTTTATATTAGATGAGGAATTAGGACAGGATCATAGAAAAGGTTTTACCTTCCAGAATCCTGAGTTTTTCCTAAAATTATCTTTGGAATTTTGCCCCACAGTGTATAGGCTACCAAAGGAAGCAATACATATCTTCATTAAGAAAATATCCAATTCGGGTTGAGTCCATCTCCAAGAGACATCAACTGGGACAGACATTTTAAACTTTTGTTGAATTTTAAACTACCCTTGACAGCAAAATCCAAGTAACATCAATAAAATATCGACATCTAGCTTGAAGACTGAATTGGAAGAGTTGCATTGTAAGTCAGAATGTCTGTAGAAAATTACCTATTAAATTAGTTTTACAAAAATTACAAACTTCTTATTTTTGGTCAATTTAACTCAGGGATCCCTACTTTTCTCATACACTGAATTCAGGATTTATTTAATCATTTAATCCCCAAAATCATTTGTTTAAATGTACTTTGTTCACATTGCAATTCCAGGTATATTGAATGGACACAGCAGGTCAATCCTAACGGCGGAAAAGAAATTATCCATCTGCTTGAATGCTGTATAAAGAAGTTTGGTCGAGATCCACGTTATCAGCAAGATCATAGGTTCTTGAAAGTCTGGTTAAAATTGGTAAGTTGAACTAATGAAGATTTGATTGTACAAGGCAAGACCAAATAACTACATAAAAATCTTTTTTTGTTTACATTTATGTTTACTTACATGGCTTGCAAAAGTTGTGTCATATCTATCAAGGTGGCCAACATTCAAGATTCAATTAAAAACATTTTTTTTAATTTTTTTATTAATTAATTTTTAGCAATTAGTGTCTAAAAGAACTATTTTGTTTTAAAAAAGGAATTGATTGATCTCAGTTTAGCAGAAAACTTGGAGAACGTTTTTATCTAAATGGGATCAAGTTGATTACAAAGTTCTCTTAATCTGTTTATAAAATATTTAAGTATGATGAATGCGAAGTCAAAGGTCTGATCTTTAAGTAGACTTTCTTTAAGTAGGCTTAAAGTTTTTATTTTCAGATCTATTTTAATTTTTTAGATATGATAGCCTTTGAAATTTGTCTTATCCCTCAGAGAACCATGTTCGAAAGTTTCCAAGTTTTATCAAACCCTTCTCATTAATTATAATATTTTGAATTATTTTTATCATCACTCATATAATTGCTACTAATATGGCTTTGTTTGCAGTGTGATAGAAGAAACAGTCCTCTTGATTACTTTGATTTCCTATTCAACCGATGTATGTTTGATCAATTAGCAACATTCTATGAAGCATGGGCAATATTCTTAGAAAATGCTGGTAAATTTGCCAAATGCGAAGAAGTCTATAAAGTTGGCATAAATCGTAAGGTTGTGCCTTTGAAAAGACTTGAAAACCATTATCGGTAAAGAATAAGTATATAATTTATCACATAATTTATCATGTATTTACAGTTGCACTTTTAAATATTGCCTTCCAATAAATAACCAACTTCTGGTAAAAGGGTAAAATTGAAGTAGTAATAGTATGGATTGTAAGAGTTGATAGTTGATGGCTTATCTCTAGAGTATGTAGATTGTTACGTAATGTGATGAGCCTATAGTATCAAACCCTCATATTTATGCATTGTCATTGTCCTGCTTCTTATCATCACCTCAGAGGGATATTCCTTGACTATTTCTCTTTTTTACAGAGAGTTCCTCCTTAGGAAGGAATCTGAAAGTAATGGAATGGATGAATGTGACGGGGGTCCACCAATGGCTGATCAACGCCTTCACTTGGGTGCTTTACCTGCAACTACCAAAGGTGTCGTCAAAACAGATAGAAGCCGCAGCTCTAGAGGTTTGATTGATAATTTCTAACATTGATGGTTGCATGCTTAGATCAACTGTAATGTATTTTAATTGTTGCATGTTAAACAAAAAGCACTAGGCCTAATCTGATGGAAATAAATTAAATGATATGGACTGGAACTTTGGAACTCACAGGCTCTCTGTAAATTTGAAACTTGGTAGAACAGTACAGGCTGCTAACTCCCAGGCAAGAGCTTGTTCTGGAAGGCGGGGCAGTGTCTGTCTGCCTCACATTTATTATCCAGTTAAACAATTTCCATAAATATTGAAAATGAAATCTTGTTACAACTACAAACAAAACATCAAATTACTTTTAACTATCTTCAAAACTGTTTTCTCACAGTTTAAAGTCAAATTGGGCCAGCCTGCGCGCATACTGTTTGTGATCTTTTTTTGATAATTGAGGGTCTGCGTAATTTCGACAGAAAGCATTCGCTGGACTGAATTAGGGGGAGTGGCTGAAATGTGAGAAATCTATTATTTTGTCTATTGTTCATCAGCCAATCGCTAGCGAGTTCTCCAAAACTAGAACCAGAACATGATTGGTTGATAAATATAAGTTCTTGGCGCTGTTATGCTTTTCACGCAAGCCGAATGGTAAAATATTGTCCTTCTTCGATAAAATCTTCTTGCTTGTGTTCGTTTCAGTTTTGTAGGAGTGTGATTTTCTTATTTAATACAGACTTTCTGTAATTATATTTGTAGTAAAGTGAACATAATGTATTGACAAAAGGATTTCTTGTTAATTTGCCTTTCACAGAGGACAAAGACATGCTATTTTACATGCAGCAATGGCCAACAAAGACTTGATTTCAACATGCTGAATTTTATTCTGATTTTGTTCGTGTTCGTCGTAAAACTATATTACACAACATCGGACAACTTAAATCACTTCAAATTAAACATAAATATTACGTTGTATAGAGTTAGTATTAATCATTTGAACGTGGTCATGAATCAATTCATTTTATTTCGTTTATAATAATAAGTGTCAATTTTGTACACATATTTTGATTGTGAAATGTTTTGTTATTTACAAAAAACGGACTTGTAGAAACGCTGTTAATGACGCCGTCTGCAATTGAACGGCGCTGAACAGCAGAAGTTAAAGTATAATGACGTTCCAGCCCCTTCCTCCAATGTCCGCCCAGCGCCGTCTTTCTGTCAATATTACGCAGACCCTAGGCTACCAATCATCAAAGAAAGATTTGAGTCTGCGCGCAGGCTAAACTGGGCCTCCTTTTTCTATATACATTAAAATAAAATTATTCATTCAACTGTACTCACATGTTGACCTAGTTTTCACCTGATAAGTTGTAACAATTGTAGGCCTATAATATAATAAAAATTCTAACTTGAAACCTGTGTATAAAGGTCACTCTATACAGCAGCCATATGTCTAATAGTGGTCACTTTATAATGTTACAACGTCTTAATTTCTATTTAATCTAACCTCTGTAGAAGTGACCAATATTCTCTAATCTCATTTCAGGTGCTCCATTAAGTTCAATACAAAGTAATAAGCCTTCAGCAAATAGCAAACAAAAAACGGGAGGCTTTCAAATCTATGATTCCACAAATAATACAGTTGGTTCTTTACCTGGAAAATATAATCAATGGCCTAAAGTACCCGAAAGAAATGATCACAAAGAGAACTGCTCTAAACCACAGAAATGGACATCGTCAAAGGTAAACTCAGTAATTATTGGTTGAAATTATTGTCATATATGAGAATTGTTTTGATGAATCAAGCATGAGAGAGTTCCTAGGAAAAGCTGATTTCCTCGATTTCTGAAAATTGACCATGTGTATTGTGTAAGAACTATCTGAAATTTCAAAACTGAAATCCGATTCCAATCGAATTTCAAGATTCGAAATTAATCTTATCCGAAAATGTTCATCATAAATCCGAAAAAAAAAGATTCTATTGAAAGATTTTTTAATGTTGCAATTGTGAATGGTATCAAATGTGATTATTACTGATATTGACACTATATATAGTTTCTTAATTATAATTTCTTTATAAAGAATGGCCAGAGCATTGTTCATCTGACAGAATTAATTGTTTATGATATGTTGATGAGCTACATGAACTGTTCATTACTTATTCAAGAAGTTAATAGAACTAACTGGATCAATAAAAAACACCTAATCAGTTGAATGCTGTAAAAAAGTAATCTTGTTATATTTCATGAGTAGATTTGATTGTTTCTCATGAAATATCATTATGAAGTTAAGAAGTATCAGGAGTGGAAAATTCTATCCAACTAAAATAGATTTTGCTTAAATAACACAACCGTTTGATAATATTTATTAACTGTGCCTTTGTTCATTGTGTATATTGCAGGTTACCACGAAAGCATCAACAAGTGGTAATAGACCCTCTGTGTTCATCCATGCAGATGACGACATCAGTAATCCTGAACAAGGGAAATCATCAGCAACGATATTTAAAGATAAACTTGTGCTCAAGGAACATAAACCTGGAATTGATCTGAGTAATGATATTGGAATGCCAATTCCTTCTATGGTTAGTATTTTTATGTCAGGTTTTCACTGTTAGGACTAGGCTATATATCAGGCAACTTATTTTTTAATTGTACATGTGCATTGTGCAATCTCCAAACAATTGTCTATGGACCAATGTCTAGGGAGATACTTCACACCATGTCTTACCCCTGTGAATAAAATCTGCTACAGTGATACCTGTGTATAACGGCCAGCTATAGACAGGTGTCCTTTATATACAGGTTTGATTCAATAGAAAATACATTGCAAGAATTGACTGTATTTATATTTATCTAATGTCTGGTACTGAAAAGTTAATTTGTCAGTTATGTAATGAAATTTCAAAGTATGGGCCTGATCCATGTCACCCCACCGTGTCCTAAGTCTCCCACTCAAATGGTCTGTCTTCCACACTAAATATTTGAAAAATTGATACATTTACGTAATTGATATTCTTTCTCCCTTGAATTGAGCTTCATGGCTAATTAATGACATAAAATTTGTTACATTTGTGCAACCACCAAAATCTTAATAATTAAAAATGTGAAAACTGGTCCAAGTCTCCCCGGTCTCCCCTAGGCTATAAATTGCTAGTTTCATTCACATTTATAGGCAGTTGTGAACAGAATTATTTGAATTTTGATATGAAGTTGATTTATGAACTGAAAATAGAATCTCAGAAGGAAATTTATTTTGATCAAACCCATTTTCACCCTGGTTGTCATGGAAATAAATGGATTGTGTCTGGGAAGAAAAATGATAAAAATTGATATGCTCAATTCAGAATGATATTTTATTCATCTCAGAGAGGAGGACTGGCATTGCTTAATTGTAGACCTATTACCTGTAAATAATTTTGTCTATTTCTTAAATATTTCTTATTGGTTTTACTTAGGCTTCTGCTGATTCAAAAACATGGTATGCATATGACAGAGAGGCATTGTTTATGGGCAATGAAGAATTTACGTTTGAGGAATTAAGAGCAATGCATGTTATGAAGAAACAACAATCTGAAAAAGAAAATTCCCAATCCAATATTGAAAACGATCAATTAAAAAATGATGCAGAATTAGCCAGGTATAGATAAATTTAAATTGGGTTTGGATTATTTTGCGTATAGGAATCCAATGTGAATCCTTTACGCTTTAAAGAGACTGGTATATGGCTATACCAATGTGAATGACTTTGTTTAATTTATTGATTGAAAAGGGGTGTAAGTCTACCCATCTTAGTTCTACCCAGAATTACAGTCAAACTTGTTTAAAGGGGCAAGATTGACCGGCGACCGCTGCGAGCACAAGTTGAATTTATGCTTAGCGTAATTCAACCGTCTCGCTTTGAAACTATTGTTCTACGCAGGCCTAATCTGTTATAAATTCATGTCAACAATGTACATTGTGTTATGAACAATAAACATGCACGTGATCCGAAGTGCGTAGCGCCTGCCGGTCATTTTTGCTCCTTTAATATCCCCCCTCTGGTACAGATGAAAAGCGGGACATTAAGCGAAGTAGGGTTATGAGAGTTTGTATGGAGAATGGAATTTAGAAATGAATTTTATGTGGGAATATTAAGCAAGGTGGGATATTAAAAGAGGAGATATTAACCGAGTTCGACTGTAGGCTAACAGTTGTTTTATCTTGATGAAGAGTCATGCAGGATTTGTGTTTATAAATCTGAAAGGATGCCTGTCTATCATATCCATTTTTTTATTCAATTTATTGATTGACATTGATCTATTGCAGTCAAACTTGCCTAATATCCCATTAGTTGATGTCCCACCTTGCTTAATATCCCCATATAAAACTGATTACTATTCTCTATTCTCTTTATAAACTCACTTATTTCCCAGTCGCGCTTTATGTCCCACTTTTCATCTCTGCAAGCCTACTAGAGATGGATATTAAACAAGTTTGACTCTAATAAAATTTTCATTTTTAATTTTGCTATTGCTCAGCATTATTTTAGAAATATATAGATCAATTTTAAAATCACTCTATGGATGCATTCAATATGATCTACAGTATTTCATTATGTGAAATTATTTTAAATGGCAGATGAGATGATCATAATATTTTTGTTTTTAAATAGGCACTGTTTACACAGACCAGAAAATGTAAGTAACTTTCAAGATTATACTACGGTTAAGCCCCGGCCAAATGACTTTTTATTTCGCCAACATTGTTTAATTAAACAAAATCCGATGAATGTTGAGAAAATAAAAAGTCATTTGGCCACCCTCACCCTTTCGGATTTTGTTGGCTGATTTTGAATTTCGATTTTGAATACATTCAAAAATTTCCTCAACATTCATCGGATTTTGTTGAGTTCTATTGTTCTCTACCGATGTTGGCGAAGTGGCCAAATGACTTTTTATTTCCTCAACATTGTTGACTTTTGTTGAAAATATGAAACTTCCTCTGATTGGTCAACAATGACGTAGCCTGTCTCAGGATTGGTGGACTCGATTGACTAGCTTCCAAGCCTCAAAATACCATCCGCTGTTGACGAAAAGGAACTCAACAAAATCCGATGAATGTTGGCGAAAAGAAAAAGTCATTTGGCCACCCTCAAGTTGTTGACGAAAATGAACTCAACAAAATCCGATTAATGTTGGCGAAATAAAAAAAGTCATTTGGCCAGGGCTTTATGTTGGATATCGTATTTGACTTTGTTGAAACATTTAATTTTCATATCTACTTCACCAGGTAATATCAGTGTGCGACAAAATTTTTTACGTTCCGCAAACCAGGTTTCCAAGTTTCCGGACTTTGTTGGACCCTGGGTGATATGAATTACTTCATGCAAGTAGCCTATTCTATGGGAAGTCTATATATGCGGGGCCCGACAAAGTCCAGAAACTTGGAAACCTAGTTTGTGGAAAAGTAGCAAAATTCAGAAGAATATCCAAAATGTTGGATATAAAGCTAAAATAAAATTTCAATTTTTTGCTTTTATGTCAGTAAAATTACTTAAACATTTTTCTAACGTTTATCGAACAATATAAGGTTTGCGGAAAGTAAAACATTTTGTCAAACCCTGTCTATATGTATTTATAACATATTAATTAATCCTCTACATAGTCACCAATCACCATGTATATTTTCCATTGAATATCAACTGTCTAATGATTGCACACTGCGTGAAATTTGGTAACAGAAATTAAGAATGTGTTTTCTTTGACTCAATCACCATCCTTATGTATTTATAATATATATGTAAAGACTAACTAACTGAATTGAGATTGCATTATTAAATAATATCAAAAATAATAATAATGTAAACATGATCGCAACAGAGAGTGATATGATGTAGTTATTCAGGCATACCTGGCACTTGCATTTAAATTAAATGAATTCTCCTGTTATTGGAGGGTCAACAAATATTACAATTAACATTTTATAGTGCTTGTCACAGATCTTTTTATTTCTACATAGGATTGTGCTCAAGGCAGTACTGTTGCTGTTGACAATGCCATTAATAATTGTAACACGCATACAAGTTCAGATACAGCTCAGGTGAGTAGTTTATATCCTACATTATTTAAACCGTTATTATTCCTAGGTCCAGGGGACGACAAAATGTTCAGCATTTTCTTCTGAAATGTTTTGTTGGTGTTTGACCAATAAATTTTCTTCTGCATTTGCTCCAACCTTCCCATCCAGAATCTAGGAACTTCCAGGATTCCAGCTTTTGTCGGACCCTGTCTAGTTCACACTAGGTTACTATTCAAACATCCAAACATAAACCGTACCTTGAATGATTTTTGCAAATTTTTATGAATTCTTTGTCAGTTATCTTGCAATGGCAATGCGCTCCCTAGAAAAAACAGATTCGTAAATTCTGTGAAATGGCCCAATTTCCTTGAACTATTGACATTATTTTTCTCTGTCTGTGAACGCTGCTCTTTGTTATTTTCTGTTCGTTTTGGTTAACTGGTTCTAACCCCCCTCCAGCTGTCTCATCCCTAACTATGGTGCTCCATTTAACATCCCCTTTATTAAACCTCAAAGCGACACACACTTTATTTTGCCGACCTTTCACGTAGTATTGTTTAGTATTGTTACAGCCTCATTGAACAATTGAATTGAAGCTGGCTGGTGTAGCCTACACAACACATCCAGAAACCAATACCATATATGACTTTGCTGTTCTAAGGAATTGCCAAAATGTTGTCAAAATAGTGTTTATACATTGTCCAACAGCAATACAGGCGCACAAACCTTATTATTCAATCTATCGTCTTTGAATATATCCAATTAACAATTCTCGCTTGTGTAGTTAGTTATTAATTTGTATGTCAATTGCAGTCTGATTCTATCAAATATTGTTGGAATGATGATTTATTGGTCGTTGGTGATGAAGAGCTCTCATTTGAAGAAGCACGCGCCAATGGAATTCAACAACAACAACAACAACCGCAAAATAAACAATCCTTGAACGAAAATAAAGAACTTGATGATCTTCTTACTCAAGAGTCAAGGTAAGTCTCATTTGGATTTTGGTTCAAATTGAGTAGGCCTAGTTTGAGTTGATAGCAAATACGTAGACTTGTGTCAAATGACTTGTCTGACACTGTTTAACCTTCTGGTTTTTTTTTATGTTTGGCCTATATTTTATCAAAACATATTATAATGTGATCATATCATACGCTAAGCAGGGTCCGAAAATAGTGGGATCCTGGGATCCTAGATTCCGGAAGGCTAAAGCAAATTCAAACAAAAATTGATAATTTTTTTATTTATAGGCCAAACCTCAACAAAAAATTCAGAAGAAAATGTTTAAAATTTTCCAAGACTCTGGAGGGCTAATCTTTCTCGAACACTTCCGCTACGTCTGAAAGGCTTATAGTCATTAAAGGCCAATTTACTCTTGATTTAAATATAAATGCTAGGATTTAATATAAGGTATAGACTATACTAAATAACCAAAAAAATTTCTATACCTGTCATATTGAATTGAACACATGTTTCTCCTATTTTGTATTGTTTTTAGCAAACCAAAAGCATGTCAACAATTATCTTTTGTTTCTCAACCCTCAACCGCTCAGCCAAATCAAAATACGTGTTCTGCTTCATTATTTCATGACCAAGAGATGACATTTAAAGAAAGTCAACAGCTGCAAAATAATGCGGCTAACAACAAAACATCACAGAAAGTTGCTACAAACGAATGTTTGACTCAACATTTACCAACAGGGTTTTCGATCTACCAAGAAGAGAACGAAAATGATAAGAAAAACCCAGCTTTTGTTTTACCTGCAGACAGAAACGAACAGTTTGCTTTCAATAAAGCAATTGCAGAGAAAGATCATTCATCTCAAAAGTCAAGAGGTTTTGCAATCTTTCAAGAAGACGACGAAAGAAATACAAAGTCAGAAAAATTGTCATCATTTGCAAATGTAAAACAGAGCAAAACTAATGACTTTGATTTTCATAATGATAATGATGATGACAACCAAGAATTTAAATTTAATGAAACACTCTCTATGAAAGATTGTGCAGTAAATGATTTGCCTGGTGGATTCACAATTTTTCAAGAAGATGATAATAAAAACAAGAACAAATCATCAGACTTTTCTAAGGGTTTCCCGACAACGTTTGCTAAACTAGAAGTTAATGCAAATGAAGATGACAAATTTATGTTCGATGAATCATTTCCACAAAAGGATAATATGCCGAGTGGGTTTTCAATCTTTCAACAGGATGATACGAAGGATAAACATGACAACTTTGCATTTTCACAAGATTTTCCAATGTCTGGTAAACTAACGGCCGATGATTCCTTCCCACAGAAGGAACATGTGCCAAGCGGGTTTTCAATATTTCAAGAAGAGGATACCAGAGATAAACATCATCAAAAGTCTGCATTTTCAAAAGGTTTCCCAATGTCTGGTAAAGTCAAGGCTGATACAAATGATGACAAGTTTGATGATTCATTTCCACAAAAAGAACATGTACCCAGTGGTTTTTCTATATTTCAAGAGGATGATGTGCCTCGTAAGTCTGCATTTTCAAGCAGGATGCCTTCATCTTCAAATAATTATTCTATGAAAGATAAGCAAACCCAACCGTTTCTGATTGATGAGGATAAACAGAAGAACTCAATGTTTGATACATCAATGCCGTCGCCTAAAGCGTTGCAGGTAAAACCAAAAGGATTTTCTATATGGCAAGAAGGTGATCTTAATTTTGATTCACAAACAAACGAAAATAAATTTTCACCGTCAATAAATCAAATAGAATCAGAGGATACAGTTTATCTTGAACCAATAAAAGATAATAGAGTTACCAATACCAATGAATTACTTTCTGTAGATCCATCCTTTGGTTTCGCTAAACCAATACCTATCAAAGATTCAAATAATTATAAACAATCCCTTGGGTTTAATATTTGCCAAGAGGGTGATATTAATAGTGTGAAGAAGAAGAATTTATCAACTGAGAATAATAAACAAAACAGATCATCATTAACAGACTCTCCATCTAATTTGTCACTTGAGACTCTAATTCTTCCACCAAAAACTGCTGTGAAACCATTGGTGATCAGACCAGGACAGAAACAGCCTGCCTTCAGCGGATTTCAAGATATGAAATCATATGGGGCTGGTTTTAAAAAGTCTCCCAATTGTTCTATGGCTGCTTTCAGTTTCTGTGCTTCATCACCCACTATTCATACCAAAGAAGCTGAAATGGAAGTGGCTGAGATTTTTAATCAACCCAGTAGATGGTCAGATCCATTGGCTCATTATAAGTTACCTAAACTAAAGGAAGCGACTGGTTTTGAACAATTCCAACTCAATTCTAAAGGGGATAATCAACGTAAGTAACTTTGTGCTTTGTTCACATACCCTGTTTGTATCACTATTCTCATTACAACAACACACCTAATATCATTAAAGGATTAACAAGAAATGCTGGAAGGTACAAGTGAAAGTATCGAAAGTATTAAAAGCAATATCCTCCTAGGCGAGTGTTTTCAACACTTCCCGAGTGTCTCCCAAATTTTACGTGTGTTATAAATATGAATGCAAACATTTGCAATCATGTGTTAAACGTTTCAAAAAGTAAAGCAAATTTGTTTATATTATCAAAGGTCGTTCGAATTTGAATTAGTGATTTAAAATTCAATTTCAATTCAATGGTTTTACTTACTAGAATGTCAACGCTCTAAATGAAAACTTCACTGTGTTAGACTTTCATGAATTCAGACAGCTGGCTTACCATAACTGATGCTCAGAAGGAAAAATAACGAAATAATGAAAATTCAGATACAGTTAAACCTGTTATAACGGTCACCTGTCTATAGTGGTCACTCTTGCAATGTGTAAAATAGTTTTTTTCTATTGAATCAAACTTGTATATAAAGGCCACCTGTCTATAATGGTCAATTTATCTATCTTTCATAGTTGGTTGTTATATACAGGTTTCACTGTATAATTTTTTTTATTTGTTTAAGTAGGGCTTTCTTTTGAACATTTTATGCAGAGCTGTCTCGAAGACTGAACTAACTTTGTTGTTCACCCATGTGAACCAATTAATGTTAATTATATATATTACGTTATTAATTTTCAGAAGAGACATTTGGTATATGGGAGAAACCAAAAAGTAAAGCTACTGCAATGCAATTCCCTATAGCATTTGACGAAGATATTGAAATGACTAATGATAAGAAGAATAGTAATTGTAAATCAATTGGTTTAATGTCAGGCAAAACACAACAAACAGTAGCACCAGTGCCTGTTTATAAAGATTCCTCAACAACACAGTTAGTATACCTAGATGGAGTTTCAAACTATTATTGCTGATTTATTTTATTCATGATGCGGTGCATGGGTACCCCCTTGGGGTTACTGATAAACTACATGTTTGTGAACATGAAATTACACAAGTTTTTATGAAAGTTCATGAAAAATTTGGCAATTTCACGATCTACAAATCAATTATAAATGTATATGTGGGACATTATAAGCAAAGAGAGATTATATAGTTTCGGATCGGATCCAGAATGATTTTCAACTTTTGGATTGGATCAGATTAACATTGTTTTGTCAGATTAAATCGGATCTCGAGTACATTTTTACAGTAATTGTGCAGTTTTCATAATTGTTTTTAACATTTGTTTATAATTGTTTACAACATTTATCACTATATTTAATCAAATAATATTTTGGCAGTTCTCACTGATTACGACTCTGCAGTTGGCAATATTATTATTACGGTGTCCTTCGATAACAGTCAAATTGCATAATTAAAAATCTTTTATACGAACATCGTAGTCGGGGTTCGATAAAATGGGGGACTCTGGGCCTTGGAATCCCATAAATCTAGCAAGTTTTAAGGAATATCATTTTACTATATTTTATGACAACAATCTTAAAACCAAGAAGCTGTGATCATGTTCTGCATGGTGTAAATCCAAAGTATTTTGGAAAACAACTATCACATTCCCGGAAGGAAAAATGTTTCATTAGATGGTGCACCTGAGTGTAGCTATTTAATTTGTTGTGCCGTTTTCAGATGGTTCAAATAATTATATTCGTTAGGAGTTTAGATCCAACCCAACCCTGAATTGCATACAGTCAAACCTGTTATAACGGTCACCTCTATACAGCGGCCACCTGTTTATAGTGGTCACTCTTGCAATGACTAAAACACTATTTTCTATTGAATCAAATCTGTATATAAAGGTCGCCTGTCTATAGTTGTCAATTTATCTACCTCTCGTAGCTGGCCGTTACAAGTTTCATTGTATATGGTAACTTGACTGGATCGGGGAATGGATTAACCAACCTGCACCTGATGGGTCAGACTGGAATACTGAACTCTTTTCATTTTTCACTTTACAGGCCTGATTCACATCGACCAGAACAGCAATTTCAATCTCAATTTACTACTACAGCTCATGAAGATAATGACAATGATTATGATATGCTATCAACAACATCTGCAACTCAATATTTCACATCTCAACAACCAAATAAACTAGTCGCATCAACACCTTTTTCGAAAGGAATTCTTAAACCATGTAAAGACTTTGATGAAATTACATCTATATTTAAAGTACCTAGCGATCAAGAAAAGGAGTTGCGTTTGAGTGATATCATTGAACAACATGAATCAATCAGTTCAGCACATTCTAATACAGCATCTAGCAAAAGTAGTGGCTCACGATCGTCTGTTGAGTGTATGTCAACGATAACTGCTAACAGTGCTGTGAATATTACTAAACGGCATCATTCATCATCTTCAAAAGACGTTTTTGATCATCAAAAAATCAATCCAGTCTACCAAGAAGATTTTCATATGCATGAAGATAAACAACCGTCAGATAATTTTTGCGTGTCTGATGCGCAAACGCCAGTAGATCCAATTCATCCAACAATGCAACAAGCAAGTAAAGGTGAAATAAATATACCATTGGCAGCAAGAGGGCATGTGATTAATCCGTTTGATCGCAATGTCATTACAGCATGGGTTGAACAATCAAATGATTATATTAGGTCGCAGGATGGTTTCTGGAACGGATGTGGATGCCCAACACCTTCTGTTAGACCTGATACCAATGTTGAAATAGGTACAGTAATTATATAATAAATACTGTATAATACGCTCGAGCAATTTTACAGGATATCCAATCTGTTTTTACCAATTTAACTCAAAATTCAACATGGATACTTTTGCTTATAGCTTTGAGTATGCTTTGTCCGATTATAAAGTTCTTATTTGTTATGCTTTTAACTTAGCATGCACCTGAATATTTTTACAGGTAACATCATATATTCAATTGACCGACAAATTGGAAGTGGTGGGTTTTCTGAAGTTTTTAAAGCATCCAATTGTTCCGATCATAATTCATCTGAGAGACTGATTGATTGTCGAATATGTGTCGTCAAGGTATGGCAAATTAATTTGAAAGTAGGCAGTGTTACCTGTTCAAGTGAAATGTTTGCCTATCTGCAGTTTACTCTCAAACTGTAAACAATTATCAAACGAGTTTGAGCATGGCATTGAGAATTATCAGACTGGTGGCTCTATCGTCTACCAAAGCAGTAGGTCTACCTGAGGTAGATAATAGAGCCTTTAGGTCTTGTAATTCTCAATGTCATGCAGAATAACGAGTTTGATAAATTTTGTTTTATTATTCATCACATTAATTCTGCAAGGAAACAAAAGTCTGGAGGTAATTGATTAAATACTGCAAAAATGTTGTTTTATTATTCATTTTGTGTTTTTGCATCCTTTCTACAGTACCAATCAAATTCTCTAATTCTACTTAATAGCAAATCTTGATGCATCGGACTCTGCTATCAGTATTAGTAATCAAACACGTGTCATTGCCAGAAAGCTAATGTGATTACTGGCGTTGATGTGATGTCATAAGTAGGGACAATCAAACCTGTTTGAAGCTGTTACATTTTATTACATCACATCATAGCTATCCCTACTTATTATGACACAGCGTCGAACATTGGGAATTATCTACATTCTATTAGTTTAGATCATAATTGAGTTCAAAATCTCAATTAATAATAATGAAGTCGTAGTAATAAAAGCGAGTTTTTTTTGTTTAAATCCATTTTAAACAATTCCTTGTACAGTGAAACCTGTATATAACAGCCAGTTACTAGAGGTAGATAAATTGACCATTATATACAGGTGACCTTTATATACAGGTTTGATTCAATAAAAAATACTATTTAGACATTACAAGAGTGACCACTATAGACAGGTGACCACTGTATAGAGGTGACCATTATAACAGGTTTGACTGTAAGTGAAAATTTGGGTAAATGCATGAAAATGGTTACCAATAGCAATTTTGACTTGCACTTGAGCATTCTACACTGTCAGCGTCTGACAAAACCCGGCAACTAGGTTTGCAGAATGCCTGCACAAATTCAGAAGAAATTCAGGTTTATTTGTTATTTGCCTGACTATTTCTATGTTTTGGATAAAAATCAGATTTCTGGAAAATATATTTGTCGGACCCTGGACACTGTAGTTCGGTATTAAATTGAGTTTTTGACAGATTAAATGGATATGATTTTGGTATCCTGCATTGCACATTGTTACTGTTATCATGTTCTCATCTGGTGGTAATTTTTTCAATATAATTTCTAGGTTGTGAAATCGGCGTTGATTAGTCAATGGGAGTTTAATATTTCATGTAAACTACACAAACGAATCAAGGAAGAGATGTTTCCCGAAGACATGGTTTGTTAATGTTTTAATTGATATTGAATTGAATAATTATGATTTGCTGACATCTTGTCTTCATCTGAACATGTTGTGTTGCTTTTGACAGTGCTTACAAGCATTCAACATCAACATTTCCCACGTCTCCTCCTAACCTTTTGGAGTGTAGTAGATAAAGGTTGTTCAAACTTGAATTTAATGATTTGAAATTCAAAAATTTTATTAGCAATGTCCTCGTATTAAATAAAAGCTTCGCCATGATAGTTTTTGTAAACAAATAGATATGACTTGTGTTGATATCATTTCTTTAATATCAAGGTGTAAGTTGTAATTTTCTTTAGTTTTTAGCCTCTGACCGTCAAATTTTAAAGCAAGTTATTTTGAATAATGTTTATCTTAGAATTCCCAGGCACGTGAACCAACAAATCAGATTTCAGTATTATGCTAGATTATAAGATTATTTTTTAATGATTTATGTAAATTTTATGGAATGATATGTTTTGACTTGTTGCTTTATGGCTTCTCTTAAAGCTGCTCAAAATGCTATTTTCCACATGCCACCTACCCATGGTTTGACAAAATGTTTTACCTTCCACACAGGGTGTCACAAAAAGTTTTGATCTTCCAAGAACTGTGTTGTTCGGTTGTATACCTTCTGGGATTGAATTTATAATGCTTCATAGTTTTGAAGAATTGATCTTAAAATTTCAGAACTTAGTTTAAAGAAAGATGCATGTATTTCAAAACATAAAAATATGAAATCCAAAATAATAAAATTTTGAATAAGAAAATATTCATTATAAGATTGGAAACCTTCTGATTTTGTGCTGGCCTTGCGGGAACCAGGTTCCCAGGATCCTGCACTTTGTGACAGCCTGCTTCAACATCCTCAACGATTTAGACCAATTGATGAGTAATTACAGTGAGATTATTTCATACAAGCCTTCAGCTTGCGGCCTGCGCCTGGGGCCAGTCAGCCTTCGGCTTCCTCAAAGAGGTCGCTTCGCTCCCGTTAGTAGCCTGCAGTAAATCTTGTCAAAGAGAATGTCAATGAAACAAAATAGTCATGAGAAGGAATTAAAAATGCAGAACAACACTGATAATTAATTTCAGTTTTGATAATTAATCCTTACGTACATGTAAAGCATAGTGAAAAGGAGAAAATTGATACTCTATTGTATTACATATTTCAAATCAAATAAATATAGGTTATCTATAAGTAAATTTTATGTTGACTGCATAGTTCAAATAAAATAAATTTGGATTGTATGTTAGGTAAGCAGTTAATGAACTTGTTTTCACAGTGAAAGGCATTGGTATGTAAATATTATTGCTGTATCGGTTGAGTGAATCTCAGCATGAGTCATTGAGTGGTAATAACAACAGGTGATTCTGAAATTTGATACAGTAAATTACATAAATGAGATACCCAAACACTAATATTTTATTAACTTAAGCCAGCTTCTCACAGAGAGGACACATGTCTATAATGGTCACCATACACCTACGTCTTATAATAATGATTTGTACAACTTACAACTGCTTGACGATTGAAAAGTACCACACTAATTCTCTGAATTTGTGTATTTGTTATGGGTCAAATCTCTGTGTGTGCAGTGTGGATAACAGAACAGAACTGCTGACATAAAACGGTGACACAGTAAATCCTTTCATAACAAATCGAGCTATCATGGCACAGAAATCTCTTCGGCCAATGATGACTTTATAACAAAGTAGGCTATTGGGGATTATGAAAACTAAAAGTATAAACAATTGCCATTAGAGTCCTGTAAGCCCTCATGCAACAGGGTAAAAACCACGGTAAAAGTGACTTCGACAGACTTTACATGAAGCATTTAAACATTCAAGTTGTAAAAGACTTACCGAGAATTGTGTCTTCTGTTTGTGATGTAAAATGGAGTATTGTTGGACCTCATCTCCTTCTAGGCATATTGGAATACTTTTGCAAAATATGAAACACTTCTACAAAATATTGGCAGCCATTAAAATAAAGCGTGCTCTAAAATTTGTGATGTTGCTAGGCATGACGGGATACACCAAGGAAAGCAGTTTATTTTCACATAACTTCCGTCGAAATATCACGATTTTGGAAATTTTAATCGCAATCTATGAGCAATTTATAGCATTTTAAGCTGTAAGAACAAAACGTCGGATAGCCAAAGGCCTATAGATAACCCAGAAGCGTATAAGAAGTTTGGAAAGTGCTCTGCGGAAAAGGAGTTTAACAATAATGAAACAATGGTGATTTGATCACCGACACGGTTTGCGTATTATCATTATTAATTCTTCTAAAATTTGATTTTTGATTTATAATCAACATTTTGCCTTTTCCTTCTAAATTTTCTTAACCTTCCGCAAACTAGATTTCCAGGCTTGTGGACTTTATTGGATAGGGCATCTACCACACTCGCTATGTCTTGTTTATCCATAGTTAGTATGCTCGGAAAGGTTAGGGGTCACTTGGGAAGTGTTGAAATCAACATTCATAAATACAGAAATAGTATGTATGAACTCTTTATTAGGCCTACAATTGAAGAATGTTGATGAGAACTTTCCCTTATTTGTGGCATCCAATGGAGGAAATCTTGCTTCAAAGAACTCTTTATGTTTTTTAATTAAAGTATAATCATAAAATGATGATTATAACCAAATGCGACAGTGTTTCAGACTCCAACTGATTCATATTATTTCAATTTTGTTAGAACTACTTATTCCATTTTCTTTTTGCAATAATTTTTTCTTGATTTTCAGCATGAGTCGTTTATTAACATATCAAGATTATTCCTCTATGATAACATTGGATATTTGATCACCACATATTACGACAGGGACACTCTGCTAGTAAGTAGCCTACACTATGACGTATGTCTTATCGTCCAATGTCTTATTTCAGAGAACAAACCCTGTAAGTGTTGCAAAGCAATATTTATTTTAACGGCTTTGCTTTACAAGGCAATTTTGAGCAATGTTGTCACAAAAGGCATGTACTAGCGCTACTCTTTTTATTTTTTAGAATTGATGAGCATGAATTGATTTTATTTAGTTCATCTGATATATAATATACCTATTCTTGAGCTTTAATTTATTCTAGCAACATATTTCATATGCTTTGAGCTATGCAGACCTGTTCTTGAATAGGCAAACACAATTTATGTCTTGTTTTGGTTTTATGATTTTTGTTCCATCTGCCATCACAATATTGTGCTCATTTGATGCTCACATATGTGACATAGATTCAAGGCTGAATCGACCTATCAGGGCTTTGAACCAAAGACAGACCACGGGATATGAGACATGAGATTTTCACCCCTGCGAAAAAAGTTCAGGAGTTCATGATCGTGACATTTCCCAAAAGATCATATTCATGAACTTTCAGGCAATTTCACATTCATGAACTCTTTGTGACTGTTCATGGACCGTTCATTAACCCACAAAAATTGTTCATAAAATGTTCATGAACTCATGAATTTTTTCGCAAGGGCAGTCTTCTCTGCCTTGATAAACTCTAAAATTGTCTTTCTCAGTCTATTTTCAGTACATATCCTTAGTTTCAATCTATTTTCAACATTTTTAGGCTACTTTCATGTGTAGTCAATTTTAATGGGAGTTAAACATTTGCTGAAACTGCATTTTGCAGTGGTTAACATACTCTGCTAGATTTATCTCATTATTCTGTTGTTTGTTTATTCTTAGGATCTTGTCAATATGTACCAGAAAGCAAACAGGAAATTATGCGTTGAGAGTGTTGTTCATTATGCCATTGAAATGCTTCGTATAGTTGAATGTCTCCATAGCTGTGGTCTTATTCATGCTGATATTAAACCGGATAATTTTCTTATACGTGATGGGTGAGAATTTTCAACACATTTTATGTATAATTTCAATTAAATTTATTATGATTATGTTTGTATATTTGGCATTAATGGTTAGTGAATCCAATTGATCTGGCTGGGTTTTCATGTTCGGGTTGAATTGAATTGAATCGAATCGAATCGTACTGGTTTTTAATTTCCTGTAAACAAATAGAATAATAGATGCTGAGTTGTCTGAATAGCCTGCTATTTTTGATTGTATTGTTTATTCAATTATTAATTTTGATACGTATTAGGCCTACTGTCATAATTGGAGTAAAGTACTTTATCTTATTTGCCATCATTGAAATGTTTGCGTTCTGAGCAGTCAACCCTGTATAGAGTGGTCAATTTGTCTACCTCACATAGCTGGCTGTTATATACAGTTCTACCGTAGCTGACTTTCTCCATTGTTAGCATTTTCTATCTACAATTTAATTAAGAGAATTCAATTGAATTCATACACATTGGCTTCATTCATGAATTGAACACATTGTATTCAATTTTCAATTTGTCTATACATTTATCAGACATGAGAATTTTCAGACTTTTAGCGGATTTCAGACTATTTCCACACTTATAGACTCTTGATATTGCCTTTTTCCCATTGAAATCCATTACAATATAGCTAGATATCCGATGTATCTAGGTATCTATGTCCGATTTATAAATGTCCCCCAAATTAGGCCAGTTAATATGCATATAATGTGCATCTGCCCCAAATGAATAGACACCTGTGTTCAATAGTGAAGCTTAAGCCACTGAAATGCTATGAAAACTGTAGGAGATTTTGACTTGCACTTTAGAGGGCTATGTTGTAGTAACAGTAGTAGTAGCCAGAGCCAATAATAGATGTAACAGTAATAGATGGCTCTGGTAGTAGTAGTAGTAGTAGTAGTAGTAGTAGTAAAACAGGCTAATTAATTGTTTGATATTTCAGTATCAACGGAATGTCAGCAGCTGATCCATTAAGCATACATTCATTGGTTCTTATTGATCTTGGTCGATGTATTGATATGCGCTCAATGCCACGTGACACTGCCTTTAAAGGAAGCAATAACACAGATTCATTTGAATGCGATCAAATGGTTAAAAATGAACCATGGGCCTACCAGGTATGTCTACTTCCTTATTAAATTTCTAACTCAGTAGCATATGGTGTTACTTCTAAACTTAATATCTTTGTCTGTCAAAAAGTTCAGCGTTCTTGAATCCTGGAATATTTTAAACTTTTTTCTTGATTTCTCTTGGGGTTGTCGTATGGGTCTATACCTCAGAAAAGTATCAACTTTCATCTAAATTTGCTCTTGGTAGCTAGTATTTATCAGATTTCTCAACTCAAATACATAAGTTATAGGATTAAATACAAGAGCAAACATAATGTAGCCGGTGATGTTTTCTGGAAAAAAATAGTGGGGGAACTGCTCCCAATTCTTATAGGGGCCGAAGGCCCTCCTTCTTGGGGGTCCGGAAAAGTCATGCATCTAGAAAAATTTTCAAAATTATAATCTTCTGAGAGCTCTGTAGTGCATTTCAAGAGACCAATTCGGTATAATATATTGGGTCATTTAATTCTTTCCTTGTTAAAAAATGAAGTTAACTAGAAAGTTGAATTTATTAAAATTTAGTATCTTATTAAATGACACGGACACTTGCAAAGCTTGGATGGCGATTGCATTCCAAATTCAGTTTCATGTATAAAATAAAATTCAACTGGAAATGAATGAATACATTTTAATCTCAATCTTGCCATTAGGAATGGTGCCAGATGGTCTGATAAAAACACTTGCTAATCGATATATATCACTACAAGAACATATAAAACTTCACTTCAAGTGGAAAAAAGTGAGGGATCGCCGTTCCCCTGGAGAAAGTAGTGAGGGAACGGCGTTCCCCTACCAAAACATCACTGAATGTAGCATTGTATTACACCCAAGGACTAACAGATATTTCTCCTGCCAGAAGCCTGCATTTTAAATTGCTGTGAAAAATTACATAACTTTTTAGGCCTTCTAATCTAGGATTGTGGATTTCTTAATTTTGTGGTACAGTATTCTAATAACGGCAAAACTGTTGACTAACATATGCACATCTAGGGTAATTCAATGAACGTCAAAGATTGTAGTTTGAGGCATCATAGAGTTCCTATTATTATCACCAGATGGTTTTCTATTCTTTCTCTCTATAAGCTCAAAACAAAAAAATACTTGTCTAATACACACTGTCATCATGATCTGTTCTGTTTGAATCTATTTGAGTTTATTAAATGCCAAATGCTATCTTCTTGAACATCATTCCTTAGACAAGGGTCCTTCAAAGCCTGGCAACTAGGTTTCATGGAAGGATGATCAAAATTGTAAAGAAATTTACCCCCTTCCATTTTTCTACAACTTAGATAATATAAGAGTGTGAAGTCTATGAATAAAAAAATCAGGTGAGCATTCCCACTGCTCATCCGTACCGTTGTAAGCCTGAGATACCTGAATCACGGTGATACAATCTATCTCGCTTAAGCGCGATTCAGATAATTGGAAATTCTGCTTGTCAAGTCCTTGTTAACCAATATTGTGTAGTCATAGGAAGTTTGTTTCAATTCAGATTTTCAATTCTGATATGCGGGTTACACTGTAATAAATAACAATTACTCATTTTATTTTATACTTACTTATTGTACTTCTCTATCTTTTCAGTCTGATTACTTCAGTTTGGGTGCGACAATCCATTTATTAATTACGAGTAAATATATGAAACCATTAACCTCACATAGAAATAGTAGAAGAGTACTGCTACCAGGGTAAGTAATATACTAATACCATGCCTATTAGATAATACTCTTAATGTAGTCAACATGGCATGATTGTGTAGGTCTACGTGATTGTGATAATTTGACTATGCATTGTTTTGTTTTTAAACCAGTTCGAACTATTAAACTCACTATTTCATTACAGTTTAATAGCACAACCTGCTTGTTGTTGACACTCCAGCAAGACAGTGTTAATGACTGATAAGTCAATGGATCAGGTCAGACTTAGCCTGCACCAGACTAAAACATTTCTTAACGAAAGTGTAATGCAAGCCCTCATGTCGTTCCTAGTTTAAAGTAGCGTAGTCTGGAGATGTTCCGTATTGTTTTTCCAATTGTTGAACCACAAAGCAAATCATAAAACAAATTAGTTGTGTGATGATTGTAGAAAGTCTCATATTTGACTACACCAGTAATTTATTTTGGCTCAACAGTTATAGTTGACATAGTTTATGTTCTATTTTCAGGGAATTCAGAAAGTTATTTGAACATTTATTTGAAAAATTATTTAATATCAATACACTAGAAAACCCTGAACTGTTGAAAAGCTTACGAAAAGATTTGGAAATGTATCTAGAGGGTGAAAATGCAAAAGAAAAGCTAATTTTCCAGCTCGAAGAAAGGGACCGTCTGCTATTAGAATTTTGTTAAGCAAGAAGAAAATTCGTTTCAAATGAAATAGCCCTTTTGTAAATTTTTCTTATTCAAATTATTGTAAAATTCAAATTGTCTGGTCTACAAAAAATGTTTATGTAAAAACATTTACAAACCTTTTTATGATGTTTAAACATAAACTAACAACTTTTGATAATAATCAAAGTTCAATTTCAGTTATGTGTTCAGTTTACTTTGTTATTTTTACTTCAATAATTATCACATTTAAAATAAGTCGTTTTGTTGTCTTAATAATAAATAATAAAGTGGCATATAATTTAAATGTAATGTAACAATTGATTTATTTAATAATAGATTTTTAGGATTCAGCATATTTATCAACTGGATATTCTTTGCTATATTTGGCTATATGATCCATACATTCTTTGTATTGTTCTTGTAATCGAAGTGGCATTTCATCGTAAACATCCAAAAATCCTTCTTTTATACTTGGTTTTTTCATTTTTTCTGCTCTTTTTAATGATTCTAAAATTTGAATTCGACATTCTCGTTCTAATGTTTTATTCTTTTCTTCATTCCAAATACCAATTTTCTCAAGATACATTCTAGAGTAAAAAACAGTATACAGTGGCATATGTATCTATACAACAGATGTGCACAGGAGCAGAAGAATCCCAGTTCCTTCTAAGGAAAACTATTTTATCGAACCCTAGTCAAAATACTTCATTTGAATCTTGAGAAATTTGCAAGGCGCAGTCACACGACCAAGTCTTTGTGAAGCACTAAACATTTCTAGTACAAACCTTTGCTAAATATAGCACATTCTAATCTCATTTAAGATTTCGCTGAAAGTCAAATTCGTATTTTGAGAATGGAATTGTGATATATAAAAATTCAGACATTATATAGCAATTTTGTAATCTTTTTCCCGTCTCTATGACCATTTTATATGCATTTGAGCTAAGAAGGGTTTGACCGTAAAATTACTGCCCTTGTAAAAGCTGTCCTGCTGTGATTCTATTGTTTGATCGGTACAACACCTCCACTGCACCTTGCGAATTGAATAATAAATCATAATTCATACTACTGTGTATGTGAATAATAAATAATGCCTTCTTCTTATGATTCTCCAATGTGACATATAGTTATACTGTATAACTTATACATTGCAATGCTCACAAATCGACAAATGAACTATGGACCAGAAAAGCATTACCGGCGTGCCAGTTTTGGTCAAATCGAGAGTTACTCCTATCAATTCAAGTAAAGTGATCAAACGCGATTTGAAAGCAAAAGGAGGTGGAATATTTTTTCATCTGCACTTTTGATCATTGTTTAATTATAGGAAGTGATGGTTCCGCAGGGCAGGGTCCAACAAAAGCAGGAGTCCTGGAATCTGAGATTCAGGAAGATTAGAGCAAATTCAGAAGAAAATTGATATTTTTAATAATGATTTATTGGTCAAACAAATAATTGTTTTCAACATCAATTTGAGCATCAACAAAATAATTCAGGAGATGAAATGCCTCTAGGATTCCTGAAGGCTGAATTTTTTGTCGGACATTGCTGTAGGGGTGACTTGAATACTTGCGCACACACACATCATGTGATAGTGCCATTGGCACCCATCATTAATCTATTCAAGACTAAATACATCTATCATAAATACCTCAATCGAATAACGGGTGATCTGTCATTTCTCCAGTATTGTACTTCATCTTGTTTACGATATGCCGCAGAATCGTCACTGGTACTGTGATGGCCAACCCTATGAACAGTAATATTACACAAAAAATAATTTGAAGCATTATTCTAACAGTATAGACTCGAAATTTCTGAGCACTGCATCCAGGCAATAACAACTTCAGAGGGGGCTGTGCCAAGAAGGCGTCTATGGGGACCCAGAAAGTTTTGTAGGCTAATGGTTGACCCCTGGGAATGGGGATCGGAGGATATCAACAGATTCCTCAAAACACAAATCAAGTAACTTTTGCCCTGCGAAAAGCAGTTCAGGAGTTCATGAACGTTAAATGGCCTCAATTTTCATGAACTGTTCATGAACTATTCATGAGCCCTCACGAACATTTCATGAACAATTCATGAACATTTGGGGACATTTAACGTTCATGAACTCCTGAACAGCTTTTCACTGGGGTTGTGCTGCCTTACTTCCAAAAATTTACAACAGATAATTCTTCAAATCCAAGGAGAAGTCGCTGACACCTTCTGAGACTGATGTGTTATAGTTCCCCAAAATGTCAGAAAATACTAATGCGCTTTCTAATAATAATAATAATACTAATGCGAATATTGAATAATATTGTAACCCCATACCTATATGTCATGGCTTCCAAAATGACAGGACGGTTATCATTGACTGCAATTTCTCTTGCCAACTTTGTTGCTTTATGAACAGCGAAAAAGTCATTGCCATCAACCCTTATCGCAGGCATACCATAACCGGATGCACGGGCAGCTAAAATCAAATTTAAATCCATTAATTAACAATTAAAATGTGTAGCTTGGCTTTTGAATGTGAGCCCTTTGCCTGCAAAAAACTCAGGAGTTCATGAACAGTTTATAAACAGTTCATAGAAATTGGGGCCACTTAACGTTCATGAACTGTTTATGAAAACCTGAACTGTTTTTCGCAAGGGTTGCAATAAGCAACCATAAAGGTGGCTTGAAAAAGATGAAAGACACTCTTGAAGCTAAAAAAACCGAAGTAATCCTTCAATCTAATCAGTAACTTACCAATTCCATCACCTCGATATTGGTCAACAACAGGAGTAGAAATAGCAAAGCCATTATTACGACTAAAACATAACATTTCAAAGCAGTTAGAGAAAAATAAAACAATTGATTGCTATACTTATAGTAGTATTGTTTATAGTGTCGTAGACATGACAAATTTCTCCAATCAGAGAATTTCCTACTTTCTAACAACTCCAAAACAACGAAAACATTGGTATTCTCCTTCATGTGTCGTAAACTTTGTGTGAATTTGTTTAATCCCAATCAAGCTGTACTATGAGAATACTGAGTAGCACAGCACATTGAACAGATATGTAATTCGTTAGAGCACCAAGCAAGGAACAAGTCAAGTGTTGAGAGACGGTATTCACAGAGTTGTAATGAATAGATGATAATAAGTATTATGACGTTAAAGGAAGTTACTTAACAATCACAGGACAGAACAATCAAGATAATATTATAGTACTTCAATTTCATGTTTTTTTCCTGATATCAGATTTCTATTGGGCTAGGATTTGAAAAGTTTTTAGGGAATGAAGTTTTCAAATTACAATCAATAAAAGAATTAGATTGGATTGGATTTGTTCCAGGAATCTCAACACCCAACAACACTACTTATTATAGGAATTTCAGTTTGTCCAGGCATGTAAAATGATTTGCCCCACCCAGAATCTACCAAAAAGGAGGCACTTACAAGAGGTGACCATGACACAAATTTGGACCCCAAAAATTTTAACTGGATCCTATTTTCAATTACTAGTAGTCAATAATTATATGATAACAATTAATCAGGTAGACTAGCTAGATACTATAGTATATGAGAATACAAATTCTTTAACGAATAATACAATGTAAATAGTGAATATTGGCTTTCGATTGTCAATGAAAATATAATTATTTGAGTTTCTAGTTCTGTTCACTTTTGTTATTGGATATTTGATTGTACGTGTTCCTGTTAAATCATGGTGTTTTCCTGTATGTCTTATGTCATAATTGTGGGATAGAGGGGCCCAGGGACGGATTTAGACATTAGAACAACAAGCACCAACTTTAGACACAAGTAGAAATATGCGTTTTAAAATAATAAAGGCATGTTTGCCAAAAAGCTTTGTAAATTGATTTATTGTTTGACTCAACAAAATTACGAGAAACTATAAGCATTTATTATAATAGATCTTTTACAAACAGAGAAACAGTTTTGCATAGACGCTATCCCTTTTTGTAAATTAGAGAATAAGGAGTGTTGTTGACACAGTTGTTGACACTATTTTGAGCATTATTACGCTCTTCATTCAAGTAAGAACAATTAATGTAATCACAACACATTGTTCATGCAAGTGCCCGATAAAACGTCAAGTGATATCAAGGTGCGCACACCATTCTTTTGGTTTATGGCACAGTTTTAAACTTAAATTTTATCAGGCCCACACAGGAGAGTCACGCGAAAATGAGGCTAGCAAGGAGCCATCCAATCCTTTTTCAACTATTTCAAATCCAAACCATTTTCAACTAGTATTTTTAACAGAGTGGAAAATTAACGATTTTTTGATATAGTAGTTGAAATAAGTCAAAAATTATTTCGCATCCACTTCGGATCTTATTTTTTATCATAATCCTGATCCTCAAAATGAAAAATCATTTTTGGCACTTACCAGAAGAAAATAACAGGACAGTTGAGAGTTGCAGCAAAATTAATGGCAGCATGTGCATCACCCTCACTAGCAGCCCCTTCACCAAAATAACAAACAACACATTTGCCATTCTGAGCACGTTTGAACGCATATGCTGCTCCAGAAGCTGAAAATTGTAAAACCAAAAAAGCATAGATGAATATATACTTAATCAATATGATGTCAGACTCATTTCTAATTAACCTCATATCCACATAATATAAATAGAATATCAATCTTGTTAAATCTACCAGACTCTATTGTATACTTTCTGTCCAGAATTAAGTGCTATAATAAAAATACATTGAAGTTATTATTATCTCATTCATTGACTCATTTACGTTATGGCTTGATCAAAGAAATCACCTAAAAAGACAACAGTTTATGGGGCACTCACAAATAGTGATTACAATTACAACAGAGCCAAAAGGCATCCCACCGAAGACAATACTGGTGACTTGCCGCTTGAGACAAGAAGAAAGCGTTCAAGGCAAAGAAGTGATCAGAGTATAAACTGGTGATTGTAACTATATTGGATATATTTATAACCAACCAGTCTGACCCCAGGACGAACAGTGACTGGAAAGTATGAATTGGTATGACATGTGGAATGATGACAATGGTAACAAATTGACCAATTAAAAAACAATGATTGAATAAGATACTAAATTAAGGCAACACGTGAATGGATATGAACACACAATTTAACTAGTAAAATTACAACATTCAAATGATATAATAAGACAATCAACATTTGATAATTGGATGTTACTATGACAACAACAACTATCTCTACTACTATATATAAATGACCTTAAAAACTTTGTACGCGCTAATCTCAAAATCTATGCGAAGAACTCCTACACATCATACATCATTTGAAAGCTCTCTTTCGTGGTCTGAACATAGGCTATATTTAATTTTGAAAAACCGACTGAATTTGGCGTAAAGTTAAATAATCAAGTTTTCCGTAAAAGATCAAAACCGCCGCCATTCAGAGCAAAGCCGTGAACCGTGCATCAATCAAGAGTATTGAAATCTCGAACAAAACCAAAAACATAGATATTGGGATGATGACGAAAACTACTTTTGTGATTATTTATGTTTGATATATTCAACTGTCAGTTATAAGTCTACTTTTCCAGATGTAGCTATCTGCTTAAAATCTTTTTAAAATTTCAACTTGCAGAGAGGGCTGTGTTTACGATTTTCAAAGAACCTTTGAATTTTCAACAACATTTGGATTCAACCGTTTGAACTGTAAAAACATCTCCAAACATCCGTCGTATCAAATTATCTATCAAAAGTATTTAGTAACAGCGACAAGGAAAACCATAATGAAATGTAAACATAAATAAATCTCAAATCTCTTAAGGCTCCTGGTCCCAAGGATAATTGCAACATTTATTCAAAAAAAATTCAATTCAAACCGACAAATTCAACGAATGAGTGGACCGTGGAGGTAGGATTTGGTTAGGTTAATGAACCGCGGTATGACGTCAGACAGTGATGGGCATGATTATGGCTTTGAAATTATTGGTGTCATACATTGTCTTCTTTTATGATTTCAAAGTCACGTATGTCCTCACTCACAATAGCGGATGCTTTAAATTGTATGCTTGCAGCTCACAGTTCACATAAGTTTAACATATTTCTTACAATCAACAAAATGAGGACAGACCTGTCAACTTCTAAAACTAATTGAAATGAAAACAAACAAACAGACAAATGCTTATCACCAATGGCAGTGCTTATATACAGCATCCTATTTTAAAATTTATTTCATCCTGTGAGGTAAATACTGTACTAATAGTTGAGTTTCGACAGAAAAGAAACGATTCAGTCTGGATGCAGGCTAACAGTTCACATAAATTTAAATTCTTTCTTAAAATCAACAAAATGAGGACAGACCTGTCAACTTCTAAAAATAATCGAAATGAAAACAAATGAACAGACAGATGCTGATCACCAATACAGTAATTAAATGCAGAATCCTGTTTAAAAAATTATTTCATTCTGTGATGTAAATACTGTACTATTTAGTTGAGTTTCGACATTTATTCTTTAGTCACATATTTTAAGGTTAGTCCTATATTTCGATTAGTTGACTTCAGTGAAAAACAAATTTTTTGGGTCGAAATAAAATACCTAATTCGAAGATCGTAAAATCGTAAATGTCTCCGTATAGTTGTGCTTTGACATTTATCAGCCACCTTTTGACATATTCAAAAAGTCATAACCGAAATGAAACCAGACCAACCAAATGTTTTCCTTTCCATTGCTATCACGTGGGGATATAATTATGCAGATGAATGTACTATGTGTTTTATAGCTTCCCCTGTTCGAGTACATCGAATGCACGTTTCAATTTCCTTTGGTGGAATTTTATGGATATATCCAATGAAGACATTTATTTTGATAAAAAAGTATTGACGTAGTTTTATATGGTTTGTATTGAATTAGATATATGCAGTAGGTTATCAATATTAAACTAAAACTGGAAGGCAAAATCTCACTTTAATTCATATTTTCATTCTCAAATCATGAACTGGTATGGGCGGATTTTGGCAATTTAAATTTTAGTGTATATTTTTCATTGTATTTTAACAAATTTTATATTTTGGCGAGGTTACGGGATGAAACCTGTCATTTGATGAGAAGTTATGCCCCGTCCAAGGTCCAACTTATCAAGAAACTCTCGAACTTCAAGACGAGTGGCTCTTACTAGGCAAAGTTCATGTCAGAACAGTAACAAGATCTCAAATTTAAACACAGTTCCCCACCTCGAAAATTGTGTTTACTCATACAGTCCAACAGCCAACTATAATGATCATCCTATGGTAAAAATTGGACATTGTGACAAAGTGTGTCAACATTGTAATGCTCTGAAATGGAAAGATGAAACAAAAGGATTATGTTGCTCATCAGGAAAAGTCAAACTTGATGATCTTCCTCTGCCTGTGGAGCCTTTGCTTACCCTTTTCAAAGGCGAACGAAGAATGTTGCCAACAATTTTTGAGCTCTTTGCGACATTACAACAATTGCTTCCAAATGACATCCTTTGGTACTGCTAGAAACGCAACTGAGCCAGGATGGAAAACAACGCTCCGTGTACAAGGGCAAGTCTACCACAGAATCGGCTCATTACTGCCACTTCCAAATGTTAATACTAAATTCCTACAAATATATTTCATTGAAAACAGAACCGAGCAAGCACAGTGTAGGTTGGCTATAGCGCCGCATTTGAGCTTTGAAATAGTGTCTCAACTCCAGGACTTACTCTATTTAAGAAACCTGTATGTTATTAATTTCAAGACTGCAATGGAAAACATGTCATCAAGCAACATGAGAGTGGTAATAAATGCTAACATGACACCTGCTGGTGAACATGAGAGGAGATTCAATCAGCCAACATAATCTGATGTTTTCAGTTGTCATATCTGGCGAATCTTTTGAGAAAAGAGACATTGTTCTCACCAAACGGGATAACACACTAAAACGTGTTTCTGAAACTCATAGATCATATGACGCCTTACAGTATCCTTTGATATTTCCTGATGGCACAGATGGGTATTATATTCAAATTCCAGGTCGACCCAACCACTGGCGAGGAAAGCACAACTAAGAAAGTATCTTCAAAAGACTTCTATGCTTACAGGCTTATGTTTAGACAAGAAAGTTTCAATTTACTACTAAGATGTAAACATTGCTGAACCAATACATAGTGGATATGTATGCAAAAATAGAATCAGAAAGACTTCTCTACTTACGCTTGAATAAAAAAAAGCTAAGGGCAGACAAATATATCCATCTTCGGGATGCAATTGCTCAAGAAGGAAATGCATCCAATGTTGGTCAGCTTGTAGTACTCCTTTCATCCTTCACCGGTGGTCCATGGTATATGCACGAAAGAACCCAAGATGCAATGGTGTATGTCCGCAACTTTGGTCGTCCTGATAACATTCACATGCAACTCCAAATGGGAAGAGATTACATCTAGCCTCATGCCTAATCAGACATCAGTTGATCGTCATGACTTGATTGCAAGAGTATTTTGTCTCAAAGTCACAAAACTTATGGATCTTTTTGTGAAAGGTAAAGTTTTTGGTACTGTTTTTGGTAATGTCATATGTATATAATTGAATGGCAAAAACGAGGACTACCGCATGCACACATTCTGCTTTGGCTTACCGCATGCACACATTCTGCTTTGGCTTAATGACAGGATTCACTCTGATAAAATTGACTTTTTCATCAGTGCTGAACTGCCAGATCCTACTGTTGATCCGTCACTATACCAGGTCATCAGTACACATATGGTCTGTGGACCATGTGGGGGTATTAAACAACAAAAGCCCATGCATGAAGGATGGAAAATGTTCCAAAAAATTTCGAAAAACTTTTACTGAAAGCACCATAAGCGATGTTGATGGATATCCCAAATACATGAGACGCTCTGAAGAACAAGAGGGAGCATCATCGACTCTCAAGAGAGGGCAACAAACGTTTAAAATTGATAACAGATAGATTGTGCCTTATTGTCCTCTTTTATGTAAGATCTTCAATGCGCACATTAATGTTGAGTTTTGTAGCTCTGTGAAAGCTATCAAGTACATTTGTAAATATGTTAACAAAGGTTCAGATCAAGCTGTATTCTCTTTAGAGAAAGAAAGATCAGTCAATGATGAATTGACTGAATACCAACTAGGAAGGTATATATCTACAAATGAAGGTCTTAGGAGGAATTTTTCTTTTCCGATACATGAGAGATACCCTCCGGTTTTCCATTTGATTGTTCATTTAAGATATGGCCAACGTGTTTATTTCACCGAAGAAAATGCAGAACAAACTGCTGAAAATCCAAGAGATACTACTCTAACTGCATTTTTCAAACTTTGTGAGAATGATGATTTTGCCAAAATTTTGCTTTATTCTGAAGTTCCGAAGTACTACACATGGAACACTTCCTTGAAAAAATTTAAAAGACGAGTACTTGGGAAGCCTCATCCTACTTTCCCTGGTATAAAATGTAGTGATACACTTGGAAGAGTTTACACCATTCACCCAAGCAACCAAGAGTGCTATTTTTTAAGACTTCTGCTTCATCACGTTCATGGGCCTACTTCGTTTATGTATTTGAAAATTGTTGATGGGCAAGTCAAAGAGACATTTAAAGCAGCATGCAATGCTTCGGGATTATTAGAAGACGACAAACATTGGGATGATACTATGGATGATGCTGCTGCAACTATGACGCCACATCAAATGAGGAAAATGTTTGCTATGGTTGTCTCAATATGTAAAATGTGTCTAATCCATTAACTCTTTGGATAAAGTACAAAGAAAATCTGTCTGAGGATATACTCCATCAGCTAACTTTGAAATATTCTGACGGTGATGAGTTAGCAGCCCATGCAGCTAATAAAGCCTTGATCGACCTTGAAGAAATTATATTTTCTATGTCAACAAAATCTATGGAGTCATGTGGTCTACCCATTCCATCAAGAAGTAGACAATTGACCATCAATCGTGAAATGCTGAGGGAACAAACCTATTGCAAGGAGGAAATGCAACATCATATCTCAACGAACGAGCCCCTTCTCATGTCAGACCAAAAAATCTTACCATCGGATCGTAAATGATGTTCAAACTCAGTCTGGCACTATCTTCAATATTGATGAACCTGGTGGTACTGGCAAGACTTTTACCATGACTTTAATATAGGCCCGAGTAAGACTGCAAGGGCGTATTGCATTTGCTGTTGCATCTTCAGGAATTGCTGCCACTCTGTTGCCAGGTGGGAGGACAGCTCATTCTGTTTTCAAATTGCCATTGAACATTTCAAATATAGAAACATCAATGTGTAACATAACAAAAGGAACAAACATGGCGAAAGTCCTTGAAGAATGTGCACTTATTGTACGGGATGAGTGTACAATGGCACACAAAGCCTCATTTGAAGCGTTGAATAGGACTCTACAAGATCTTAAAAGTAACAACAGACCCATGGTTGGGGTGACAGTCCTCCTTGCAGGGAATTTCAGACAAACCTTACCTGTCATTAAGAAAGGCACACCTGTAAATGAAATCAATGCATGTCTGAAAGCTTCTTCAATTTGGGAACATGTTGAAAAATTATCCTTAAAGACAAACATGCGGGTAAGACAATATGCCGATGTTAATTTCCGATCAAATCAATTTGCTGCACAGCTACTAAGGATTGGAAATGGCAACATACCAATTTGTGAAGATGGTACCAACATCATTGTACCTAAAAATGCAGCAGTATCCGTAACAACCTTAGAAGCATCGGCACAAAACGTCTACCCTGATCTCCATTCTAACTTCACTACTGCATCATGGCTACCAGAAAGAGCAATGTTAGCTCCTCGAAATGACAATGTGGACACCATTAATCAGTTCATTTTAGATTCCATTCCTGGTGAACCTTTCACTTACACATCTGTCAATAACATAGTGGATCAAACTGCTGCAGTAGAATACCAATCAGAATCTTTGAACTCTCTCTCACCATCTCCCCTGCGAAAACAGTTCAGGAGTTCATGAACAGTTCATGAACGTTAAATGGTCACAAATTTTCATGAACTGAAAATAAACTGCCTGTGAGGGTTCATGAACTGTTCATTAACAGTTCATGAACCGTTCAGGAAAATTGGAGCCATTTAACGTTCATGAACTCCTGAACTGTTTTTCGCAGGGGCTGGGATGTCCCCCACAAATTAATCTTGAAATGTGGAGTACCAATAATGCTTTTGAGAAACTTGCATCCCCCCAACCTCTGCAATGGAACCGGCCTCATTGTTCGTGCTCTACATACTAGATTTGTTAAAGCAATTATTTTGACAGGTCCAGGCAGAGATGATGTTGTATATCTTCCTCGCATACCGATAATTGCATCAGATGTTTTGCCAATGGAATTCAAGTGTTTACAACTCCCAATAAAAGTCAGTTTCGCAATGACAATCAATAAAGCACAAGGCCAATCATTAAAATTTGTTGGAATTGATTTAAGGCAACCTTGCTTCTCCCACGGACACCCCTGTGAAAAAAATCCATGAGTTCATGAACAGTTCATTAACAATCACAAAGAGTTCAAGAACACTTCATGAACCGGTTCATGAACAGTCACAAAGAGTTCAAGAACACTTCATGAACCGGTTCATGAACTGGTTCATGAACGTGAAATTGCCCAAAAGTTCATGAACAGTTCATGAACTCATGAACTTTTTTCCGCAGAGGCAGCTTTATGTTGCGATGTCAAGAGTTGGTCACCCTGCGAACATTTTCCTCCTTCTATCAGGCGCAGACAAAAAAGACGAAAAATGTAGTTTATCCAATTGCTCTACGATGACTTTATACTTTGTAGTCGGATAGATCAATTTATATTCATTATCAATTTATCATCAATTTATTCTTTGACTTTAATAAACATTACCCATTTTTGTAACTGCATGGATTAGCTCAATTTTAAAAGTTATGTTAAAATTTGTAACTACTTACTTATATTGAAATGGTCAAATAGTATAACCGAAATCCGTAACATGTTTAGCTTACAATTTTAATAAACATTTTAATATCTTTAATGACTTTAATGAATAAAAATGACTTTAATAAACATTACTCATTTTTGGTACCTGCATGGATTTGAAACATAATTTTAAAAGTTATGTTCAATGTTGTTACTATTTATATATTGAAATGGCAAATAGTGTAATTGAAAACCGTACCATGTTCAGTTTAAAATTTTCCAAAATGCTTCAGTAATCACTGTAACATTGTAGTCATTTTAACTTTAACAAAATATTTTTCAAAATGATATTTACTAACTGAATTCAAATAACGCTTTTGAAATCGAATAACGCTTAAATTGTAAGAATCAATCTTTAATATATAAAGTTCATGTTACCAAAAGATTTTTGAGATGTATAGATGTATCAATATATAGATAGACATGTATAGATAGATCTATAGAGTGAAACCAGCTCCTTAGTGAAGAAAATTAAAATTAAATACAGCTTCTCAACAGTAACAACATTGGGCCGGAGGCAGCCTTTTTTTCTAGTTGTGAATAAGTTTCTACAGTTTCATCAACATTACAATGTATTAATTGTTGACTCTTGTCAGCAACTATAAATTTTGCTTTGAACCGCGGGTCTACCAAGGAAGCAAGGACATAATGGTCATCTTTGATAGTTTTTGAGAAGCTAGACACAACCGCTTTGAGTAATTCCTCTCTGACGGTGTTGATTCCTTGAGTTGCCTTGGTTGATTTGCCCAAGAATTTCTTCAACACAGTAACGGCAGGGATGACATCGGATACACACGCATTTGCTTTGCTCATCATCTTAGTGATTTCATCAAATGGTTGAAGCAGCCTGATGATTTTCTCCATTAAACCCCATTCATTTGCTGACAGTTGATTGATGTTTGACTCAGATGTATACAAGACAACAGTTCGTTTCATTTCAAACATTCGTTGAAGCATTAGGTACGTGGAGTTCCAGCTGAACAAATACAAATAAAATAAACGGATATATTAGAAAATTATAATCAATCAAAGCATTGTCAATACACATTACTGTCTTCCTGCACTACAGCATGTAATCAACAGCATATGATCAGTACAATATTAATCATGTCTAGCAAAAATTATTTATCAAGTAAGACTAGAAGTATAATATATATCAATAAAAATGTGAATAAAGGAAAATGAAAGGCAGGTCAACTTCACAATAGGCCTACATTTTTAGTCGAGAATGACAGACTAACCAAATAGTTGTTGCATTCTTACCGTGTTGCCACATCCTGCACCAGTTTTTTTTCTCAGCAAGACCAGCTTCAAGTTGGATCTCCTTCAAACGATTATATGCAAGGGAAGAGTGATTGAAATGTGCAACTATATGATGACAGCGTGCTACCATATCATTGACACTTCTTTGAGCGAACAAGCCATCCTTCAGTACTAGTTGCAAGGTGTGCAAAAAACAAGGGAAGCGATGTAAGAAGCCGTTAGTTTGCTTGACCGCGTTACACATAGTAATTGCATTATCTGTTACCATACCATGGCATTGATCTTTCTTAATTTCCCAAAGACTTATCATCTCCTTCAGTTTCTTTTCAATCGCATCTGCTGTGTGATTTCCAGGGAAATGGCTCGAATGAAGTGCATATGACTGCAACCCAGATGAATCCAATGATGTCCAATGTGCTGTTAAGCTAATGAAAGCATGTCCAAACATCAGAAGTAATGTCATATGTTCAGCCGCTCTTACCCTCTCCCTCACCACCTATTGCATTTTGTCACGATTTCAGGAACAACGTTTTTGCAGATTTGCTGACGAGTTGGTAGTAGATATTTTGGAGCGATATGATTCATAAGTCGATGAAATCCAAGGTCTTCAACTATCAAAATAGGCTGGTTGTCTAGAGCGCTCATTTCTCCAATTAATGCTGTGATTTTCTTTGAATTAGAAGAGTCTCTGTCCCACATTTGACCGCTCATTAAACTCTGTTGAACAGACATCTGAGTTTTACATCTCTTTCTTGTCGTAACAGTGTTGCCAGTGTCATCATTTGCCCCTCGTTTTGTCCCTTGCGCTGCCTTCGCCTCAGCTTCTGCTGTGCTGCTTCAAGCTCAATAAACTTTGTCATATGCTTTAATTTAATGTGGTTCTTTAAGTTGGTTGTATTTGCAGGTGTCTTTGCCTCCTTTTGACAACAAATTTGTCACGCCGTTGTCTCGGCAAACCAAACACATTGCTCTTGCAACATTCTACTCTGATACTTTAAAATAATCCCAAACTCCATGGTGAATAAATGAATATAATTTTTGTAATTTTGTTGCGTGAATCGCGACTTATAAACAAGATATGTAAATTTAATTTCGCTTCTCCATTTATTCAACAAGATTACAATAGCTGGATCGAAAATATTGAAACTTCATTGATTGGTTAACCAAAACAACAAATTTGTTCACAGCTTAGGTGTCGCAACGACACAAAATAAAACAGGGCTCGAAAATAATTTGCGATTTGATAAGATTTTTTGTGTTTGTTGTGTTTTCTTGCCATCAAAAATTCAAATTTATTAATTTTACAATTAGTTTTGAACGTTATTAAAAACAGATTATTTTGCTGATTATAATAATAACATAGGCAGATTACCGATTATGCAAAAAAACCATACCGTTAATCTGTTAAACCGATTATTTCCGATTAATCGGAACATCTCAACACTACATTATCAACAAATAAAATTAGGGTCTTACAAAGATGGGTAAGGGGCAAGATTTGATTAAAATGATGGGGGATTCCAGGACTGAGGAATAGTTGTACTCAAGAAATTTTGGAAACAAGAATTAGAATCCCAGAAGGAAAAATATTTTGTCGGCTCCTGGTAATGGATATCTGCATTACTAGATTTTAGAAGGCTAGAGAAAATTAAGAAGATAATTGAAATGTTCCTAAGCGCAAATAAAACGTCCTGATGAAGCAAGCTGAGTGATGTAGGATTCCATAAGTTGAAACTTTTATTAGAAACTGATTACAATGATGGTATGTACTTACCCTGAGGCATTTGTGTTGCTAAAGGTGATGAAATTGTAACAAAGTTTAAATCTTTACTTCCATAATGAACAGGCATTTGTCTGCCTTTGCCAATATCATCTGAATTAGCATAACACTGGCTCATGAAATTATCCAAACTAAAGCCACGCCACATCAGAACACCTAGTAGAGACAATGATGTTGAACAAACATAGTAAATTTATATATTTATGTTGAGATTCTCATAGCATTATGAAGGAAAATAAAGAGTATTTTCTGCCTATTCTGCGATTTGATTGTGACGTATGAGTTAGGAAAAGTGATAATATCTTGAAGTGCATATAAAAATGAGTATTGTTTACTGTTGATGAATTCATAGAATTGGAAGAGTCATACGGGTACTTTTAGAAGGTCTTCATTATTATTCACCCCTGTAAAAAAACATGTGAGTTCATCATGAAAAGCTATTGCACTTCATGAATAAATCATTAATATTTTTTTCATGTGGATTCATGAACAATTCAATGATCATTCACCCATACATGAATGTGAAATTGCCCAAATTTCCTTGAACACTTTATGAACTGTTGTAAATACTAAACACACTATAGACGTTTCATGAACGTTTCATAAACAGTTGTAACTACTGAAGGGCTCAGACTACCTTGTTCTCTATATTGCCCAAATATTAAATCACCAGCATCCAGAGCAGTTGCTGATCCAAAGTGGGTTCCTTCTTCGCCATAACATGTCATGTAAAATGAAATACGACCTTGGCGTTGTGATTCATATAAAAATTTATCCATTAAATTTAGAAGAATCATTTTCTTGTAAACATCAATCAGTGTATCGTTCTCAATCTGAAAAATGAACAAATGCGTCAAGTATAATTTTGGAAGAGAAATTGAAAAAGGATGAACAACTGCATTTGAGTAGATTATAAGTGGCTAATTGAAATATTTTGATTCATTCTGAGGTCAATATGGAAAAAAAATTAAAATTAAAATTATTACCTGAAGTTGTTGTTTCGAATGCTCCGATTACATGCTGAGGTTTTTCGACGTTTGGATGAGTATTTTTAAAGTGACTGATTTTCAAATTTGTTGTTGTTATAGACAAAATTTAAATTTTGATAAAATTTGCTGTTGTAATCTTATCCACTAACATGCTGTGATGACCAGAAAGTAGGCACCTGTCACACAGAGGTCACTTAACTCTATATCTCTGTTTTAAAAGATTTGGAAAATTTCTCAAAAAATACTGATCCAATCAATCATTGAAAAATTTTGCAAAATTAAGCAAGGCACTTGGTGCAACAAACTTCAAGCAGAAATCTTGAATTCAATGCATTTTACTTGTCCCTACTGAGCTCAAGCTTAGCCTCGTTTTTGTTTTGATCTCATGATCAGTGAGTAGGCTATTATCTTTACAATGGTGGATTGAATGGTCCAGCTAGAAAATGACAAGAACGGGCTGTCGCTTTGATACCAAGCAGGGTTGATACCATGGGGCTGGTGATTTGATACCAAAGGGGATTCCGGGGAGTGAGAGAAACAGAAGGATAGCAAAAACTCTGATGGAAGGCAAAAATAATTGTATTTAAGTTTGAAAGCAGAAGAGAATATAACTTACTCTTTGAAGTTTGAATATATAAAAGATAAGTGAAAAGGCAGATTTAATAGACTGTTTTAATAGAAATCAACTGAGAGGTACAAGCAAAACATATATCAAAAGAAAGAAATTTCAACTATTCATTCGCTTCTTGCATAATTAATTTTAAATACAACCGCCAGTCAAATGGGACCCATGACGACCGCAGCGTCGTGATTTGGAGGATGAATTTTAACTTGCATTGTTTCAGATTTAATATTTAAAATAAAATAGTTTGATATTAACACTGGCTACAAAATACAACTCCACTAATTAGAAAATTTAGCAAGGTAACTCATGAGTATATAAAAATATATAAATTTTTGCAGTTCGTAGCATAAAAGTTTGAAAAGTTTTTTGTTTATAGACTGACTGACTAGGGAACTAATCTGCAATAAAGTAGCAACGGAAAAATTGCTAGAAGATTGTTAAAATAAGATTAAAGTTGTTTTCTTGTCTACACGTATTGTTTGGCATTGGTGCTTGGATGGTGGTCTCTGTTTGATTTGTTTAACCCGTAATCGATAGGACCTAATCTGTCACCGCCACCAAACAAGCACCAATCACACTGTTAAGCCAGTGTAAATTCCTAGATACTTACCACAACAAGTCTCTTTGGGATGTGGGAGGGAGGAAAAAATAATGCCCCGGCACTTTGGCTGGAGTCTAATCACGTATTAACAAATACCGAATATTAGGCTGTTCATTGCAAGTAAAATAACCGATGTTTGCAAAATCAATCAGATGAATGTGAACTTTTTCCCACTTGCACCATCCCTACGCCCTTATTCGATCACGCCTTGTCCCCTGACAATCAGGAGGTCTAAACCAGTCTTGGTCGGTCCATATCTTAATTTGGCTGTTTCATACCGAGGTTGGTTTTGCTGCCAGTCTGTATATCGCCACTACGGTACTCATTTGACACAAAATCCATTTGTAGACAATCCTAAACCCTAATCTCAATTAAATATTCTGTTAATTGTCAATTAAAATTATGTATGCGTAGCTCACCATTGAAAAAATTCATCCCATACTTTGTTTCTTGTTTTGTTTCCTCGGGTACAGAATTTATAAGACTCTTGTATTAAATCGATTCCAAAAGATTTGCAAATCACTTGTTTACTTTTTGGAGTTTTTGAGGGAGCTTATCAGCCTTTACTATGAGAAAATAGTGAATGATGGAGCGACCCATCAGAATGCAGATCATTGAATAGTACCCTAGTCAGTTCCGACTAGATAATATATATATATTGCATTCTGCTGTACTAAAAGTAAAATATACAAGAAGGTATGCAGGAACTTAACAAGTAGGCATTCAATTGCTGCAACAGCAACAACTAAAATAAAATCATAAAGGAATAAACTTCAGACAATTAAAAACTAGTATATAAAAAAATTGTTCAGCTTTTATTTGTCCAGCAGCAAAAAAGAGCAGTTCTTGTCTTGATTGTATGACAATAATCCGAAACCTAAAAAGCTGTGGTCATGTTTGCATAATGTAAAACAGAAAAATTTACAAAACAAAGTTACAGTCCTAAAAGGAAAATATTTAATTGGATGACGCTTATCATCATGGCTCGACGAAAGGTTTAGCTTTCTGGCATTTTACCATTCTCTTCTGAATATTTTTGTTGAGATTTGATCAATAAATCATAAAAATTTCAATTTTCTGCTGAATTTTCTCCAGCCTTCTCGGAATCTAGGTGTGCAGGATTCCTACATTTGTTGGACCCTGCTTATCATACCTTTGGCATATCTTTATCCACAATATTTCCATCTTCATCAATCACCTGATAAACAGGAATACCTTCATTGTTATTATCAGGATCAATAACATTCAACTGATGTGTAAATGATAGTCTTGAGCCTGATCCACGCGGACCAGGAAACGCTAATGGTTCTTTGACTTGAGTAATCTTTTTGTTATTGTATATATGTGACGTTGAAGAAAGACACTGAGAATATAAAATAAGTTTGAGATAAGCGAGAGTTTCAATGAAAATGAAAAAAAGTGAGGTGTTAATAATGCTAGAATATGTCCCAGGTAGAATCTTGATGTCTCCAAGAGCCTCCATATTCACATAACGCCTCATTGCTCATTGATCATATGTGGATCAAACAACAATTTTTGAGGCCCTAGCATTCAAAATAGAGCACAGAGGCAGTGGTACTATTTCAATTATATGTGAGCCTTTTTTATCAAAATCATATGCACAATAGCCGCTGCACCACCTTCATCTGCTTCATTGACAACAAAAGCAGAAGTTTGGTTGAGAAAAAAGACAGGTAGCTAGTAGCCTATTATACCGTAATGCTGTACGCTGTGAAATCTTTCTGACACGTTTGTTTCTGACTAGTGCCTGACCATGGTTTGTGGCGCTTTGATGTGGCAAATATGTTGGATTCAAATCAAATTTAGACCAGATTTTGAATCCTTATTGGTCCATAAACATGTGAAACTTTATCAATTTGCAGAAAAGGGATCCCGGGGAGTCAATGTGATATTTGTGCTGGCCAATATTTACCTACTTCAGGAGAAGAGAAACACCTTTTAGATAAATAGTTGACAAAATTGTGTTATTCTAAGAAATTTTGGAACTAAGAAATTAAGAAGTAATTAGAAAAAATGTTTCTGGGCGGCTGGAGAGACTTGACATATTATATCGGGGCCGTCCTGCCTTAGCCTAGCCTACTCTGTATTCTGCAAACGACATTCAATTGTAAGAAAGCTCATCACAGTCTCAGTGAAACTTCAATTAGATGTCTCATGCTTTTCGACAAGATCTTAGGTGAATAATTGCCCACATTCTTGCCTTCTTCACAGGCAGAAAACAGATCTTTTAGATAAATGGTTAATTTATTCTAAGAATAGGCTATAGGGTTAAAAGATTTCTTGAAAATTTGTAGGTGGCGGTGGCTCGAGAGAATAAAGCTATTATCATTTATCTCAAGGTGGCAGCAAACGTAACATTATAAAGTCTCCAGTTTGCAAAGTGCCCTTTTCGACGAAATCTCGGACGGTGGCCATGAAATATTCGCCTGTTGGCGCCATAACAAATTTATGCCTTCTCTGCTGGTGGAAATACAATATTTTGAAGATGGTAAATTATCTTGGGGACGGCTCTGCCGTTACACTCTAGCTCTGTAAACTGGTAAAGTCTCTTTTGCACAAACAAAACACAATCCAACTTCCGAGTTATTGTTCTAATTCTTGAAACAATGAAACAAACAATTTCTTATTCGGATTATTCCAATACAATTAATTAGGATTAATGAGAATCAACAATGAGGAAAAGATGGCGGTGCGAAATTTGAATGCTCGACATGGCTGCTTTATTTACCGTTATTATTTTTTTATGATTTATGCTTGTATACTTGTTAAAATCATTGAGTTATTTTAATTTGATTTTAAAGATTGTTTTTGTATTTTGATTATATCGCTCTCCCTATTGCAGAGACTGGTTTGATATACAATAATTGATATTGAAAAGGTCAATAGTTTAAATTATTTTATCTTAATTCTTCGAATTTTTGTTGTTTTTCAAATGATTGGTTTGTGCGATATGTCAAATTAGAAGATTTTATTATGTTAAAGTGTATATCTCGGATATTAGGAGATTGCTTCTTTAGATAGAGAAAAATTTTCTATTCGTACATGATCTTCTTGTGTTTTTACTTTGCGCAAGCATTTCCCCCTCAAAAATGCAATCAAAGTTACGTTTTTGTGTCTCACTCTTTTTCCTCAAACAGGAACCCACTTATTTTCCACAAGAGAGTTTACACGGAAAAAGCAATAAACTTTTTACTTATTTGTCTCTAAATCAAAAACCGCTTAACCAAATAACAATCTGCTTTCGGAATGAAATTCTCAACGTTCAGCTGAAGATTTAGAGCTATATTTGATTAATATTCAAGATCCATGTAAAGAGATATAAGCATCTAAAGTCAAAAGTTTTTAGTTTGGATTTTTCTCACTCAAGTGCTCAAACGATTAACACCTCTTTGTGACTTCGTCTAGGCATAGTCGGCATAGTTGATGCGTATTAAAAAATAGTCACACACCTTCAATATCCAGCAGCGATAACCTACTTAGACGAAGTCGTAAAGAGGTGCTAGTCGCGTGAGCACTTGAGTGAGAAAAATCCAAAACTAAAACTATTGACTCTAGAGGCTTATATCTCTTTACCTGGATCTTGAATATTGATCAAATATAGCTCTAAATCTTCAGCTGAACGTTGAAAATTTCATTCCGAAAGCAGATTGTCATTTGGTTCAGCGGTTTTTGATTTAGAGACAAATAAGTAAAAAGTTTAGTGTTTTTTCCGGTGTAAACTCTCTTGTTGAAAATAAACGAGTTCCTGTTCGAGGAAAAAGAGTGAGACACAAAATTAGCCCAAAATCGTCACTTTGACTGCATTTTTGAAGGAGAAATGATTGCGCAAAGTAAAAACACAAGAAGATCATGTACGAATAGAAAATTTTTCTCTATCTAAAGAAGCAATCTCCCAATATCCGGGATAAACACTTTAAATAATGAATAAAAACAGTATCTTGAAGATTTCGGATAACTGGTTGGGTTGCCAGAGTTATTATTTTACGACTGCTATCAAAAAATCTACTTCACCTTGATTAATTTTTAGTTTGTTGAACCAAAATTATCAAAGGAATTAAATGGTTAATCTGTTCTATCCTCATAAGTTATATGGATTATTCAAGGGATCATTCAATGGATTGTTTGGTTTAAATTGAAAGTCTTTACTATTAATTTAACATATATAAAATTATCAAAAGTATTTTAAAGCTGTCGAATATTTAGTTGGTATTTGAGGTTAATTTTTGGCTAGTTGAGAAGTTGTATATTTATCGCTATTATTCTTATGTCTGCTATCAGGAAACCTATTCCACGTTTAATTAGTCGAATCAAAAGAATTTAACCTAACCCTGGATTGTTTAAAGATATCTCTGGGACACAGTTTATATTTACTATATACCTCATCTTGAATTAATTCAAAGCTTATGTTTCTAATTAGTCTACATAAGAAGTTATTGCATATTGAACACATCTCGGGTAATTAAAAAAAAAATAACTATATGCTATATGATTCTACATACAAGAATCAATGGGACGTTTGAGGTTAGCAAGTGCGATTATGTCTATTGTTTACTGAATGGAATTAAGCAAACAGTTGCATGATTTATTACACAGTCAGTAATAATAGCTTTTTTATTGCTACCAAAAATGTCAAATTCCTCAGATGAATTTATATCTGGATCATCTCAAAACCCTTCAGGGCAGCACACTGCTTGTGGATTATATTCAAGAAATTTTAGCTCTGAACGTGGAAGAAGTATTTATCTTAAATATTGTCGACAGAAGCACAATGTACCCCATCCAACTCCATCCCTGTATGATCATCCAACCTTACCCTGCAAATTCTGGAAACAACTCACATGAGACTACAACCAATGCACCCCCACTGATGCAAGCTGTTTTGAGATTAGAGCCTGTACTAGTGCAACCAGTGCAACAGCCCATTTGGGGACCACACACAAAAAATGATGTTATTGTTGTTATTAGTGCTGTCTATGAAGAAATTGTGTTCTGGAGACGAAATATTTTCTTACTTCCAAGCGGAGCTGCTGGCAAACAGTTTATAGTGGAACTTACTAAATGGATCACATATTGGAACGTTGGTAGTCGGGACTTTGATGATATTGCAATGAAAGTCACCATGATTATGCCCTCCCTGCTCCTCCAAAACCATCATTCAAATCGACAGCAAAAGAACATAGCCAATGTCTTTCAAGACGCTTATGTCTGTGGGAAAAGGGAGACTTTGATGCCCTTTTAAGTGAAACACGAACAAAAAAAAAAGATGAAAACAAGATTATGCTCAGCAGATGAGTAATGATAAGCTATCAAAAATCTTTGCTGACCTCATGTTTGAATGGACAGTGAAATCTGCCCTAAAACTAATAGACAATTCATGCAACGGAGGTATCCTTGAACTTTCACCAGAAACTATAAATGAATTAAAGCGCAAGCACCCAGCTTCATGTGATGCCGACTCTTCAGTTTTACTAAGTGGGCCCATTCCATTTGTAGACCCTGTAATGTTTCAGAACATTGACGAAACTACAATATCAAAAGCAGCTTTGAAGACAAAGGGATCAAGTGGACCGTCAGGAATGGACGCTGATGGATGGAAAAGAATTCTCATCTCAAAGAATTTTGGTAAAGTTGGTCAATCCTTACGCGAAGCACTGGTCATTTTCTCTCGAAAGTTTGTTCTGCAGAAGTTAACGTGGGTGAGAGAGATACTCCCTCTTAAAACCTAGTAAGCCTACACTGCCTGTCGATTGATTCCACTGAATAAACGCCCAGGAATCCGACCCATTGGAGTAGGCGAAGTGTTGCGACGAATAAATGGGAAAGCTGTCATATCTGTCATCAAATCAGAGATCATGGAGAGTGCTGGAAACATCCAAGTTCTCAAACTCTGTGCAGGGCAGCAAAGTGGTAGTGAAGCCACGGTAAATGGTAACAGGGATATTTTTGTGGATGAATCTACAGATGCAGTACTACTGTTTGATGTAGGCAACGCATTTAACTCTCTCAACAGAAAAGTTTTACTACATAACATCAGATACCTATGTCCACCAATGGCAACTTCTATCCGTAATTACTATTGCGCTCCTTCGCGTTTATTTGTAATAGGGAGCTGTGAAATTTCATCATCGGAAGGAACAACCCAAGGAGATCCTCTAGCCATGCCTGTGTACGCAATTGGAATTGCCCCTCTACTAGATGCAATTAAAGAAAAATGCACATCAGAATCAACCATGAAGCATGCAGGTTTCGCAGATGATTTAAGTGGGGCTGGCAAACTGACTGATATGAGATTATGGTGGGAACATGTATGTTCACTTGGTCCAAAACTAGGGTACTATCTCAATGACTCAAAATCATGGTTAATTGTTAAAACAGAACGATACAGCGAGGCATGTCATATATTTGATGGCTTAAATATAAATATCATCATCGAGGCAAAAAGCTATTTGGGAAGCATTATACGATCTGATATTGGGAAACGCGAGTAGATGAAAGCATTAGTAGATGACTGGTGAAAACTATTAAGGAAACTGTCATAAATAGCAAATCTCAGCCTCATGCGGCATATACTGCCTTGATAGTGGCTTTAAACACAAATTAACATACCTTTGTATAACAATTCAAGAGTTTGGAAACCATTTACAAACTCTCGATAGGATCGTGACTGAAGAGTTTATCCCAGCTATTTCAGGACATAATTGCTGTGAAAATGAAAGAATCTGGCTATCACTACCTGCAAAAAGTTGTGGCCTGGCCAAAGCCATATTTTCCGACATTTCTGATATAGAATTTGAAAATTCTCTTAGCCCTACAGAGCAATTATCATCAAGAATAAAAGAGCGAGATCAGAGAACCCAAGGAGATCTAAGAGAATCACAAATCACTAAGAAATGCATAGTAAAGTCACACATCGAAAACAATGACATCAAGCTCAAACAACTTTGCCATCAGATGTCAAAAGAGCTATTGCGGGCAAACGACTTGAATAACATGAAAGGTACCTCAAGCTGGCTCACTTCACTACCACTCTTCTTTGAAAACTTTCAACTCAATAAAAGAGAATTTTACGATGCCATTAGCCTACGACATCGTTAGCATGTAAAATACCTGGCAACAATATGCCCATGTGGGAAACCATTTAATTTTGAACATGCCATGTCATGCATGAAAGGGGGATTTATTCACCAGAGACATGATGAAATTAGAGACTTGTTCGAAAAATTGTTGAACGATGTATGTTACGATGTAGAAATTGAGCCTGCCCAGACTTTTACAGGACTAAATGAAAGGAGAGTGATAAATCACTCTCCTCACAATGTTTAGGAGAGCTGTAGGAGAGTGATTTTGGAAAAACCAAATGTCAAGGTTCATTGATAAATGACATAAAAAAGAGTAGATTTGGTTTGTTATTCATCAAACTATAATCACTGTACAATATTTTTTACAACAAATTAAAATAATTTATCACATTCAGCAATTTAAAAAAAAATTGTGAAAAATTTGTTTTTACTTTTTTGTGATAAAAATATTTATCCGAACACTTTTTTCATTCAAAAAGTTGTATGTCTGACGCTTTTTTTTTGCAAATTTAATTTTCTGAAATCTTCTCCATTCGTGAAACTCTTTGGATACTGATTGGACTATAAGGTTAAAAAGTTTCAAAACGAGAGAAAAATCTACAGAAAATGCATGCGACATACTGCACAACATCATTCTATTCAACTTACATTATTCAAAAACTATTCCCATAACAACGCGATCAAATTTCACGCTGTTAGTCAAGGGAAAGTTTGATTGATGTCGAGTGGAAAAGACGTAGCCAAACTTCTGCATCGATATATAATATACCGCCAATTTAATAATTGCATTACTTATTAGTTTGAATTAAATTGTCTTCAGCTTGGCTAAAGACAATATATTTTCTTAGCAATGTTTGTTTTACTTAAACTTCAAGAAAACCATGTGCTCTTAAAGTCGTTTATAGTCGTTCGATCGACTGTTGGATATAGACTTTTCAAAATAGTTTTTTTTTTAATTGATCCGAGACAGTTTTGATGAATTATGAACTAACTAATTAGATAATTATTATATTATTATAAACAAGGAAAGTGTATCAATCGTTGTAAAAAATCACAGTATTAATTTGTCGAGGCGCTCTACTAAACGCTCTCCAAAAATGAAAACAAGGCGCTCGAAGGCGCACAAGAGCGATCAAGCACCTTTCCCGTAAAGGTCCTCATGCCCTTCAGCCATTGTCTGGAGAATCCATCAGCAACACAGCCAATATTAATAATGAAGCAAGACTTGATATCAGTGCCCGCAGTTTCTGGCAAAGGGGGCAATATGCATTTTTTGATGTAAGGGTTTTTAATCCTTTCGCAAAGAGTCAACTGAGCCAGAAACTTCAAACAGTATTCACTGCTAATGAAAAGAAAAAAACGCAGCTACAATCAACGAGTAATCGAGATGTAACATGGCTCGTTCAGCCCCCTCATCTTCATCCCCCTACCGAGGCTACAGCCGAGAAACAGAGTTGTTTGTGTCTGAACTTTCAAGAAAAATAAGTGAAAAAAGGTATTGGCATGGCATTCTTCTGCACTGGCTGGGAGCTAAAATATCCTTCTATCTTACCCGTTCTGACGTGCTCTGCATTCGTGGTTCTAGATCTATCACATCAACAGCAACAGTCTCAGTAGACATACCAAACGTTGACATTTTACTTGTTCATATGGTCACATCACTGCTTAATTAAACAATGTAAATACAAAATAATTTCATAAACTGTTATGATATAGCTAGAAAAGTAAATAAATCACATGACTGTGAAACTTGTACACATTTAAACATATGTGTTATGTTGGAAAAAAAATTAATTAGGATTGAGGGTTGAGTTGAGTTGAGACAATTTGAGTTTTTAATTGAGAGGCAAAAAGATACAATTGAGCTATACAGTATCCAAAGAGAATGCAATACATACCTTTACAGCTGTGGATATTACGGTATTAGTATAGGGACGTAAAAGTACATTTCTCAATTGAAACATTTCGACAATATTATATTGAACTCCGATTATTTTGAGAATTCATGAATTTGTAAATCTGTTCTGTTCAAGAAACTGTTTAGAATGTCTCACTTTCGTGTAATATAACATGAAAAGAGACATCGACGAGATGGCAGTTAACTGGTGTGCCTTGCACGAAAACCATACAAGTGATTTCACAACTATTTCAATTTCACGAAAGTGCAAGCTGAGCTGAAGTCTTGACCAGTTGTCGAATTACTGATTTGATATTGTTTTTATTAACTTTGTGTGATTATCAATTTGTATATTTATTGTAACTAATATGAAGATCAAGCAACTAGAGCACCATCTACAACAAATCGAAGGCTTCCAAAACCCCAAAATATTATTGGAACAATATGCCACCTCAGCTCATATAGCATCACGAATGTTATACACAATGGATCAAACTTTTGATGATATAAATGGTAAAATAATTGGTGACTTTGGTTGTGGATGTGGTGTATTAGCTATGGGTGCAACACTACTTTCATGTGACTTTTGTTACGGTTTTGACATTGATACTGATGCAATTAACATTGCTGAAGAAAACTGTGAAGATTTAGGAGTGACAAATGTAGACTTTATTCAATGTGATTTATTAGATAGTAATATGCTATTATCAAGATTTCAAAAAAAGAAAAAAGTTATCGATACTGTTGTAATGAATCCACCATTTGGAACAAAACACAATAAAGGTATCATTTTTAGTTATCAGACAATGTAAGACATTAAGAGGCTGTAGTGGCCAGACTTAAATAAGCTTGGACCAAATTTTGGTAATTTTTATCTTGAGTTATATCTATACAGTATTTAGACACGTAATTTTTGAATTTTCAGTAAATTTCAAGCTTTATAAAGGGTATATAGGTAAATAGGGTAAATGGTAATAGTCTATAAAGCAATAACGCTAAGGTCAACCGCTCTCCAACCAACATGCTAAACGAGGCTCAACACTAGATAAAGGCAGATCCCAACTTGATCAATGTGTTTCACTCGATCATGTGTTTCACTCGTCCCAGGGTTAGGATTGGGGTCCGATCACGTGATAACCACCCAGTCGAGTTTAAATTTGTTTCTGTTTCTTCAACTTGCATCAGCATACCATGTTGGGAATGCGTCTGACTAGTGCGTAGATCATGATGTCTCATGTCCAGGTCATTCCAATTGCTAATTTATTTTCATTATTTATGTTCCAAAGTGTTTACAAATTACTGTTGGTTCATAATACACATGCATTGTTATTCATAAAAGTAACAAAGTAATCAATTACCACAGTCACCCTTAGAGTTATGGCATATAGACTCTTCCTTTATAAAAAGGCAAATTCTTATGTAAATCAATTTTTCATCAATTATCATAAACAGCTATTTTTCAATGTTTTCATAAGTGTAAGTTGCATTAAAGACACTTTTAAAACGATAGGCCTATCAATGAAAAATCAGTGAAAAATGAAAAGAAAATTCAGTCCAGGCAAGGATTTTAACCCGTTCTGTTTGTTTGTTTGTTACCTTTATTCAGAAGCCGGTAAGCGTGATGCTCCTTTTCACGGCACTGACACAAAAATTAATACATTAAGAATACATATTTAGATGTATCTAAGGATACACTAACAATCGTAATTAAGAACATTTACAAAACTTAATAAGATAAGAAGAATTAAGAAATAACTGAACTATTGTTGCATGTGCTGATAAAGATAATGTTGTTTTCACATCGCATGGCAAACTTTCCAGCTTTGAGTAGGGGCTAGCCCCCATACTGTGTTCTGCCTCTGCCAGACTCATACTGTATGTTTTTGTGCCAGTTTGCCCCTCCCTCTTGTTAACTTTCCTAACTTTTTGAACATTTAGTTCAGACTGTCAACTTTCACCCCCCCCCCTCCCAACCCAGTTTGCTTTGCTGGCTCCCTCATTTATTGTGATGTTTACTAATCATCATCTTCAATATATTTTTATTTTAGGTATGGATATAAAATTTGTTGAGGCAGCTAGCAAAATTGCTAAATCATCCATCTATTCACTTCATAAAACATCAACAAGGGAGTTTATGTTAAAATCAGCTGAAAAATTAGATTTGAAAGCTACTGTTTTAGCAGAACTGAAATTTGATTTACCAAGAACTTATAGATTTCACAAAAAAGAATCTGTCGATGTATTTGTCGATTTGATTAGGTTTGAAATTTTATAATCAATTTAAGAGTATGTATGAATGTATGATGTATGTATGAACGATGTATGTTACAATGTAAAAATTTAGCCTTCCCTTCAGCCATTGTCTAGAGAATCCCTCTGCAACGCAGCCAATGTCACTGATGAAGCAAGACTTGATATCAGGGCGCACAGTTTCTGGCAAATGGGGCAACGTGCATTTTTTGATGTAATTGTTTTAATTCTTTCGCAAAGAGTCACCTAAGCCAGAGACTTCAAACAGCATTCACTGCTAATGAAAAAGAAAAAAAAGGCTTTTACAATCAACGAGTAATCGAGATAGAGCATGGCTCATTCAGCCCCCTCATCTTCACCCCTTACGGAGGCTAGAGCCGAGAAACTGAGTTGCTTGTGTCTGAACTTTCATGAAAAATAAGTGAAAAAAAGGTAGTGATCATGGCATTCTCCTGCACTGGCTGAGAGCTAAAATATCCCTCGATTTTACCCGTTCTGCTGTGCTCTGAATTTGTGGTTCAAGATCTATCAAATCAACAGTCTCAGTACCGGTAGATGTACCAAACGTTGAGATTTTACATTCAAATGGTCGCATCACTGCTTGATTAAATAATGTAAAAACAAAATAATTCCATAAACTATTCTTTCGTGAATGAATCGCGGTCTGTTACGCAGGCTATAAACTATTATAATATAGCTATAAAAGTAAATAAATCACATGACTGTGAAAGTTGTGCATATTTAAACAATTGTGTTATGTTGGGGGGAAAATAATCATTTTAAGAGTTACGAGTATAGTAGTTGGTAATAAGTAAGTAAAAAGTTTGCTGTTGTACTGTGCAATCATATGTCGTCATATATGCAATCTATTTACATTTTTTTACACTTGATTGTTGAAAAAAATTATTATTATATTGAAAATGTTTTACTTTTGCCAACTATAAAGTATATTGTTGAGCCCAATTTGATTATCTACTAATAAATGATACATATAATATATCCGAGAAATCGATTCTCTGGAGTTTTTTATATTTATAGCCAAACCTGCTAGAAGGGTCACCTGTCTATAGTGGCCAATTTATTGAAAATCCATAAGGGCTGCCGGTCCGCATATAGACCTAGTCCGCATAGTCCCTTCAATGCCATCCAGTTCTGTCTAATATAGTCAACGAATGAGATGGCGTTGGCAAGGATAAAGTTACTGTAGCGCATTGCAACACCAACTTTGCTTGGATTCATTCCATTTATTATTTGTCAAATCAAAATTGACACTTCAATGCCAAATCCCCACCCACCAGCCGCACCCATTTTTGTGAATTAGCGAACATTCCTCACAGTAGGGTGTGACTGCTATAAAATATGCATTCGCAGAATTTCAAAGGTCGATATATGACGTCAAAACTGAATCACGTGCTACCTAGTCCCATGCCTCTTTGATGTCTATTGAACCGGAAGTTGGCGGTTCATGTCACTCAAAAATCGAGGAAAGCACGTTAGTTGAAATGCTACGGAAGAAAGACCTGTCCACGAACTGTCTTGTTTTTGGCTTGCTTACAACTTAATTGGATGCTTTTCTATTGATTCTGTTACAGTTTACAATACTTTTATGTCTACTCCATGGTATTATCTATTCCTCTTTTAATTATTTTGCTTGGGAGTAAACACATAATGTGTTTGCCTTTGTATAGTTTAGTAGGCTAGCAAAACATAAAGCAGACCAGTTCTGTTGTTTTCTTCCTAACTAAGCTAGAATCAGCTGAGGTGGTACTTGGTTTTATTTCATTAGTGCCTGATAATTGGAAGTTTATTGCTAGATGGAATTTGTATAGTTGTTACTGTCTTGAAGGTGAGTAGGCTCTATGCATTCACGTCCTCATTTTGTGCTGAATATATTGTTGCCTAGCGAAAGTCAACGCACGGTTTTTGTTGCATTTCTCAAATGACATAAAAATTAGTATAATATCTAAACCAGACGTAGTATATAGCTCTCAGTTTGAGCTTTGTCATGTTTACATCATGTAGAGCTTTATACAAGCCTTTGAAATCTGAACCATTTGATAATTTTCATCGTTTTGGTCAGGAGGTTTATGGTGCTAACATGTTGGGATTTGTTGAGACAGTGAGAGATTTGTTTCCGCTGTGAGATGACTGTAGTCTTGAATATATCAACGAATATTCATTTATATCTGTAAATCTTACATGAGATGTAGATCTTATACTGTTTAGATCTATGTAATCGCTCGTTGATAGCCATGGCCTAGATTTTTAACGTTGGAGTGATTTTATGTTATTAAGATGTTGATGTTTCTTCGAGTTCTGCATACATTTTCCACTTCTAGTTCTTAATTATACCGTACAACATGGTGTATGGCTTGTCAGATACTAAGAACCATTTTTCCTTATTAATCAACTTATTGTAAGAATCTAAGACAGCTAGTAGTAGCTAGTAAAGTTACAAAATTGTTATCCATTTACGATATTTTCTTCATTGTCGACTTTCTGATCGGTTCATTGTTTGTTTTCTGTTTTGACAAAAGAGAGAATGTGCACTATTGAAGTATTGAACTTTTAAAAATAAAGAAAACAATCAACTCAAAATATGGATGTGGCATTAATATGTTGGTTTAATTATAATGATTGTGGGCGAGTTTGTGAATTTGACCTACATGCTATTGTTTAATCATTCAGATAGTAAAAAACTAATAAGCTACCATTGTAAAATTGACTGAGGTTTTTTGAAGCAATCTGCTGGCTCTCTAGGTGGGATATAGGAACGACATTCAATACTCTTTGCCAGGGGTAACGGCGTTCCCCTACTGTTTGATTTTACCCAGGAATTTTATTATACCAATAGCATTATTCATATTATTTTCAAATAAAATAATTACATCAATTTACAGTCAACATCGATCCCATTTCAGGGCCTATTCTAGTGTTTCATCGATCATATCAGTCTTAATGGAAGAGCATACATATAACAACCATTGCGATACTTGGAAATTGTTTGAGAAACAGAATTAAATCAAATCACAATAAATCAGAGAATTTGAACTGCCACGTCCGTATTGTATAGCCCGTATAGGTGTCGGATGTTATGAATTTGTAGATAAAAACACACTAACATGATTATTTTCAAAATGAGATGATATTCTATTATTGCCTCTTTCTTGCGTTTGACAACATCATCAACACTTTTCTATGTCAAGAACACTGTTCCTTTCCTTTGAAAATCGGGATATCAATGCCAAAGTAGAATCGTATGGACTGTTTAATATACGAGATGTTGTTTATTAGTGAAATCAAACTGTCCCTGAACAGGCAATCCGATTCCATCAAAGCAAAACTGTAATAGTACCGGTATTTATTTTAATAGTAAACATTTATAATTGTAAATTTCACCCTGTAAATAAATAAAAATTAATTTTTGTCAACCATGACTTGAAAATGGCTAACAAATTTAGCCGAAACGTTGTTAAAAATATAAATTCACTATAGCCCCTGACGTTTTTGATCAAATGTTTTACCAAGAAACTTTTCTTCAGAATTGGGATATTATCACTGTATATTTAGGTCCAGTTTGATCTGTGAAGAATTCGTTTTGCATTTTGGATTTACCTACCGAAAAATTGATTGTACTGTAGCCCTACGTTTCTTTTTGAACAAAATATTGGTGATAAGGGATACAAAAACTCTGTTTCTCATTATGTTAAAATCTCGTTTCTTGCATTTATTTATGACAAATTCAAATTTCACAAGTTCTATTGAATAAAGAAGATACTTTCAAAAAGGATTTTTCATAGGAACCCTCTCCTTGTCAAATTTTTTGTTCTTTGGGTATCTCTCCAATTCTCAATAACAATTTCTGTATGCATTACCATTTGAATTACTGGGTTCCAAACTACAGAGTCCGAGAAAAGATTTAAAAACAACTTCTGATTTTTTTATCAATTTAGCTCCTGCTTCCGAAATCCTGGATCCTGACCTTTGTCACACACTGCTAAACTATATTGAATTTGTGTTTGAATTTATTCATTCTGTGATTATTGTTTTGCAACTTTAGAAGGCAACTTAACGAGACTGGTTGCTACACAGTTAAGACAACAGGTTTCTTTACAAAAAATTCATATAAAAGTGCTCTTAAATAGGCTGTGTCCTAAATACTTTCCTAATTCTTGTTTTGGGTAAACATTTTTGTGTAGCTCATCAACAATGAATTTGGACCTTTATCGCTGTTTACAGTCAAAGTCTCAATGTATGTGTTTGGTGTTTTTTGGGATTCGGAGACTCTCAGTTATGGGACCCCATTTTATCTAACCTTGGGTCCTGCATTGCTTTATATTGGGATTCCTATTTTATCCATTTCATCTGCCATTCACTCATTTGATGATCAGATACATTATATTGAATACATTAATACATCCAATTCAAGACTAATTAATGTAGGCTCAACTCTTTTTATTTAGCTATTTTATAATCTATTTTCATTATAGATTGATACGCAATGGGTGAGCTTATCGTTGGACGAGATATTGTCTTGAAAGAGATTGATGTTATTGAGAATTTATCATCAGCTCTACCGCGTAAAGCTCAACTTGGTTTCTCGTCATTAAGAGAGCATTTTTCAAATCGTCTTGAATCAAAATCAAAAAAAGGGAACACTGTGATAAATTCATCTCGTCCACAAGATCCATTACGAATCGAATACACATGCATTGCTGTTTGTAAAGACCTTATTGCAGTTGGTTGTAACATGGGAGTCTTATTTCTTTATGATGTACCACATAAACGATTAACAAGATTTACATGCGAGGTAAGCTGTCTGCCTGTCTGCATCCACAGTTGAGCTTGTGTAAAGGAATAGATCATGTATCGGTATGATCAGGGACCGAGAAAAAGTTTCACCTTCCCAGGTTTTCCTAAAATTTTCTTTTGAATTTTGCTCCAAAACGTACCAACCAAGAGACATTTTACTACACATCCTCAAAATTTACATAACTATTGATTTAACCACAAACAAAATTTGGGATCTAGCGTCTGAGTGATATATAAATCATACTAAGTTTGTTTTACAAAAATTACAAACTAATGAATTGTGGTCAATTTTGCTCAAGCTTCTGGGATCCTAGATCAAGAAGGGCTGGCATATCTTTCGAATTAAATTGCATCTGGCTCTTGCGCGATCTATTATAGAATGACATGGGTGTTAGAAAAATGTACACCTAAACTGATTCAGGTGTGCTTTCACACATCATCAGATGATTGTTGCCATGACAGCACACATCCATGATTATTAGTTGTGATGGAAACACACATGAATTCTTTCTGACATCACATTTCCCTTTGAAATCAATGGGAGCATATCTCTCCGTTCAAATAATTTTTCACCATGTTGAAATATTAGAATCATTATATTAGTGGATTGAAGCTCATTGAATAAATAAAATTAAAATGAAATAGCTTTGATGGAATTTGTGTCACTAAACTATCACTAAACTGAATTGCGAACAAAAATTGAGTATTTGATGAAACGCATGTGTGAGAGTGTTTAGGTGTGTGCAGTGTGCTATGTGCTATGTGTGCCATCACATGCCTTATAATGCAATCCATGGACGATGATTGAAAGTTTAAGGTAAAGAGAAATATTGTAATTTCTTTTACGGATACGGTTTCATAAATTACTGTTATGAAACTGTTTGTAAAAAATTACAATGTTGCTCTTATCCCTAAGTATTAAATGTGCTGTTGCTGCAGAGTTTTATATTGCATAAAGCTTGTAAAGAATATTATCATGATATAGTTGTTTGTATCTAGGACTTTATAGAAGAGAGCCAGAGCCATCTATTATTATTCTATTTATAAAAGTTGGGACACAACTTTTGTGTCTCAAAAATCGCCATTTTTCTTTCATTGAAAACAAGATTTTGCTTTAATAGAACAAAAAGTTTTTTGAAATCATGACATTTTTTGCGTGCTTTGTTCAAATTTCCTGAGCCTGATTTTGACAGAACAAAATTGGCATCCTTGAAATTGTATGACTAGCATCTGTCTGACGAAAATCAGGAGCGGCATTTGAAAGAGTGTCACAACTCTTGTAAATAGATGGCTCTGAAAAGAGCAACTCAGCACATTGTACTGTTCAATATAGGGCATTGTACTATTCAGTTTCTTTTCAATCTCAGGTGAAACAAGTTCCTGTAATTTGCATAGAATTTCTTGAAGAACAATGCTTTTTGGCTGCTGGTCAGTTCAATGGATCAATAACATTGTTCAACTATCACATAGAAAACAATGGAAATGCAAAGGTTGGTACAATTTTGTATGTTTTATTCATATGGATACAACCAGAATACATGTTTGCAAGTAGATTTTTTGACCGGTTAGATTGATCGACTATTCCTGAAAATTATAAGAACGGAGAAATTAGTATTTCCTTTTGAGTCTTGTGTTTGTATGCATGTGTTGACAAATGCAGGGCCCGACAAAAGTGGAGATCCTGGAGGGCTATAGAGCAAATTCAAAAGAAAATAGATATTGTTTTGATTTATAGGCTGAAACTCAACAACAACAAAAAACAGAAGAAAAAATGAACTTTTTAGGATTTCATAAGGTGATTTAACCTTATGTCAGACATTAGACAATTGTTTGGTAAATTTTAATTACACAAAAACGTCAAATTGGAAACCTAATCGCTATATTGCATATGCACTAGTAAGTTGAATTTAAATTGTATGGTTCGTATTTATTTTTATGATGTTTGCTTTATATTCGCATTCATTTTGTCTTTCCCTATCATTTGCTCATTTGCATTCCCTTATCGCCACACGAGTCTAGTCAAGAATCAAGATTAGTAAAGTAGATTATATGAAGTAAATCATGTCAGTAGATCGAATGCTCATGTTCAGGTAATAATTCAGGCTGTCACCACAAAATGTGGGATCCTCATTAAATAGTTTAAATTGGAAGGCAAGCAAAACAGATTCAGAAAGCTAAATTAAATATTTCAATTATCAAGATTGCTATCTTATTTCAATTTTGATTTTTGGATCTCATGCTTTCTATGTTATGAAATTCATATCATGATACAGTACTATAAACTGTTAACATCTCTTCGAATTAGAATTTTACATCTTGAGTTTCGGAATCTGACAACATAGGAAGACTTTACTTCACATTGCTCAAGTTGTAATATTTATTAATTTATTGTTTATATTAGATTTTACTGAAGTGTACAATTGACTCTCATCACTGTGCTCCTGTTACATGTTTACAATGGACACCTGATGGCACAAAGCTATTCAGTGCTGACAGCGAAGGGCATGTTGCCATTACAGTTATCAACATGGATGAGGTAGGTTGGTTCTGATGCGTTAACAGATGAAGGCAAATTCTTCAAGCAAAACGACAATGTTTTTCCTTTCATATGTAAAAGGCTCATTAAAATGTTTGATTCAGGGACTGAGAATGATGGGATGCTAGCGCAAACTTGGAATAAATGAAGATAATAGCTATATGCCTATTGAAGTTTCTATATAATGAAAACAAAAATCATAGCTTTCTTTTGATCAAGTGAAAATGTTTACTGTAATTGTACTTTTATGATAAAATCTCATAAAATAGAAAGCTGTGATGATGTTTATCGTGATGTAATCACAAAAAAATGTTGGAAGCAAAAGTTAGGATTATAAAAATAAAAAGTTCTTTTATCGGACCTTGTGTAGGCCTACAATGTACATGTGAGGCTTAGGCTATTTCTCAAAACATTGTAATCACAGCAAACAAGTATAATATTTTGTAAAATAGAGAAAGGGAATATGTTGATATTGAAATCTGGCTCTGGTATTGAAACTATTTTGAGATAACACAATGAAACACTCTTCAACGGTTTAATATTTTTAATATAATTGAACAGAAATTTCTAAATTTATTCAAACACTTGAACTCATTCCATCATTTATCAATGTCAAATTTCTACAATTTAAACATAACACTTTCAAATAGTTTCTTGATTTTAACTTTTCAATTGTAAATTGAAAATTTCTATTTTATAATCCTGTGCTGGCTCACTGCTCAGTTTGGTTGCTATAAGATTGCCTACTCAAAAAGCTGAACATCACTTTCTACAACAGGTCACGATTTCCTGAAATGTTTATAATCAATTTCAGGCCACTATCTGTTGCCATGGCATTACAGTCTTTGTTTTCAGTAATACTAAGATCATGGTTCATTTTTGTGTTTGGTGTAATGCAGGCGGCCTCTTAATTAACTCATATAATTTCAAAATCAATCTCATACTCTCATGATTTTCTGTGATTCTTGTGTACTAGCTTGATAAATGTAATTTGTAGATCTAAATTTCAATTAATCAATGGACACATTTATTCTGTGGATTTCCTAATAAACACCCCCCCTCCCCGGAACAGCCTGAAAAAATTAATCAAATTTGTAAAATAATAAAATATTGTAATTTTAAAGACAATATTTATGAAAATAATGATTTCTCACACTGGTTCTCTGTCTAAAATTGAGAGGCCTGGTAATTGTTCATTTTGATTCTGAAAAGGCGTTTCCTAGTTTGAGTCCAAAGTTTATGCTTTTTGGGGTTTTGTGCTTTCGACTAAATCCAACCCTGGTCTCTAACTACTGACCCTGGTTTAAATACTGAAGTGGAAGTAAATCCTTCAATGATTTTCAATTATCTATTTACTTTTCTTCAACAGGGTCAATCTCATACCGTGTTCATTTGTAAAGAAAATGCAGCAGTTGTGCAGTTGTCATTTTGTCACATTGCACTTCTTGTATCATCATTAGAAAGAACATTAATTTGGCCATTTAATACCAAAACACCTGTGCAAGTTGGACAACAACCAAGAAAGGTGTAAGTAAATGAACTTATCTGTTATCAGGCATAATCATTTTTGCTTTATTTTCTCTGTGCAGGCTCATTTTACATATATTAAACATTACATGTCAAATTTACAATGCATTTTTGCCAGTCCAAATCATTTTGTGTTTAAAGTAAAGTAATGTAGACGGTGTTTCCCTACCAAAGGCACCTGTACCACTCCTCTATTTCTAGGGAAGTGGCTTTTTCGCTGGGGACAATGATTTTAAACCCTCTTTGTTGATCTCAGCCGCGACACTGCAGATCAATTTCTACAGATTTCATAGCAGATAGGTCTCGATTGTCAATGCGCAACGATTCACCGCAGCTATACTTACAATGCAATTCCCTCTGGGCCATTCCATCCTCAGATGGTACTCATTTGATGTTTCAGATAGTCAAGGACCAGTTGACCTCCGGGGGATTTGAACCACAGTCGATCAGATCCGATCCGATCTGAATTTCGGTTGCTCTGCCATCTGAGCTAATCCTCCTAAATTTTGTGCTTGATCAGTGTAAGGATTCACATCACAGAGTATAGAACTATGTAGATTTCTGTGACATTTTATGCAGTTTGTAGCTAGTTATATGTGACATATGACATGGTCTAATGTCAGGACTATCTAGAGTGTAACAATCAATTCTATCAGATTGAATCCCATGTAACTAATCAAATTAAATAAGGTTGAATCAAAATCAGCTTGAATTCCTTCCAATTTTTAAAACTACATACTGTAAGTTAATTGTTATTTTGATCTGATCAAATTCGATATCCATATTTGGTTTGTATCATACCCTAATCAAATTCATTTGTATCTTACATTCTACAAAAAGGTTCAACTTTTACTCCAATGACTTGCACATTATACTTATATTTTTCTTATTTTATTAGATTTGGTAATTTCGGTGCATGTTTTCTACCGAAAGCAGAAAGAATACCTGGACCAACTACACCCAGTATATTTGCTGCACGTCCAGGCTTACGAGTATGGAGAGCAAACATTGAAGGACAAGTAGAAAGTACTATGATATTTAAAGATGCTATTAATAAAGGAGAACCAGAAATACGTACTCTAGATTTACCAGCTATCAATCCACAGACTCAACAATCAACTGATCAAAAACAATTGGGATGTTTAAAGGTATTCGCATCAGAGTATCTAGTATCATGGCATTCATCATCATTATATGTGCTTGATCCTAGTACAGGATTTGTTATGGGTTCACATAATAATATGGGTTGTGTTGTTGATATTGCTACACATGATGACAGTTTATATGTACTTACAAAAGATGACGCACATTTTGTAAGAAAAATTACATTGAAAATCAGTATGGGTAGTCCGTTACTTGAAGTGAGAGAACGTTTAACAACAAATGATAGTTTAAATCAAGATTTTCAACATGCTATACATCGAAGTAGTTCAGTTAGTCAATTTGAGGAAGCTGGCTCATTAGATAAATTAATTGATGATGTTGGTAGTACTATGGTTGGATTAATTAGCGGTGTTAAGAAAAATGTTAAAAAGAATGTTATGAAAACAGTTGATTCATTAAAAAATAAAGATGATGATACAAGTCATTCTAGTGAAGGAGAAAGTTCTACCAAAAATATTGATGTACCAACCTCAACCAAACGTGTTGTACATCGACACGCAAGTCCGCTACTCAGCACAAACCTTGTATCTAATTCACCAAATGATAGTTGTGAAGGAGTTACTAATGGTCATTCAATTAACATTTCCAATAACGATGATTCTATAAACCATGACAGTGAAACAAGAACTGTAAATGATGAATCTAGAAACTTTAGTAATGAAAATAATAGTAACGAAATAGTAAATTTAAATAGTAAGACAGAAGAAAATGTTGGTGATGATACTGCAAACGTTGGTTGTGAGACAGCAAACGTTAATGATGGTGAAATAAAAAACTTTAATAATGAAACAGCAAACATTGATGAGACAACAAACTTTGAAAACTGTGATAAAGAGATTTATATTGAGCATAAAACTCATGAACAGCCAGCACCATTTGATCATTTATCTGGTATTGGTTTTTCTGAAATCGTATTTGAGGGAACATCGAAGGAAAAAATTACTAAGAGAAAAACACCCAGAAGATGTAAGTATGCCATAAAAAGTGTGATACAAATATTCAACAACCGTACATTACCCATCCTAAGATTATGGCATGTAGTTCAAATCCCCCTAGCTTCAACTACTAAATATGAACATAATGAGTACTGCCATCCTGTGACAGTATATAGAAAAGCTGTTGTGTACCACTTAACTGCACATTAACAGTCATGACCAATCTGCAATGAAGCACTGTACAGTTAAACCTGCATGTAACAACCAGCTATGAGAGGTACGGTAGATGAATTGACCATTATATGCAGGTGGCCTTTATACACAGGGTTGATTCAACAGAAAATACTAATTCATTCATGGTAAGAGTGACCACTATAGATAGGTGGTAGCTGTATATAGGTGACTGTTACGAAATGTTTGACTGTATGCTGAATGTTATCACATTTGTCACATCCAAACCAGTGATAAGCATCTACCATCATTGCTGTGAGCGAAAAGAGCCACTTCTCTAGAATTAACCATGGAATGCAGAAATTTTTATTTTTATTTTCACCTAAATGCAGTTTGTATTCACTGCTGCAAGTATAAAATGAATAGTGATTGACAAGAACTGCCAAAGTTTTGACTTGCCAATCAGACAATTAAGTGGATGTAGTATTTGCAAGACATTTTATGCCAATGCCATAGCAAAATGTTTTTATTTTCTGATTAATATTTATTAAATTATTATAGCTGACCCTAAACTTGAACAAAGTTTAGATGAAACTCAAACAGCTGACAAACAATACAAAGAAGTAAAGAACATCATAGAAATACAAGATGTTGTGAATGGAAATGAAACAATTGGGGATGAATCCATTACTGATGATATAAAAACGCCAACTAAAAATGAACTTTTGATAAAAATGCCTAGTGTTACGGAAGAGAAACCTAATGACGATATTCCTAATGATTCTTCTATATCGAAACCAACCCCATCTTTACTCAATGAAGAAAACGAAATAACCATTGCACCAACAAAGGATTTGATAGAAAACAGTACGTCTGATGCAGATAATAACATAATTATATCTCCAAAAACTATTCCAAATTCTACTCCAAAGACAGTAATGCAAGATACATTTGCAAAACCATTACCACCAGAGAAGCCGTTGAAAAAGAGCACACGCACATTCAAGACACATAGACGTGTTGTATCCACTGGATCATATCCTATTCATAAAACTGTTAATCCAATGCAATGGAACACATCATTTGTTGGTTCTCCATCTTCAGATGTGAAACGAAAAGAAACAGACTATCGTGATCAGGCTTCATTTGATGTTCTCATACGAAGTACTGATTCTAATGTTAGCGAAAAAAGTATCGGTGAACGATGCAGGCGGATTGCTGGTGAAGCTATTGAACGTGTTTTAACAAAGAAAGATTCGGACTGTCAAAGTATAAATGGTGCAGAGGATTCCATTGAATCACATTTAGATGATGTTGATGACGAGGCAGCAATCGAAGTTGTTGGTCACACCAAACCACCAAACGTTGACTTTATTGTATCACCTTTTCCCGCGCCACAAGTCAGCATTCTTTCGTCAATATATTCACAAGACAGATTGAGTTTATCAGATATGTCTTTATCAGAGAATTGGGCAGAAGATGACATCATTGGTAATCGTACATCAATTAATTTTAACGACGGTGAAGTAAATGAATTGCTTGGATCATTATCGTTAAACTCATACGATTCTGACGATATGACTGACATTGAAGATAATCGATGTGATACACCGCCTGTTAGTATTGATGAACATGGAGCTGTTGAAATGGCAGCAGTTGATAACCTAGATCTAGATTTGGATGATACAATCGAAGTTAGACAAGATAGTGGTACATGTTCACCATCATTAAAACGACCTTTATCACCTAGTTCTAGAGCTGATAAGATCAGTGAAAGACTACGTTTACTTGCTGATAGTTGGGCTGAAATTACCCCGCCAACGCGTGGTCAAATTCAATCGTTATGTATAACAGAGACTCTAGTATGGTGTATTGATATTAATGACCATATATATTACACACCTGCAACTGGTAATTCTACATCATGTACATGGAAAAAACTCGATGGGCGAATAAGATTGGTTTCGTCTAACCCACATGGTACGGTTGTATGGAGTGTATGTCGAAAACATTATGCCTACTACAGAACTAATATCAGAGAACAAAACCCTCAAGGTTAGTATTGAAGCCCCATTTTCATTTGTGTAATCTAGAAAAGTCATAGTACAGTACGATGAAACTATTTTGAAAATCTCTTTGATTGACACAGGTAGGTACAGTATAACTACAGTATAACATGGCATGGTGTGTTACTTATCAATTCAGATTCAATGTTATTTAATTTATTGTAATATAATATTATTTAATAATCACTTGAAAAAAACTTGTGTCACGATTGGTGGATTTGTATTTGAATCATTTGTATCACGTGTTTAGCAGCTATGTCAAGACAATCCACGAAATTCCATAGCAACCACTGAAAGTGTGCAGGTATAGATCTATACCTGCACGTGTGCGGTTATAGACCTATACCTGCATGGTTTTAACCAAACAGCTAGAACACATGTTTTGAAAATGGCGACCAGCTGCAACAGATTGAATATTCTTTCATAAAATCAATTTAACTGTATACTCTGTATTCTGTATGTGAAAATTCAATTTAGAAATTCAAAAAAGTAACAAATTGGGATTTGCTATATTCAGATGTAACTTTTACTATATATTTCTAATATTGCAAACATGTTTGATAAACAGTTTATGTTGAATTCTTTGCATTATATTTTTAAATGATATTCGTAACAATTTCATTCAAATTGTATTTAATGAAAAATCAATGAATCATTAAATTAGAAAACAAATCAATGTTGTAGTGAAAATGATGAGAGATAATTGATGTTCAAGTCAAAGGTTATGCGACATGATTATTAAAATGATTAAATCACTCTTGTTCGTAGGCCATTGAAATTTAGACCACTCGTTCTTTATCAACAAACTCGGCGTCCTCGTTTACGATATAGATTTCTCGTTTACGATATAGATTTCTCGTTTGTTGTTAGTGAACTCGTGGATCTAAATTCCGATAACCCACTCACAAGAGTGATCTAATCCCTTAATAACACAAATGCGTCTTTTAGTATTTATTTTCTGAAGAAAAGAAAGCAAATTAATTGCCTCACTGCTTATAGAACTTGAATACAACCATTTTCTTCCCTTCCTTTTGAATCTGTACTAGTCTTTTTGCACTCTCAGTCCCAGAATCCCCCCATTTTATCGAACCCTGGCATTAATTTTCCTCCTAAATCAAAAAGTGTTGTAACTTAAAAGCACTTAGAATTGAATCAGTCTCTTACAAATGGTTTTGCCTTCCCTAAAGACCCCTAATGGTCCCTACGACATTATCAACTGTTTCTTAAAGGAGCAAAATGATCGGTGGTCGCTATGAGCTAAATTTAAATTAAGTTTAGTGTAAATTCAACGATCAACGTCAGCCATGGCTTCAGCATGGCTTCAAATTTCAGTTTCAGCACGGTTTCAGGCACAGAAACAATACAAACTACAAACACACATGTGACTCTAAGCGTGAATTTTGCTCCTTTACCTGAGGTTTGTAAAGGCTAGGTTTGCTTTAGAAATCTGAAAATGTTGCTTTTATTCTGAATTTTCTTGCCGCTTCTTGTCAAATTCTGAACACTGTTTGCGTATATAACCTACTATCTTACCTGAATGTTTTATTGTCAGTTTACTGCTTAACTTCAAAAAAAACTTTCACAGAAAGTAGGATTGATCTTATTTAAGTAAAATGATCCACGTTTATTATTTAATCTCGTTACAGGATCAGATTGGTATCCAGTTGAGAAAGATATCCTTTGCATTTCTGTTGATTACAGTCGTGTTTGGGGTATCAAAACAAATGGAGATGTATTTGTACGTACGGGTGTATCATTATCGCAACCTGCTGGTAGTGGATGGCAAACTGTGCGTGTTTCATCTGATTTAATTAGCATCACAAGTTTGAATGGCATTGTATGGGCGTTGGATATATATAACCATGTACAGATGTTCCAGGGTAAGTTATATCAAACTGTCCTCTTTTTAGATACAATTTAAACCCTGTACTACTCTTACCTGTTGATATTCCTTAGCCAACACTTTCCGTAATACAATGCTTTGGTGTAACCCACTCAAGTTTAATTCTCGCTTTGAAACGTTAGAACTGTTTGTGATCAAGTCCTTGTAAAAATCTTTTGGATAAATGTTCGCATTTGAAGTCAAGACAAGTGAACACATACTTAAAGAAGCAACATTGACCCGCGGTTGCTACAAGCTCAATTTGAATTGAGCTTGACTTAAATTCAACCACGATTCAATGATCAAGGTCAGTCATGGCTTCAAATTTCCGTTTCAGCATGGTTTCAGGCACATAAATAATACAAATGACAAACTCGCACCTCATTCTGAGCAAGTAGAGCCCACTGGTCATTTTTGCCTTTTGATATTTTGATCTTTTGAAATGCCTTGAAACTTTAGCCATGTATAATTGTATACGAAGAAAATGTGTCTATGAATAGTAGATCTAATGAATAGCGTCTATACAGAGCAACCAATTTCCCCATATCCCATAGGTGATTGCTATAAACAAGTTTCACTGTATTATTTATTGGAATTCGTTTTGTGTCTGTGTAACTGGATGATGATAATTATATTTTGATTTTCAGGTGATCTTGAAAAATCGACTAGTGAAGAAGAACCCCAATGGAAGGAATTACCAGGTATCAATGCAATCCATGTTAGCCTAGGACCAAAGAATGTTGGTTGGATTATAGATTGTGATGGTGGAGTATGGTTTAATCCTGAAATATCAAAAGAAAATTCTGTTGAAGGGAAGTGGTATCAATTATCATTAGGTGAATACCTTTTACATGATCCATCATTATTTACAACTGTATGGTCTCTGTTCAAGCGTGGACATATACCAAAGTATATACTAGCTAATGAAATATCTGGCGTTTGGATTCTGGGTAAATATGGATCACTTCATGCTGCAAGAGGACATCTACTTGGTACTCGATGGGATATATGTGTACCACAGTCAAAACCTTTGACATCATGTTGGACATGTGTTACTAATGCTGATAACGATTTCGTATGGGCGTTACAAGCTAATAACGAACTGCATTGTTTCCAACCTAATGGAATGGGTTATAAAATCCAGGCGCCAGTCGGCGCAGTGTTTAAATATATTAGTAGCTCATTGGATGCACTTTGGGCACTTACAAATACACAACAGGTTTATATAAGGACTGGTATAAATAATACATGCCCTCAAGGTTTAAAATGGGCTATGGTAGATATGACAAGTCAAGGACACGAACGATTAGTTCATGTATCGTGTGGTGATTTGGTGGTATGGGCTGTTGATTATTGCGGTAATGTTTGGTTCGAAATGGGACGTAAAGGTGAAAAGCGTCAAGGGAAATACAGCCCTGGATGGGTCCAAGTTGATGGAACACCAATTGATGGTTGCAAATTTACTAAAGTGGTTGTTGCGTCGACTGATAAAATTGTATGGGCATGTGATGATCATAATAATGTTTATGCAAGACGAGATGTTACAGGGACATTTTTAATTGGTTCCAGTTGGGAAATTGTTACTGGTACTGCTGGAAAAGATTTAGCAATAAGTGATACCATTGTATGGGCCTTATGTCCTACAGGAGATGTTGTATGTCGTTTTGGTGTCTCAGAAAAGAATTTCTTAGGTGATTACTGGAAAAAAGTTCCTGGATGTTTTGATCAGATATCTGTTGGTGCTGATGATGAACTTTGGGGTATAGACAGACATGGACAGTTGTATAGACGTACTACGTTACATTTCTTTGGGACGCAGATGGCTAGCAGGGTACCGTCATACAGTCAATTATTCCCTGCCGACGAAGAATGGGAACTAATTTAAATATATAGTTATAATAAAGTAAAAATATAGAGGACAAAGACAAATGAATCCTTCTACGTTTTTGCGAATCAAGGACATCCTTATTTCTGAATATTAATATTTATAATTTGCAATTATCAATGTACTACTTTATAAAAAATAAAATTATGCTAACTAGACTGAACTCATACACAAGTACGGTAAATCACTCCTAGTGTTATTATTATATTTTTAATTTAATACTTAATTCTTTCTATGTAATAATCAATTTAAAATTATTTTATAATGGTCAACGATTTCAAATCCATAATTAAATTTCTTCTAAGTAAACCACTATAGACTCAAAATCGGTGAAATACTTTGAATAGCCTTTATGCATCTCCTACAATTATGTAAGTTGGATAATTGTTGGTATCTTCCTTGATGGTCTCTGCATTATTTGCTGCGCAAATACAAACAGGGCATTTCAAGAACTATACTAATTTTGCAGATATAGTTTAATTATCAATTTGTATTATACTTAATCAATCCTTGTTGTGTAAATTAAAACAGTGAAATACATTGTTTAAGTACCATCGATATTTTATTTTTTAGACTTTTTGATATCACAGAGAATACATTTTATTAAAGAGTATGGCACTGTAGTTATGGCAAGCGTGACAGGAATGCACTCAAAAGGCTAATTGTAAACAACGAATTTTAGTCTGACTTCCCTGACCAAATTCGTTCAACAATGTAACCCTGTTAATGTCACTACTTTTTAGTCATGTAGAAAAGGGTTATTGTAAACTTATCAGGCTTCAGGATAAATGATGATGACTATGATTTTAATATCATTAAGTTTTGAAAACCGGTTCTATCAAACTCAACTTATTTTCTCCGGTTAATAGCACAATCTAATATAACGGTTATTAAGATTTTGGGCTGCCCCAGGACAGTGATGTTATCAACGAGGTTACACTGTAATAAACTTGTAAACCCAATAATTTTCTGGTAATGACGCATGAGAAATTTCCTCTGATCAGCAGAATTCCTCCTTTTCTATCAGCTCCAAAACAAAGAAACCCTGATCTAGCTATTGTTTAATAGGTTAGGCTAGCCTGCGCGCAGACCCAAATCTTTTTTTGATGATTAGTAGGGTATGCGTAATATTGACAGACAGCTTGTGCTGGGATAAGTTGGGGGAGTGGCTGAGACGTGAGAAAACCATTGTTTGTCCATTGTTCATCAGCCAATCACAATCTGGTTCTAGTTTTTCAGAACAGTTTACCAGTAAAAAAAGGAAACATAAAAATGTTAAGTTCTAAAATGTTTAAAACAATCAAAACTTTCTTTCGTGGTAAGAAGGATGTGTATTCCAGGGAGATCTAGTCTCCCTGCCACTCCTGAATAGGGTCATTCCACGTCAAATCGCCGAACTTCGTTAAAGAAAACAATTTAGTTGAAAATTTTTACACATGCATTCAATCTAATATTTACATACCATAACTTGGTCTTGCATTATTAATGTATTAAATATATACATAAACAAATATATAAACTATTGTATATATATTAAAACTAATTTTGGTTAATAGTTAAACTTTGTAGAGGTATTTCACAATACATTCCACTACAACACCATAGTGCCCAAGAACAAATATAGTTCATTACAAGTTACAACCCAATTTAAGAGTTCGTCCAATCGCAAAATTTATGATTTAAGTTGTCAATACATATGTTTTCCTGGTTATCTGATGAAAACCCTGTGAAACAGTGTATCAATGTAAAATGGCCTAATTTTCATGAACTGTTCATCAAAGAGTCTATGAAAACAAGCTATTTAACGGCCATGCACTAGTTCATGAACTTCTTCTAAGGTTTTCATTAACAGTTCATAAATATTTGCAACGTCAGCTAATTTTTTTACAGGGGAATTGAAAAAGCCCAAAAAATTTCTCATAATTTGTTGTAATCACAGTTCTTTGATATGTGCGAGAATTCTCTGCCTTGGACCACATGGAATTCCTATGTTTTCTAATTGTACTTCAGTGATGTGTAGCAATTCTAACACACCAATGTCTTCTTTTGTAAATTTCTTCAGGTATTTCTAAAAAATGATGGATTAAAAAACTGTCAGTATGGAGCAGTGATATAGGTTGTTAACACGATTTATCTACAGGCGATAAAGTAAGGATATAATGTGATTTGAGTATCGTTACATTTAAAATTCAGCATACGTTATGGGAAATGGGCTTCAATAATAGAATATCGAAATGAAATCAGTTGCTGGAAAACAAAAACTTGAATCAGATTTGATCCTTATAACCACAAAATTAAACTTTATCTTACAGAGATGCTGGTATAAGTTCAAGTGAGTAAATTGTTCTCCTCGATCAGCAGTTTGTAAGACAAGCGTGTGCTGTGCATCATACTCGTACGTGGATCCATATTGGATTATTTGTAGGCCAAAGAAAAATAGGCCTTTTTGAAAATGTAACTAAATTTCTTTATAAAATATGCATGGTTGATATATAGGATAATTGATTGTTATGTTCATAATACCATATGATAATACACAAAAGATATATCAATACTTTCATTCAGGTTTTAAAAATAGAAAGGCAGATTCATAAAAGTGCTTTAGGCATCAAAATTATGTAGATCAGGCCTGGTATGGATATTACTAATAGCCGAGGGTAAATGCGAATATTAAATGAATTATGTGAAACAGCTCAGAATCAGTTGGTATCAGAGCCATCTATATATTACAAGAGTTGGAACATGCAACTTTTGGGGCTTGAAAATCGCTATTCCTGACATTATTTTCCCGCACTTTGTTCAAATTTTGGAGGGCCTGGATTTGCTGGAACGAAAATGGTGTCCATAAAATCACATGACTGGTATCTGTCCAATGAGAGCCAAGAGTGGAACATGAAAGTGTACCCCAACTCTTGTAAATAGATGGCTCTGGTTGGTACAGTATTACTGTATGACGTAATGAAATCTATTTGTCTCTAGTTGTGACCATTTGTGCTTTAACCCAGGGGTGGCATCAGGATTTCCACGACAAAGAGGCTGAATTCCCCAAAGAGGGGTTATTTATAGAAAATATTTGAAAACTGTTTGAAAAAGCACCAAACATTTCCCAACCGTCAAAAGAATTCCCCAACGAGGGGGGTGGGCATCCCCAACAGCAAATTAAATCATTTAGTCATTCAATATCTAATGTCAATACTAATACAAAATTAAAGCTACCAAATGTCACCTCATAGCCAAGTTGTTTCAAAAAACTTTCTAGAAGTCCTAACTTTGGGTCTGTCCCGAAAAACCTGCCGAAAAAAATGTTTCAGTTAAACCTGTTATAGTGGTTATACCGTAAGTGTCCAAAGTGGTATATTCTATTGATTCAACCATGTATATAAAGCCAACCTGCATATAGTGGTCAATTTATCTACCTCTTATAGCTGGTTGTTATATACAGGTTTTACTGTACACACTATTAATCTATAGATTTTCATTGCATTTAACCAAATTTGCACTTTCCCAAAGAGAAGGACTTGCCGGTAACCAAAAAAAGGTTTATAGGGTTTCAAATGTCAGTTGCAGATAAGCGGAACTTTCACTTATATTGTATTGTATATAATGATTATCAGTCGCCTATGAAGTGGGATACTGGAACAGCTATACCCGTCACCACAAGTTCAGTATGCTAGAACAGTATGCTCTCTATTATGGCCTTTTCAGATGATCTACATTCAATAGGACTTAACTACAGCATTAGATAAAACACCTGTACCTAAAGTGGTCAATATTATTGATGCAAGCTTGGCAAGTAACTTTTTATTCCGAAGGATTGCACTTTTTATAATTATTGCTATTAATTAAGGATTGAAGGTGTTTGAATCCGATATAACTTGGATTGTCTTTCAGATCAGATTGGATCTGATTTGGATGTAAGATAGTTTGTACCCGTCGTCACATTTCTAATAAGTACCTACTATATGACATCACAAAGCAAATTATAAATGATGTCCATAAAAACGTTTATACTGTAATGGTCCATTTCCTGCATCTTGTCAGGATGCATGCAGTAATCATTTACAATCTTCAACGTATAGTCCTATCTTTTAGATAGCTATTATAAACAAATTGGCACCACATAAAAAATGGACATAATCATTGGAATGAATTTCTATAAAAGTTTAATTCTAGCTCTAAATTTGGTATTGTCAATCTGATTAATTGATGAAGGCTTGCCTCAAGAGCTTGGTAAACCAAATCACACATCTAATACATTTTCATTTAACGCTGTCTGCCCTTAGTCATTGCACAGCTACTATCTCACCTCTTCAATTTGCTTAATTTCAATCTTAAACGCTCATCTTTTTTCAGACAACTATCATTGCCACTGGATCCTCCAGTGAGCTGTACTTTCGACATTTCGTTTTTCAATGAATTCAACTCTTCTTTAAGTATGTTTTGTTGCCTGACGTCTGATGAGATATATGCAATACTACGTGCTAGTGATACAACATGAGCTTCAACTTTATTTACTCGCTGAACAAGAGCCCTAGAAAAGCAAAACGACTCATTTTTAGTCTGAGGCATGTATACATTAAACGGTTCTAAATTTGATTAGTTGGCTAGTACTGCATACTAACCACTCTTTGTTTTTGGAATGATGTTCAGTATACTTAATATTCTGCTCAAAACAATAGCAAGCTTCCCAAATGATGTCATTTACCAACGGATTCAAAGGATCATTTGAAGGATTGTTTGCAAATATTTAGATTTAAATTTAATTGGGAAGCTTGCCTTTGAATCCATAGGCTCTTCCTGTAGCAAGATGGTACACTGCTTGGTAACTTACATCATTCTCTAGTTTATTGAATTCATTGAAACCCACAACACAAACAAAATGCTGTTGGTATCTCACGTGATGACAATGTGTTTCATGATTACTCCGTTGGAGATGGAGATGCCTACTTATAATTGGAGAAGGTTGATTTTTGACTGTTCACCCACCCTCCCGCAAATTTGTGAGGCGGGAAGTAACACTAGCTACTCCATTGACTTGTCAATGTGATTGGCGTTGATTGGTGGAGTCAGGTCTGCCATTTGAACGCTGTCTATTGTATATTGCTATAGTGACCCACTTCCCAACAACTAAGCACATGCCTGTATATATCGTAGTAAGATGAAGGGTTTGATACTATTTTATACGGCATCAACGGCAATTATGAGTTTGTTTGATAAGAATTAGTTGGCATAAGACTGAGACATTATGGGTTAGATTGATACAAACTCGACACCAAAAGATAACTCACTTCAAATCTTGTTGAAAACTTTTTGATAAATATCTTCGAGTTGCATCTATCAAATGAAATAAGGTATGTATAAGAACGTACATACATTGTCATTAATTTTGTTTATCGTCATTTATCGTATGTCCTGGTGCCGTCAGATAGTAACCTACCTAACATTTTTCTGACTAATTATTATTGAACTATATATCAAACATTATTAATTTCATGAAATGTTCATGACATTTTGCAAGGGCAGTAAAAATTTTCTCACAAGCATATCAAAATTGACACTAAAGGGTTACTACTCCCTTGTCTGTATTCATAATTCTGAGTGCTTTCAATGCTTGCCAAGTGTATTCCAGCTTTTTACGAGTGTTATATATATATATATATTTATTTAATACCTAGCGAGATTTCCCATTGTTCTCTTGTTGCTGTAATTTTCGTCTGTTTTTTATTTTAACCAATCAGTAATCAATATCAGTTTCTCAAACGTGAAGAAACGATATAACCAATCATATTGCTTGTATCATGTTTCTTCACGTGTGAGGAAAATGATATAACCAATCAAAATCCACTTCATTTTTGGCAAAAAATGTAAACATTGCCCGGGAAAATAATTGCCCGGTAAAATAATTTTTTCAACTTTGAAAAACATGCACGGCTGAATTTTGTTTTGACTTGCGAACTTCAAATATCGAACTTGCGAACTTGTAATCATTTTAATAATCATGCAACATAACCTTTGTCTGGAACATCAATTGTCTCTCATCAATTTCAATACAACAATGATTTGTTTTCTAATTTAATTGGTCATTGATTTTTCATTAAATACAATTTGAATAACATTCTTATCTATTACTATTCATGAAATTGAATAAAATAATAACTGTTCTAGGAATCTGAATAAACCCACATCATAAAGCTAAACTAAACAAAATAAGAAGCATACCTCATCCAAGCGTAATATAAAATCCCTTTATTCAATCACACACAATAATAACAATAATCGTTGATGTTGAAATCTCGCTGGATATTACATAAAAAGATTACTTCATGGGTAGCGCTTTGTACACATTTTATTCACTCGTTGTTTTGTATCAGAAAAGTCACTCGCTCGCAGAGCCTTGCTTGTTTGTTTCCTGATACGTCACAACTCGTGAATTGAATAAAATCCGTACGCACGCGCTACTCATGAAGTAATCTCTATATATTTGATATTTAAAGAGGAAACCTAACTCATCTTAGACGGTTCTCAGGATCGTGTTAGTAAATATGAATACAGTCAAACCTGTTATAACGGTCACCTCCATACATCGGCCACCTGTCTATAGTGATCACTCTTAATATGTCTAAAGTAGCAATTTTTATTGAATCAACCCTGTATATAAAGGTCACCTGCCTATAGTGGTCAGTTTATCTACCTCTTATAGCTGGCTGTTATATACAGGTTCACTGTATAACAAAATAACAAACGTGTGGTAACACTTTTATATAATAGAACAAATTTCAGAACAAATTTGTGTTACCGTTCGGTACAAGGCCCATCATGCTTATTTAGAAATCGCGGATTGAAATCAGAGAGAGCAATTATAAAAATAAATGACCATGAATACAGAATTCGATCACCAGTTTGAATTTACCTCTTTCATGGGACAGTTGTAGAAGTGCTTTTCTTTCATCTTCAAGCAGAAACAACAGATTTTCATACATATATTCTAGATTACCAACCTACGGATGAAAGGTGAAATTAATAACTTCATCTGCGACAAGGATTTGTTGAATACATAGAGATTATTTCATGGTTGATAAACGCCTACAGTTTTTATGCACAAGTTGCGAGATAATGTCAAACGAACGAGCAAGGCTCTGCGATCCAAGTGAATTTGACATTCTCTTGCAACAAATGTATTCAACAAATTGCAAATTATGATGATGCAGAACCTGCTTACATAGAATCAACAGTTATAACAACTCCTACTACAGATGATACCCAAAGTAGCATTAATGTGTGAGGTTAATGGTCAGATGCCCATCTTGACACCAACGAAGAGTGCTCATGCCAGGGATTGAACCCGAAACCATGCGGGTTGAAGTCCAAAGCCCTAACCACTGCACTAAGGACCCATTTGAAATTCCAATCATTATTTTTGCTGTATTTATTTCCATAGTCAAATTAAAATATGTTTGGATAATCAAATTTATTACATGCATAAAGAGATTTACAAACTAACATTTGATGAAGTAGAAATCGTATTTCACTCCTGTCGACAGTGAAACAGCATTTGGCAAAAGCAAAAGTATGCGGCTTCTGAATTGACGTACAATGTATTTTCACTAGTGAAAATATGCCGAAAATACAAATTTGTAAAATGGCATCAAGATTTGTATAGCAGTTAGTAGAGTTGCGATTATATGTTCTTCGAAACATAAATAATTATTTTGTTTTAAAAATGAAAGACCATTTCATTGTAAAAGTATATCAAATGTAATAATGACTTTATTTTTTAGTGAGTTTGTTTCAATTTTATTTAACTCATTTTCATCTTCGATTTAGATTATCCAATTCTGTATTTAGTCAAAGCGTTTTACAATTATTTAGTTTTACTATTATGATTTTATTGTTTTGTTTTTTGATTAATTACTTTAGCTACTATAAATAGTCAAATACATTGTTAAATTGGTGCTGTGTTCGCCTATCTGTAATATTGATTAAAAATAAAGCAGTAAAGTAGCGCTTTTTGTTGGAAGTAAAGCTTATCTCACAATTCATGTCAAGTTTAAATACTTTACTACCAGAGCTAGATGATTGCCATGGTTAATAGAATAAAATAGTTAACAGTCCCTGTGATCACCTTACAATTTAATCACCAATCCTTCATGTTGTTTAGAGAAAAATAACTACCTTATCAGCTAGTAAGACATTTGATGGTTGTGTTGGTTCGTTTAGCAGCTGCTCTGTTTGCAATGGTGTAGAATCTACATAAAATTAAATACAGTCAAACCTGTTATAACGGTCACCTCCATACATCGGCCACCTGTCTATAATGATCACTCTTAATATGTCTAAAATAGAATTTTCTATTGAATCAAACCTGTATATAAAGGCCACCTGTCTACAGTGGTCAATTTATCTACCTCTCTTAGCAGGTCGTTATATACAGGTTTCACTGTATCAAATCAAGTCATGAAATTTGATGGGTTGAGAGCCATGCTTTTTGGACTTGGGTCTACAGATGTGATGTCAAATTAGAAAAAAGGAATTGAACAATTGAAATTTATGAAAACAATTACAAAAAAATGCATCAATGATGCTAATTAAGAGTGTAGTGAGATATGTTTATAAAGGAAGGTCATCATATAAACCATCCACCTGTCCATAATGATCACTTCATAATGTTACAAGCTAATTTATATTTAATTTAACCTATATAGAAAGGCCACCTCTCTTTAGTGGTCAATATTCCCTGATCTCATAACTGACCGTTATAGACAGGTTTCCTGTATGAATATCAATGCCAATAAGTCAATTCCGTTGAGCTAAAATAAAATTGAAACTTTACCCAAAATCAATAATAAGTTATTTAATATTCTTTACACAGTATTTTGGATTCTAGCATTGGATTTTCCGTAGACTTATGCCTATATTATCAATATATGCTGACGTGATTGAAAACTTGAAATTGTATCATAATGCAGACTTTTTGTATTGTGAAAATAGTTGACTTACGTCTCTGATTTACAGATCTCTTGATAATATTAGCGTTACAATCTGTGCTATGTGAATCTAACGATGATGTTGATGACATAAGGGGTGGCGTCAAATCACCAATTGATGTTGAATCTGAATCTGTACTTATTGATAATATATCCTCCATCATTCGATTGCTATATGATAACTGATTGCAATCGATACGATTGATACTACGTATTTCAGCAACTTTGCTATAATGTCCGATTCTGGAGAGAGAGAAAACGAGTTTAATAATTAGCCAATTGGAGATCATTTTTATTGTATGGGAAGTTAGACAGGCAGAATTTGCAACAAAGGGTATTCAAAACCACTAATTTGTAAAAATATTTTGATACAGTTAATTACGGTTCATAATTGATTTCCAGTGAATTATATGAAATAGACTATTAATGTCAAAGAATAATATAATTTTTCAAACTTGATCTGACATCTTTATTGCTGATATTTTATGTGGAGAATCCGAACAGGGTGCAAAAAACTTTCAATAGAAATTCTCTTTATAATATATTAATTTAAAGAAGCAGTGCAAGGTTATTATGTTATATGATCCATTTTTTGAAGAGAAATATCATTGTTGCCAAGAAATATTATCAATTATAAAACAAAAAACCAAAAAAAAAGAAAAATTATTTGAAAAAAAAAACGGCTGGTAGAAAGACGCAATTGATCAGCCATTTACCGATGGCCGACCGCTATATTGTTCTCTGATTAATGTTGATGTTTAAAATTATTTCAAACCAAATGCTAATGATAATTGCTCAAAAGTAGCCCAAAATAGAGTCTTACATTCGTTTGATTCCATTATCTGGCTTGTTTGCATCATTCTTTGAAGATATCTGTGGCATACACGAAGGCTATAAAATTAAGAACGAATTATTGAAATTATCAATAGACAGCTAAGTAACACAGTTTATAAATATTATTGTTAAGTCACTCAATAGGATTGTTTGCTATGAAGAAGCAACACTGTAGGCTTATTGACTAGATACTTTTTAAAAATTTAGTATTAATAGATAACATATATCTACCATGTGACTTATTATTCAAACACATTGTCCGTTGCTAGATGGGTATCCTCTATAAGATTGCAAAAGACAGGAGCTTGCCATTTATCAGAGACATTGTAATCCAACACATGCTTGTTACATTATCATGGTCATATGAAGAAATGATACACAAATATACCTTGGATTCTTCAAACAACATTATCGCATCATCATTAACTTACTACATAGCATATATCATCCATTTCCAATGCAACATCTTTGCTATTTAAAGTGTAATTGTCAATTCCAGCCTGACATTAAATAACAATAACGACTATCATGAAACTTCAAAGATGAAACCAAAACATGGGAAATCAAAAAATTACAATTATGCTGCAGAATAAAAATTATCAAAACAAAATAATTCAACAAACAAAAATGGCAAAAATACATTGCAACTTTGCTACAGTTGAACATTTCCTAACATTTAATACTCACAACACTCCTTTAAAGTGTATATTCCGGATATTAGGAGATTGCTTCTTTAGATAGAGAAAAATTTTCTATCAGTAGCCTACATGTTCTTCTTGTATTTTTACTTTGCGCAAGCATTTCCCCCTAAAAAATGCAATCAAAGTTACGTTTTTGTGTCTCACTCTTTTTCCTCGAACAGGAACCCACTTATTTTCCACAAGAGAGTTTACACCGGAAAAAACACTAAACATTTTACTTATTTGTCTCTAAATAAAAAACCGCTAAACCAAATGACAATTTGCTTTCGGAATAAAATTTTCAACGTTCAGCTGAAGATTTAGAGCTATATTTGATCAATATTCAAAATCAAGGTAAAGAGATATAAGCCTCTAAAGTCAAGAGTTTTTAGTTTTGTATTTTTCTCACTCAAGTGCTCACGCGATTAACACCTCTTTACGGCTTCGTCTAAGCATAGTCGGCATAGTTGGTGCGTATGAAAAAAAAAAGTCACATACCTTCAATATCCAGCAGCGATAACCTGCTTAGACAAGTCGCAAAGAGGTGTTAGTCGCGTGAGCACTTGAGTGAGAAAAATCCAAAACTAAAACTTTTGACTCTAGAGGCTTATATCTCTTTACCTGGATCTTGAATATTGATCAAATTCAGTAGCCTATTCAGTATGTTTTCAGTAGGCTTTCAGATTTTCAAAATTTTGGTATTCCTGAGAAATATTATTATTGCCAAGAAATATTATCAAGTATATAAAAAGAAAAAAGAAATTTCCGGTAGAAAGATGAAATTGATCGGCCATTTGCCGATGGCCGCCTGCTTTATTGCTCTCAGATTGGGAGGATTATGACATCTAACATAGGCAGGTCCACTAAAATTTAAGTATGTACTTTAAACATATCTATACGAAGATCAAAGGATGAGTTTAGTATCACCGATTTTTTTTTTTCAAAAATATCGACAAATCATCTAGATATCTGACTTCAAATGACATTGCATAACCATGGTTACGAAACGGCAAGTTCTGATGGGTGAAGGAGTGTGACGTCAAAATCCAGACAAAGTGAGGAATCTACTATTAAAATGACTTGAATATCCAAAACCGTTCATCCATCAATTCGTCATTCTTTGTCTAAAATTTTTGTAAATAGTATAATCAAAGCTGCTGATTTTTCAACGAGACAAAGTTTTGTTTCTTTTGCATAACTGATGCTGAAAACGTCATCATCAATCTATTGTTTCTCTTCAATTTTCAGCCAGGCCAATCTGCACGTACACGACGTGTGGACACACTGTTTTTGTCAAAGACCTTCAAAGCCTTTGTCCACTCAAACCAAAATAGGTTCACTCGCCTTTACCAAGGTCTCACCAAAAACTAGGCAGCATTCATTTGGAAATATTTGTATATAGATTTGATATTTAGAGAAGAAACCTCACTCATATATAAATGGCTTAGATTCTCACTCGATCATCAAAGTAGTGTTATATTTATTTATCAAATTTGACGTTCAACGATATCAAAATTACAAAAAAATTCTCCATTGTTTAGTGGGTTATGATTTTGTTTTGTCCCGGAAATGATGTCATAATATAGAAAGCCAATCTCAGATTGTTTTGACGTTCTTCGATATTTTTGGATTTAAAACTCGAAAATGAAGGGCTTTGGAAATTTTTTGGGAATTTTATTATTTTTATGGAATTCTGCGGGTAGGATATATCCGAAACAAGAATAAAATCAACTTTTAAATTTTTAGAGGACCTGTCTATTCAAACAGAAAACTACTATAGAGTGATCACTATAAACAGGTGACTTTTCCTCCAAGGTGAACGCTATAGCATGTATACAAATATTTTAAATAACAGTAATTAATTGCTCATTGATACCTCAACTGTCTCATTCTGATCCCCAACACCAAACACATCTTTGACAACACTAGAGACAACTAATAAAGAGAGACAAAAAGAATGAAGATGAATACTCAAATCACTGCTAGCCTACTCAATGCAGATGGCTATACCCTACCAGCAGTGAGCATAATTTTTAAATAGAATAATGAAGGAACCAAGTAAGCAAGCATTAGGTAGAAAAATAGTCTTTTAAACATTGAGGATTTTCAGTTAGGGCTATTGCTAGATGATATGGTATCATTTTCTCATTGCATCAGTCATCCCTCTCTATGAAGAGTGTTGCGTAAGAGGCTACATCAAACAGATGATGTCATATTGTATTTTAGGTATGATGAATGCATGCAATTATTTTATCACTGTGCATGTAGTCTCTGCATTTTCTCTGTATAGCTCTGGTGGCATCAAAACTACATTTGCATACAAACAGTGATAATTCTAGTGGTGATTGATAACAATATGATTTGCCTAGGCAATGTCGGCGATAAATAATACAATATTACCTATAACCCTGCCTAGGCTAAATCGTAAAGAAGTGACAACCGCATAGCCTAAACACATCATGGAAAAATAGTTAAAAACTGCAATTTGTTTATTCTAAAGACGAGTGTCTATGTAGGTCTACTTAGATCTGAAATCTTAATAAAATATAGCTCTATTATCTTGAGCTGAACATTAAAACAATCATTTTGTAAGAATCAGACAAGAAACGTCCCCAAATGGTCACTTTCACTGCAGTTTTGAATGAGAAAACGTTGAGCAAACACCCCAGAACACATACAATTGGAAAATTCTTCCGAGATATATACTCTCAATAGAATAGTTGGTTTTGAAGTAAGATGATACTGACTACTGTATAGCCAGGTTTCAAAAATAATTTCTCCATATTATATCTTCAATTTTCTAATTTGTGAAAACGTTTAAAACGATTCACATTCTTCAAGATTTTGGTCAGTTTCCTGGTAAAAACTGAATTGACAGCTTGTCATGTTTAGTCGGAACTTGACTATATATTATGGTAGTATACATGTCATTTTACTGAGATCAGACTTGGCATACCCAATATTCAACAATTTTACTGTATGAGATTATGAATGAATGACATTTATTCTTAGGAGAGGGGAGCCAACTCACAGACATGATTTCCAATAGGGCTGGAGTCCTATGGTAATGAACTAATAAAAATGAATGAATGAAAGTATAACTAGGCCTATATATATTCTAAAACTATAACTATTAAAGATAACTTATAGATCACCAGATAATATAGGCTAGAAAATATTTTACACTAAGGCATCAAAAGCATAATTATTTATAGGTAGGTCTATTTACCATTGGAAAACTTCCCGTTAGTTTGTGGCTGTTTCAATGATGTTCCACATTTCTGCAAATAATAAAACACACATGTATAAGACAGTAATTTATGTTAGGTGAGCATCATCATGTGTGTATTGCTGTGAGTCGGGCTGTGATAATATTCAAAAGAGGCAACAAAAGAATGACGTCACATTTCGTATTACTATTTTGGTTTAGATTTATACATATTATAAATAAGAGAATGCTACTTGAAATCCTTGTCAACATTTGGAATCCATACCGTAAATGCTTCAACTTTTTAAATATTTCAAGCAGACTTTCCAAGTCTCACAGCTTTGCCGTGAGTCTCACACTTTTACACTGATTCTCACGGTCTCACGGTTTCTCTCACTTTCTCACGGCAAAATCCAATCTTGAGAAAATGTCCCTAATTTCTGTGTAGGCTATAAACTCTTTAATATTCTAATTAATGTTGAATATCTTAATTTATACTCTGTTGGGTTATTCTGGGTGTTGTTTCTAAACTGCTTTTATGTTTTAGCTACATGCGCAAGTGTCAACATAATCCAAAATGTTGTTGTAAATTTTTTGTTTCAAGCCATTTTGAATCCTTGACAAAATGCATGCCTCCAGACCCCTTAGAATTGGGCCATCCCTTCACAGCGGCCCCTACATTTTATCCCCAAATACGGAAATTCAAAAATCTCATTATTTTTTCAAATCTCACGTTGGAAGGTCTGTTTCAAGGTTGCAGATTTAAAATTTCAAAATAACGTTTGCAGATTGACAATTTGTTAATCATCATCATCATCATCATAATTTCATCATTTCATTTCGTTGACAACAGTCAAATAACAAAAGATATCAACCTTCAACCAATTGTAGATGTGGAAACACCCTCTTTTGCAGCATCACATTAAACATGTGCAAATACATTCCCCAATTCTACACCAATAGGAGTGAATAATTTTTCATCATTCTTAGTTTTAAATCAGATAACATAATATCGTTAAAACTTATAGTTATTTCAATATTGATGACGATATTTACACTGCTTCCATTTAATTACTCCAGGGTCCACCTCTGCTGGTCAAGCTGCAGCCTGAATAGAAAATCATTGAAGCTCTACAGACAGACATTCAGTGCTTTCTCCAGACTCTAAAATTATTGTCGGGGCTGATTTCAACAGCAGGATCAGTTCATTGTATGATGCCTTGCCTCTATTGATGATATGAACAGCACTCTCTCAAACCTTAATATTCTCTTTTTAAAATGTTGCAAAATCGATATGCAAGGAATTTGCAAGGAATTTCTTATTCTAAAACTCCGAAAAGAAAGCATAAAAGCAAATGGTACAACCAGTCATGCTCAGCCATAAAATATGAGCTAAACCACATCATCTCTAGCCTCAAGCGAAATCCCAGAGACCCATTTTTACGTGGACAATTGGTGCGCGTGAAGAAAAATAACAAAAAAATAATCAAAAGCACAAAAAATGAGCTCAATAATGCAATTACCAAAAAACTATCCTCTGACTTCTCAAAGAACAAAAATTATTATTGTAAGCTACTTAAGCAGCAATGCACATCTAATAAAAATGAACCACAGGCTTTACCATCTCCCGATGTGTTATTAGAGCATTTCAAAAAACTACCATCAACCACACCCAATTCAAATGATTCTGATTTAGAACGTGAACTGAATTTACTTGAGAAACAAACTCAAGCTGTTCCTGATTTAGACCAACAAATACCAGAAGAAGAAATTCTTAATAGCATAAAATCGCCCAAAACAAACAAATCTCCTGAGGAAGACCAAATTTTACCAGAAATGATCAAATCGACATCACACACATTTCTCAAAAGTTGTTTCAATACTTTCAACTGTATTTTGAAACTAGGCTATTTTCCTTCTGCCTGGAAACAGTCTATGATACTGCCGTTATTAAATCTGGAAATCATCTCGATCCAGGTAACTATAGAGGTATTAGTATACCGGTTGCTAGTATTATGGGTAAAATGTTTTGCAAAATTTTATACTACAGACTGCTAAATTTTGTCAACGCAAATGATATAATGAGCAATTTACAAGAGACTTTACATCGACAATTCTGCATGAATAATCTATAATAAGGTAACGGAAGTATTTAACACATCAATTGATGCGCGCCAAGGATGAGTACTGAGTCCTATCGTTTTTTATATCTTTGTCAATGACCTAGCGAAAAAACTATCATGTACTCACAAGAACCCCATTTCAATCCTAGATCAGAAACTAAATTGTCTCTTGTTTGCTGATGACATTGTATTATTTTCAGAGACCCCAGAAGGTTTGCAACATGGCCTTGATAAAACAGTCGAATTTTGCAAAAAGTGGAAATTAAAAATCAACTACAACAAATCCAAGGAATTGCTTTTTCAAAAACCTCACATTCCGATTGTCCAACTTTTATCTTACTAATGAAATTGTCAGTAATGCCCCTCATATAACTACATTGGTATTACATTTCATACCTCAGGCAAACAATCATACGGTATAAACTTGAGAATTATACGATAAGAACTTTGCCAGAGAGCCAAAAAAGCTTGGTTTTTGTCAACGCGTTTTTTAAGTAAATCATCTTTAAATTTTGTTGAAATTTACAAATCTATTTACAAAAGCATGATCAAACCAATTTTTCCTTACGGTAGCGATGTCTGGGGAGACTCCATCAAACACGAAACTAATAATCCCTTGGAATTGCTATAGAACAAAATTGTTAAAAATATTTCAAAGATAAGTTGTAACTCTAGTAACTTGGTCAGTAGTGGAGAGCTCTTCTTTTCCCATTTACTTATTGATGTTCAGTGCAGCATGAACAAATATCTTTTTTGACTATTGGCAGCTGATAACGACTCATTGATCTCTAAGGCATTCCGTGAGATATCTCTACAATCTAGGAAAACATGGTTATCGCAGGTAAAATGTTTACTGACAGATCAAGAAAATGAATATCCCAAACTAGCTAAAAAAGACAATTCAGATGCCCAAAATAGAAATAAAATTCTAATTGCCATTTAAAACTAAATTAGAAGCAAACTTTAAAAAGCAATATACTAATCTCGTTTGTAACAATCGTGGAAATCAAAGCAACCAATTAAAATTCTATAGAAAAATTAAATATGGTTTTTATCCAGAATATTACCTAAACCTCTGTGATAGATTTTCACGTAATGCAATCACGAAGTTAAGAACTAGTTTCCATTCCCTTAGAATCTAAACTGGGCGATACAATCATAAACATCGAGATGATAGGCTATGCTTGTTCTGTGACAAAGGAGAGATCGACGATGAAATTCATTTCCTTTTCTTCTGTTCTTTCAATAAAGACCAGCGTAATCAATTTTACACTGAAGTTGAGACGTTGATCCATAATTTTAAGCATCTTCCTGTCGCTACCAAATTAACCTTTCTCTTCAATCATGAATGCATAACACTGTTTAGTTTTCTTGGTTGATTCCTTAAAAAATCATTCTTTTAGGGCATATATCAGAGTAAATTCATATACTGGGGTTATAACAGATTATAACTTCTATGTTATCTTGATTAATATAATTTAAATGTCTATATGATGTTGAGTAGTTTGTTTAATGTGTAGGCCTATAAGATATGCATGTTCTGTTTTGGCAGTCATCTTCATTTATTTGTAAATAATATTTCTTTATAAATTTATATCAATAATTTGACATGCATTTACCACACACCTGTATTGTACGGTATATTGGTAATAATAATAAACAAACAAACACACATCATCACTTATTGAGATAGCCCTTTTAAGCCTAGACAAGCTTTTTTCAAAGCGCTCATTATCAAAAAATACAATATATGTGTTTTAGAAATACCAAGGTTAAATCATTAGGCAATTTACAATAACATAATTTTGCATATTTTGTTATACCTAAGTCGAACTGTCAGCAGTCGCTTTCAGCAAGGATGGCAGATCGTTCCACAAACAAGCACCAGCTGACTGGGAAGAGTTGTGATGGCTGTGTTTGATGTCAATGTCATTAATTACTGGTTGAGGAGTGGGTTTAGATGTGATTATTTTATGCACCCAGGAAAGCTGATTGGATTGAACCCTGTCTCTGACGCATAGCCAACCAAGCTGACTAAGAATCTGCGAGACAGGGGTCCTGTGAAATGACATTGGAGCACCATCCGTAGACCCCTGTTTTGAAGTATCTGGAGGCGATCAAGGTGTTTCAGCATACAACTCCCCCACACAACAGCGCAATAGTTAAAATGCGGCAAAACAAAGCAAAATGTAAGCTAAAGTTGCATTCATTTAGCTGCCCTATATGCAACACGAGCTAAACACGACCGAGAACAATATAATGTGGCCCTAAAGTTTTGGTCACTCTCAACACAGCTCAACACGTTCTGTCAACCCAAGGTTTTTCCTGAAACCATAGGGTCTGTGAACTAATGTGTGATTTTTAGCCAATCGAAAATATTGGTAAATTATTCACACTCTATCACAAAAGATCGATTGTCTCAAAATCACAACTCTTAGTCAATCACGTCATACTCATCAGCAACAACAATGATCTTAATGATAATATGACGTAATGCATAAATCATATTCCAAACTTATGGGAACTTGCTGGGTTAAAAGTCACGCTTTAGTTCACAAACCCTCTTTTGGTTTCAGAAAAAACCTCAGGGCTGGTTACGCAGGCTACTTCAGCAGTGTCTTCAGCAGAATACTGATCAAGTTATACTTGAGGAATGAGAATGAGAGAAAAATTGCTCTCATTAATAATGAGGCCTGCATGGGAATTGTACAAAATCTGCTTTCTGAGGTTACATAATAATGAATTGTAGCAACTTGTTTCCTGTAGCATGCGTGCAGACTAAAACATATCTTAACGAAAGTGTAAATAATAAAAAAATTTACACTTTCGTTGATCGAAGTGCATATATGTCCGTACCAATAACAAAATTATTCTGTTATTCGTCCGTACGGACCAATAACAGTTTTTTTTTTCGTTATTCGTCCGCATGGATCCTTGGGGATTAAGGAGAGTCATTACCAGGCTTCATTCCTCAAGAATTGGCGCCACTTTCACCCTGAACATATTTTCGTCGTTTCTCATCGTGGAAGGTCGCTAATGAAATATTATTTGTCCAACTAGTTTAGTTAATTTAATTCAATCATGGCTGCTGTATTTGTCGGTGATACCAAACTTGCTTGCTTACAACATACAAGACGTCCAAAAAAGCTGGGACTTAAAAAATGCGTTTTATGAGAAAAATTAAAATTAAAATGCGTTTTCAAAGTATTTGATAGAAGCTTTAAAGACATTTGAACGTAACTAATTTGAAAGGAAGAATACGCTTCATGTTACGATTTTCTGTATTTGTTTTTCTGTATAAAAATTCTTCAAAATGTTTGCGTTTGCTCGATCATCAAAGAACCCCAGGAAAGAGCCGTAGAGGCAGCCATTTTCATGTCGTAGAAATTAAAATGCGTTTCCAAAGTATTTGGTTGACGCTTTTAAACATATTAGTAATAAATTTGAAAGGAAGATTATGCTTTTATATACTCACAATATTTTTGATTTGTTTTCTGTAAAAAAGACTAACAGAACAGTATAAAACTCTGATAGCACAACTATTGTTACCGACCATAGCAACTTGGAGATATCATGTGATTTAAATTACTATACCACCTGACCCTTAAATAAAAATAATCATTACGACAAAAAGTGATATTTGTAACTTATTTTCAAAGTTATACAACGGACAAATAATTTATAATTCAATTGTTGGTACGTACGGACGAATAATATAGTTTTTTATTATTGGTACGTACGTACGAATAATGGGGATTTAGTCGGTATTCGTCCCCAGATTACGGACCAATAACATAAATTGTTTGTTATTCGTCCGTACGGACAAATACTCAAAACAATTTGTTATTCGTCCGTACGGACCAATAAGGGTAGCCCTTAAAGCCTTTGTTGAAAGCCATAGGTTTTAGTCTGCACGCAGGCCAGTATCCTGAAGAGTCGGTAAATTGTAATGTAAATGATTTCTCGTTTTTTGTTACCTGTAAAATCGTGGTAAATTTAGCATCTAATTAAAGCCAGCAGGAAATAGCGTGACAATAAGGCACGAACTCAATGATAATTAGCTGCTAATTTAAAGAGTGATAATTTCCACAAAAATCAGAACAAACAAATTTCTGCCATTGAAGAATTGAATTTTTGCAATTTTTAGTATCAGCTGATTTAGGGGATTTAGCCAGAAGTCGGATACAAATTAAATTTACCGAGTATTCATTTATTTGAGTCAAGAAAAAATCTGGAAAGACAATAAAATGCTCATGAGATGAGAAATAGAAACAAATAAACTAGAGCTGACTGCTGAGTACCAAAGATACTATGTTATAGACTTTCGAGAACCAAAACAAACTTAGTATCATAAATCGCCTAAAGCTAGAACGAGGAAACAACAAAGGTATTCCGTTACAATGTTTTGTGGCTGTTTCCAAACAGAGCAAGCCGCAGGACGACGGTGTCGTCCTATCTAAAAACACAGTCAAATAATTACACAATGAAATATATCATAACTGTCGGTTACCAAAAAAACTATAGCCTATATAATTGAGCAACTTACATTTTGTTTCCCTTTAGTTCCATTTGATTTTGATCCTTTCATCTCAGTAAACTATTCGCGTAAGCCAATTGTAAACATATCGTTCGCATAAGAGGGAATATGCAGAAATGTTTTATGAGCAAAGGTGACAAAAATGTGAATAATATTCTAGCTGAGATGATAATCATTGTGTCAAGGTGTTGAGAGTTACAAGAATGACAGTAATTGTCAACTAGCCAACCAGAATGTTAAGCTGCAGACTGCGAAAAGTATCAGACACCTCCTCAAAACCATCAAAAGATCATGGAGGGCAATACTTTTACTCTTTTCTTTTAGTAGGCATTAGCAATACTGTAGCTATCAGAACAAATCTGAGTCAACAAAACCCTGAGCCTGCCACAAGGGTTCAACTAGAATCACTTGAAAACCATAGGCTAAATGAAATGTTACCAAAATACCATGCATTTCGTTATCATTTTATGGAAAGTCGATAAATCGATATGTAAGGTTTAATAATCACAATATGATTATATGCTTCCAATATGAATTATAAAAGGAACAACCCTGATCATGTCATTACTGGCCATCACTATACACTTCCATTTATAATTTATTCCATGAAATTGAAATCGTTCAAATACATAATTGCCCCATCAATTTTGGTCCCTGAATTGGCCTCATCATTTGCTACCATTATTTTTCTGCCTCAAATTACGTATCCATCTTCTTTGTTGATTCGACATTTTTGGATTCATACTTTTTGTCTTGAAATAAGATTTAGTTTACAGCTATTCACATTTATTACTGGACATATATCGCAAATATGAGTGAGACATATGGTATGTATTTCATTCTAAGTTTTAAAATTATTTTATGTAGGTAAATTTACTTTTAGCTGCGTTTTCTTTGTGTATTTTTACCTGGTCATATCATCGACGATTTGACGCTGAAAAAGTTTAGGCTAGTTATGCTTGCTTCTACTCTCCGGATTATGGTATTTGCTCTGTTGCAGAAGGGGACTCCTAGGAAACAAAATTGCTTGATCACAGTGAAACGTTTTTGGAAATTCGCGCTTCGCACATGTTACATGAAAAATTCGCCCAATTAGCAATTCCAGTTTGCAAACTGAGTGTCACTGAAATCAGCTGAGCTGTCTAAGGCTACGTTTACACGAGAGCAAAAACCCGGGTTTTCAAAAGTCTTTCAAAAGTCCACTTTCAAAAACTTCAGATAGGGTATCAGTTAAGGCTAGATTTATCTATTTTGTCTAAATAAAACGCTGTAGGCCTAACTCAAGTATTTCTTATCGGTTTTTCGTTGAGATTAAATTTTTATAATTCTTCGATTCTGTAGCTTCAGATCGATATGTTTTTTTTTATTTAAAACAATCAAAATAACTTTTTTCATTCGTATCTAATTAAATTCCATGTGAATTAACACTGCTTTTGTATATTTAATACATTTTAAATGCATATTATTGACAATTGTATCTTGTATAAACAGATTCATTGGATAGTTTTACTAGTATTTTATCCTAAAACAGGGCCTAGTGGCTGCCACTATTTATAGGCCGTATCGCCGCGAAACGAAAGTGGACTGTTGTCAACCCGGGTTTTCCATAAATTTCTGTTTAAAGACCCGGGTTTTGCAAAGTCTGGTTGGAGAGACCCGGGTTTCCTATCCTTACTTTCAAAATTCCTGATAGAGTCGCTAAGCGGACTAATTTCCTCTTAGGTTTCCTGTTTACATCTAGACACGAGGACGATCTAGACTAAAATTCACCCGGGTTTCGTAAATCCACTTCTTGTGTAAATGCAGCCTAAGACTCTAAAAGCAAAGATGGCAACTGAAATTTCACAAAAACGCTGTTCCTTAAGTTTCAGTTCCTTATTCGCCATCTTCATATCTAAAAATTGATATCACCTATCTATTACAGCAAAATTATCATTTAGTAAAGATTCAACAATCAATTCCTGTTTTACTGAATGTCAAATTCCTATAACTCCATTAGCAATTTGTAGCATATTTCCGTTCCATGCCCTGCTACCACCATAGTGGATCCATGTATCTTACGCCGGATCTATCGGGCATAAATTGTAGCTGATTTTTCGAAAATTTGGCATGCAGATTACAGGTCTGCGAATCTGATCTGTTCAGATCCGATTCAACCAGATTTTTTTCGGATTCGAGGTGGTTATTTATTCTCAGATCAGATCACACTTTACCAGGGTGTCTTCCGATTGGATCGGGTCAAATTTTTAATATCCTTGATTATATGACTATATATTATAGATACAGTATTATATGAGTTGTTTGTTGTTTTTTGTTATGAAAATTTTATAAATATTTTGTTATTTTTGATATCATTATGATCATAACTAGACTCAAAAATTATAGATTGGTCGGATCCGGATTCTCTCGGATTTGATCAGATTCTCAATGCAGAATCTGAATATTTCAGGCTTTTTCATAATAAACCGTTTGGATCAGATTAAGAATTTCAGATTGCAAATTTTTACAAACATTCGGATTACTAAATACCTAATCTGATCTGATGCAGATCTCTAGTAAAGAGTTTTTAATTAATTCTTGTCGCAAATTGGCATATTTTGAATGTTGACTCAGCATGCCATGAAATTGGCGTAAATACCTGGCGTTGTCTGACAAAAGGTTTAGCATTCCGGAATCTTAAAAAAGTGTGAGCTTTTTCTTCTGAATTTTATGTTGAGGTTTGAACATTAAAAAGAAAATTTCAATTTTCTACCGAATTTGCTATAGCCTTCTGGGATCTAGGTTCCCAGGATCCCTACTTTTGTCGGACCCTGGTTCTAAGTAATATTGATGTAATACCATTGAAACACAGAATAACAAAGTGAGACAACATTACTTCCTATCAACATATCTTTGGATAGGAAATCATGTGACGGTATAGAGCAATAAGCGCATATTACACAACCCTATCCTAACGTAAATTGAATTGGGTCTGTGACGCAGGCTATTTGAGACTATTACATAAATTTCATTTACATGTTGATGCAATTTCAGGTTTTGAATTGAAATATAGTTGAACATTTCAGTTTTGAAACATGTTAATGACCATTTTATACTTGAAACCATGTTGAAACCGCATAGAGTCAGTAATAGTATGAATGTAATTCATATTTAAAATAGAAATATAAAACATCGGTTATTCGAATACCAAAATGAAGTATTCGATAATTTAAAAAAATATATATTTATATTTATTTCCAAATATAAAGCAAACCTTCTTGGATAAGCTTTTCTCGTTTTGTTTGATTATGAAATTAGAAACGGAAACACTGTGGAATAAAGTATTTTAAGTATGTGATTTGTGCAAATAGTGTGTAAATAATCCATTGGACTTGTACATGAATGCATTACTGGCAGTATGAAAAGAATAGGGAACAAAACATTTTTGCCCCCTTTTACCCCAAACTATTCTCCCCTTTTAAACTCAATCTTTGGAAAAAATGGACTTTGGAAAAAATCCTGGAATAATCCCTGTATGCTTTCATATCCAGGTTTCAGGTAAGCGGGTATCTCACTTGCAGGATAAATTGTACCTCTTTCTGAATTGCAGGGTATTTTGTAGAACGGAATGTTATTTATTAATAAATTTTTTCTCATTAAATTTTAACAAATGACAGCGATAGAAAACACGACATTTCACAACGTTTCGCCATATCATATCTTCATGGCATCATCAGGTATATAAATACAAATTAAAAAATTACAAATATATAGAGTTTGAGTTTACACAGGAAATTATCAAATACAATTACGCGGAAATTAAACAACCGGGATTTTAATATAGAATCCGATTGCGTGTTGAGTGTTGGCTTGATCCGCCTGATTGCAAGCATTTCATAAATAAGACAATCAGTTTTGTTTTTGCATTTATTCAAAACATGGAAAGTGTGATGACTGTTCCGGACAGTTATTTATACACCTGATGATGCCATGAAGATATGATATGGCGAAACGTTGTGAAATCCCGTGTTTTTTTATCGCTGTCATTTGTTACAAAATGTTATTTATTTTGTTTGTGTAATGGTTGACTTTAAAGAGTTTCGAATGACCAGCAGCCTTTGCTTTGTTTTGTTGTCTTGATCACAAGAAACGAGGCTAATCCTCTGGAAAGTGACGTCAGCGCTCACGTCAGAGTATTGTCCTCGTGGTTGCTGCTACGGAAAGACACGACAGAAAGCTCGAGAAAATAGTCTGGTTTATCAATTTCAGTTTTGGATAAATCTCAATTATTACTTGTCGAAACGCAAAGTCTATGGCTATAGATAGCCAACAAATGTATACGGCTCAAAAATAAATAGCGGAATGGGAGTCACAGTCCAATTATCTGTCTGAGAAGTTTGACGCAAATCAAAACAACTTAGAAAAATGTACTTTCAAATCAACACTAAATAAATTCATATGATTTAAAATTTTACAATTTACGTGCATATATACTGCAGAAAAACAATGCAATATAAAACACACATAGGTATGTTACCAACTATTTTTAGACGGAGCCTACGTGTTTACAAACATAATTTGGAGTCAATTATCAAAGTATCCGCATTAAAAATCGAATTCACCTGGTGTTTATAATCTCATTTTGTTTCGGCGACAAATTTCGATTTTGAATGCTAACAAATCTCTTCCCGTTCTTTCAATCCCTAATATTCTTGTATAAAGTAAACACCAACATGAAATTTTGAATCAATCGAGTTCAGTTCTAGCTTTCAACTCTGTCTTCCTTCCTCAATTCGTATGACGCTAGTAGCAAGTGAATTGATTTTCGTGGTACACATTTATTCAAGCGTCGAAAGCCCTTACGACGTCCACCTCTATTGCTCTTGTAACTTTCCAAACCAGTTCGTTGATAAATAACTTGGCAGAATCACAGAATGCTTCCATGTTCGTTTTACGAAGTGTTTTGCAAAATCGAGCGTGTGTGCAAAGGAGACATATAGGCGGGCCGTGTATCATGAAAACGAGTGATTGAAATCTGGGTCCAGATTTGAAAGACAAAAATATGCAAAGGCTGCTGGTCATTTTATGGTCTAAGTTAACCTAAAGTTGTGTTTGTTTTGTTTACACTTGAATGCATCTCCTGATTTAGTAGTAGCCTAGACTAAATTCTCCATCCTATTCGGAGAAGTCTCACTGTCAGGTTTCGACAGAAGGTTAATTTTTGTCGGACCCTGTCACAGTGTAGATGCTTTTAACTGAAAACTGCATGGCCACTAAATCCAAACGAGGGTAAGAACAGATTCAGATCAGCTCAGGATTAAAAGCAATGATTACACCTGCGCAACTTTCTTCTAGTGAGTTATAGAATTTGACTTGAATTTCAGATTTCCAGAACAATCAGACTGCATGTTTTGCAGTATTTATTTTTATCTCTAAGTTTTTAAACTGAGATCTAACTTTGGTGCCTTTTTGCTGTTCTGTTGACTGTTACAGCTAAAAGAATATAGGAAATAATGCAAGTAAGACAAAATTATCATCCTACCCCTATACAGTAATCAGCTCAAAATTAAAGTCTGTGTGACTAGTTTCTTAACTACACACAATAAACTCTTACAGTCTTATTCCACAAAAGCTGCAGGTGGACAAGTAACTGACACTTGCAATTCCACAAAATTTTGCTAGCACAAAATGAGACTTTAATACTTAACAGCAGTCAAAAGCTCTTACTATAAAATAAGCATATCGGATTTCTATTATTGGTTTATTTTTCTTGTAGATTACTTGTTCAAATTCCTTATCATTGGAAGTGCAGGTGTTGGGAAGTCATGTATTCTTCATCAGTTCATGGAAGAAAAATGTAAGAGCAATAGTTAATATGTAGATTAACATCGAATATGTTGGATTTAGCATAGATATAGAAATTTTCTAGAAATTTATGGATTTTTAAACTTTCTAGGCCAGTTATTTCTCATATTTTGATTGATTATTTAGGCTTTTTAAGCGCATCTCGAAATCTCCTCTATTCTAAATTTATTTCTCATTTATGGTTTCATTGTTTGAATCAAATTTATACTGCAAATAAAATTGTCCAATTGTCCATATAGTTTGAAACATTTCTCAAGAGAATCATTTTATTTGTTTATTCAGTCTGATTTATATTCACAAACATGGCTTGACAAACTCTGATCACAGCAATTGATGTGTGCTTGTAGCTCATTGACTGAATAAATTATTATTATGATGATGATAAATATAAATTTTTTGTTCCTGTGACCCCAGGGTTCAAAGGAAAAGTATATCAACCAAGAGTCCATCAATATAATCAAGCAAGAATGTTAAATTTGTTAAACTTATTAACATTGTTTTACTGGATTTAACTATCAAATGAGAATAAGCCAACTAATGTAACTAATATCTCGATATTTTGGCTAATTTTATTCATATTTTATTTCCATAGTCAAACAAGATTCCCATCACACCATTGGTGTTGAATTTGGCTCCAAAATTGTGAATATTGGAGGAAAATCTGTCAAGTTACAGATATGGGATACTGCTGGCCAGGAACGTTTCCGGTGTGTAATCATGTGTAATGTTTCACCCTTTTGTTGTTATTATACAGAATAGTAGTAATACTGTAGTAGTATAGACATTCACATTATAACAATGTGTCGTATCTCTTACGCTTAACATATTTGCTACACAAAACACACCACAAATCAAGTTCAGACATGGTTAACAAAGAATGCAAAAGCATTCCATAGCTGACATGCAAAACTAACAAAATAGTGGGATCATTATCATTTTATCATTTACAGTTGTCCTGCCTTCTATAATTGCAGCTTTTCTATACAGTTATACCTGTCTATAACAGCCAGTTGCAATATTATGAAATGACCACTATAGACAGGTGGATGCAGAGCCATCTATTTACAAGAGTTGGGGCACGCTTTCATGTGCCCCTATCGTCTCCAATTGGACAGATGCCAGTCACGTGATTTTTGGATGCCATCTTTGTTCTTTTGGAAACAGGTTCTCAATCATTTCAAGTGAAACGCGCGAAAAAATACAATACAATATGGCTGAAAAAACACACAACATTCTCCTGCACATGCGCACTGTTAAAAACGTGCTCGGGTCCAGGCAAAAAGATACAAAAATGGCAGAAGTGTCCCAACTCTTGTAAATAGATGGCTCTGGGTGGATGCTCTCTACAGTGACCTTCATCCACTGTTACACATGTTTCATTGTACATGTATCCTCCATTATTATTTAATCATGGAATGCCTGAATCAGCTACAAAGCTATATGTTATGTTTATAGATTATAGGCTACAACTTTATCATTATCATATGTTTGATGTGTCTGATAAATCAAAGTGAGATATAATGATGTCCGCAGCTAAAATGTCCCTTTACCGCAGCTCATCAGTCACTGCTATTCAGTAGGATCTCCTGAGCTAAATAGTCATTTTACAGCATCTACTTAATCGAAGCTATTCAGTTATTTTTCTGCATCTAAAAAGTAGATTTACCACATCTAATTTATCGCAGCTATTTAGCTCTTTTACCGCATCTAAAAAGCCATTTACCACATCTATCTGGATCATTATCGCGACTAAAAATAAATTTATCATAGATAGCTAGTGTTTACAAATTTAAACTCTTTACGGGAATAATCTCAGTGTACATTTTGGCTTCAACTGTGATTGAATAGTGACGGGATTTTGCTGTCATTTTGCCTTTAACTATACATGTCCGTACAGTATCCATGAAACGATTAATATTCTAAATGGATTTTCAAATGCAATCATCAAATGTTCCATTTATCAGATTCCACATACAATTCTACTCAATATGTAGATCTTTTACTGTACAGTACTTTGATTTTGGTTGGTAGTAAAACAATTTTGTTATGTAAATGTTGTATCTGCATGTAATAGAATATTGCCAACACACATTCTGAATTAGGAATATTGTACAATGCTTTCTCAGAAATAATTTATTAACAGGCTTCCTATAATCAATAGACGTTTGTTTCCGTCTGTGCTGAAGAAGATCATATTCATACTTTCCTTAATTGTCTAACTTGCACTACAGTACCTTGCTATTTAATCTAATATCAGATGGTATAATTGTTATTTCAAAAAATTGGTATTAATAATGCCCATGATAAATTATGAAAGTATTGATATTTCTCTGAGATCCAGTTAGGGTTATGATTTAACAAATATGCAGCGTTTAGACGATTTGCTGCAGAAAGATATATTTAGCTGCGGCGATATCACTTTTTAGCTGCAATTTCTCAAAGATGCTACTATCAGCCAGTTTGATGCAAAAAAGATCTAATTAGCTGAGGCAACCATGTATAAATTCCCAATAAACAAGCAAAACTGCTTAAGGGCTGATAACAATCATAGTAATTTCAATTACTCAAGTAAAATTTGCCAACTCGGTATGTACTTTTCAATGATTGAAATAAACTTCTATCATAGATATTACTTTCATTAACTACGTCTTGCATTAATTAATTGGAAGCATGAGTCGTATTTGTTTCTGATCACAAATTGATAAATATTTGTGTACGTTTTATTGACAACCAAGGGTTTTGATGAACGTTTCACCTGGATTCTATTTTATAATATCTGATATTGAATGTAAAAATTGTATTTTGGTCATTAAATGTTTCCTTTCTTCTTTATTATTAAGATCAGTCACAAGGAGCTACTACAGAGGTGCAGCTGGGGCATTGCTTGTTTATGATATTTCAAGGTAGGTTCAAACGGTTATACTGTACTGTATTAATGTTAATGTGTCTCCTTTATGTCTAATTATAGGTTAAAAATATGAAATATAGTCCATACATAACATTAGGGTCCGACAAACGTAAGAATCCTGGAACCCTAGGACACTAGGTTTTGGAGAGCTAGAGAAACTTCAGAAGATTGTTGATAGTTTTATGATTTATTTGTCACGCATCAACAACAACAAATTCAGAAGAAAATGTTGAAATGCCTCTATAGAATTTCAGAAGGCTTAACCTTCTGTAGAACCCTGCATAATAGCAAACTTGTGTTTTCATACTTTTCAAAACTATCATAGCCTACTTATTTTCAACTTTATTTACTATTAAAGGAAAATCACAATTGAATGCCTAACCTATAGGATAGAGGATAATCACTACGTTCGGATAGCTATCATCTGGTATAGTGGAATCCCAACCTTATAGAACAGCCTTAGCTGCCTTAGTGCTTAATTCAGTTCTTGTCACAGCATAATCCAGGCAGCTCCAGTATCTGTGACGTAGCCTTTGATATAGCAAATGATCAATTCAAATCATTTTTTTCTTGCTTCAGAATGGTTGATAGAATTCATTAAAAAGATTTATACTCTTTTAATGTAGCTTGTTTGGCCTGTGATTGTATGTGTGCCAAACACCTAGGATTAATTATGTCCATTCATCTCTCTTGATGTCAGCAAATGATACGAAGTTGGTGTATGTGCTGATAATCTCCCCTATTCATTTTAAAATTTATTTTCTTAAATCTTATTTAGCCGTGAATCTTACAATTCACTAGCGACATGGTTGACTGACGCACGTACACTTGCCAGTCCAAATATTGTTATAATTGCTATCGGAAATAAGAAAGATCTGGATGCTGATCGGGAAGTGACATTTCTTGAAACAAGTCGTTTTGCACAGGAAAATGGTAAGCTATCTGACAATACTCCTTTTTGATCAATAGTTTGGTCACAACTCCTTGGGTTATCTTGGAACTAGGAATAAAGTTTACAATTTTAAAAATATTGAAGTAGCAATTTGGGCACAATTGAAAGAGAGCTTCAATTATATCTCGCTTGAAATGTAAACACTCCGATGTAAGAGGAATGAGCCTCAATCGCGAATGCTTAGCAAATAGTAGTAGCTTCCGAGAGAAAAATCAGGCAAAGTTTTTTTTGATAGGGCGAGAATAATAATAATAATTAAGTAACATTAACACCGTGGGTTGATGGACAATGGTATTATCGTTCCCATAAGCTATTCGATAGTTGTTGACTTTGCACCGTTTTCGTGAACACTTCAGGATTAGTTTTGGCATTCCACAATTAATGAGTATCAGCTAAAATTGAAACCCAATAAATAACCACTACATTCTATGAATTACTGGCCTACCCGCAGACCCAAATCCTTTTTTGTGGATACTACTAATCCACAATAAAAGATTGTGTTCTTCATGCAGGCTAAGGAATTACCAGATTGTTGATCCATGAAACAATCTCTGCCTAAAGATTACATAAAGAGTGTTCAAAAGTTTAAAAGTGTAGACAATTTACTTCAAATGTAGTTATTTATGCAATGAAATTGAGCAAGTGTGCTCTCATGCTTTTTTATCACTTGTAGAGTTGATGTTCCTTGAAACAAGTGCAATGAGCGGTGAAAATGTCGCAGAAGCATTTCTTAAATGTTCACGTACAATTCTAGCAAAGATCGATGCAGGTTAGTGAAACAATCGTCAACTGGAATTGTTCACTTTGCCTCCACAGAATATATTGGTGAATATAAATAGGGCAATAGAAATATATTTCTTTGGCTCAATAAAAGGATTTCAGTTTCTTGATGCGATTTATAATAGACACTAGAGACAGGCACATTTATGCTCAATTAATGGCTTATTAATTATTATTATTATTATTATTATTATTATTATTATTATTATTATTATTATTATTATTATTATTATTATTATTATTATTATTATTATTATTATTATTATTATTATTATTATTATTATTATTATTATTATTATTATTATTATTATTATTATTATTATTATTATTATTATTATTATTATTATTATTATTATTATTATTATTATTATTATTATTATTATTATTATTATTATTATTATTATTATTATTATTATTATTATTATTATTATTATTATTATTATTATTATTATTATTATTATTATTATTATTATTATTATTATTATTATTATTATTATTATTATTATTATTATTATTATTATTATTATTATTATTATTATTATTATTATTATTAATTATTATTATTATTACTATTATTATTATTATTACTATTATTATTATTATTATTATTATTATTATTATTATTATTATTATTATTATTATTATTATTATTATTATTATTATTATTATTATTATTATTATTATTATTATTATTATTATTATTATTATTATTATTATTATTATTATTATTATTATTATTATTATTATTATTATTATTATTATTATTATTATTATTATTATTATTATTATTATTATTATTATTATTATTATTATTATTATTATTATTATTATTATTATTATTATTATTATTATTATTATTATTGTTATTATTATTATTATTATTATTATTATTATTATTATTATTATTATTATTATTATTATTATTATTATTATTATTATTATTATTATTATTATTATTATTATTATTATTATTATTATTATTATTATTATTATTATTTTATTATTATTATTATTATTATTATTATTATTATTATTATTATTATTATTATTATTATTATTATTATTATTATTATTATTATTATTATTATTATTATTATTATTATTATTATTATTATTATTATTATTATTATTATTATTATTATTATTATTATTATTATTATTATTATTATTATTATTATTATTATTATTATTATTATTATTATTATTATTATTATTATTATTATTATTATTATTATTATTATTATTATTATTATTATTATTATTATTATTATTATTATTATTATTATTATTATTATTATTATTATTATTATTATTATTATTATTATTATTATTCTATTTAACAGGTGAACTTGACCCGGAACGCATGGGATCTGGTATTCAATACGGTAACTCAGCCTTGCGAAAAACTGGTCAAACCCCTAGCGAAGCATCAAATCAATGCGCAAACTGTTGATCAGAGATGTGTATATTCATTCAAACTATCTGTACATATTAATTTGGGCTCATTACAATTCTATTTTATGTGCCTGCTTGCGGGTACATTGAAAGAAGCTGGATATTGTATTGATGGTGAAGCTATACAATCCCCAAAAGATTTCTTCCGTTCAGTGCCAATTTTGAAATTATGTAAAATCTTCGTTTTACGAGTCAATTCTACGCTAGGAACTTTTTAACAAGATTAGTTAATTATCTTTATAACACAGTCCATTTCTTGTTACATCACGTAATTATGTATGCGTGTGTCTGACTATGATCGTTTATTATCACTATATTGGAATATTTAGATTGACTGCGAATCAATCAAGAAAATATCGTGTACGTCTAATGCGCCAGACCAGCTCTATCCATGTAGACTGCGTGCTTCTTCTCTGTAAATAATATTTTGAATAGAACCTCATAACTGAGAGTCTGCACGCAGGCTATGAATCAAATACCCAGAACTGTATTCTGCACGCTATATGAGATAGTGTCTTAAGTTCTTAACCTACATGGACTACGAACTCGATAAAGTTATCATGGGAATTACTCTACTTCATAGAACATTTATATTGATGTGGCTTTCTAGAGATGTATGACAAATGTATGGTAGTAACTAACGTTTTGAACCTATAGTTCATCAGTAATCCAGTATTTACAATAGTCAGTAACAATAGAATGTAATTATAAATTCATGTTAATTCTCAAATCCTATTAAACGATGTTCAAAGAAATCGATCCATTTTTGTAAAGCACATTTTCTTTATCGAATAACTATCTCATATAGGTTTTAAATTATGTTTTCAATCATTAAATAAATTGCTGAATAAAACCAAAAAATGTTTTTTGTATTTATTTATCATTTTATCTCAAATCGTCGTCATATTCCACAAATAGACTATCCCGCATGTTTTAAAGTCTGAGATCATGCATCCTGGTATTTGTATATGAAAATCATAGACGATACCTTTTGTCCAAAAATATCATGCGAACACATATTGTGCAATATCGGTTTGATCGAGAATTTATTGCGAATATTTATTGACCGACTTCTCCAAAACTGCTGTCTTGTTAATGCTATGATTTGCTTTTGTTTACGTAGAAAAATAAAAATAATAGTAGAAATAGAAAGGAGTCAAAGACAACAAATTATTATACTGTTACTTAAAATTCATACTTTCATAGCAATCAGCAGACAGAAAGTTAAATTTACTCATTTCCACTTGAATAGAAACACATGATTGTCTTTCTAAAATCACATAACCGTCAAGCTGAGAGTAGGTTCAACACTGAGCCTGATGTAATAAGATGTTTAGACATCAATAGCAGTTATCTTTATACTGAATAAATAATGATACGCTCTAAGAATGTTCATGTGCGTGCTGTCACATTACTCTATTTCGCCTGCGTTCCTCCTAGATATATGCATGTTATGAGGCCGAGAGGTGGCGTTGTCTAATGTCTGGGTGCAACTGGTGTATACATACAGCCTGACACGTATGGTAAATTATCCCATATCAATCATAACATATACGTAGGTCATCACTTTTTTATACCACGTATTACAGGCGTGCTGATCTATGTAGACTATAGAATGACGTAATAATTCCACAGGAATACGCGTGTAATCAAACCAAGTGTCACGGGAAATACATAATATGACTTTTTCATAGCCCTATAAATTGGTAGTTTGAGCCACTCTTGTGTGACATAGATGCATTTTTCAAGCGATGATTTTGTTCATTTATTTATTATCCAACTCCTCTTTACTCTTTTACTGTTATGGCGACGTCAGTCCCCTTGCTCTCTGAGCAGGACGTTACTGTGATGACGTCTACAATGGCAAGAAGCAAATGCTTGTGTCTACTTTTACTATAGTATAACCTTATGTTTGCAAACTGTTAGTTTTAAATGAGAGAAATCCAAGAAGAATTCTATCTTATCAGATGGAAAGGGTTTCATATTTGTTTTTAACTTTCTGACTTTTTTCAGCTCCAGAAGAAATTTAATCACTTTGATATCGTGAGCTTGGTGACTTATATAAAATCCTCTCTCACGAGAACGCTAGCCTGCGTGCAAACGTGAACAAATTCCATGAAACCTTTTCCATTCTATGCATAACATAATCCACGGCTATTACAACATATCTAACGCAATATCAGATGTGATATACCTTTCAAATATCGCTGTAATGTATATATCCCCCGTGATAGAAGAACTATACTCTGCCAAATTTATTAAACATCCTATATATTTCATCATCATTATATATACATATTGAACGCTACTCCATAAAAGATATATTAATTTCACTTGAAGAAATGATGAAATTAACCACAAAAATTGATGAAATTATCGATAAAACCAATTCTTCGTCCTTCTGGGGAGGGTTAATGCACCAAGCTCTATGCACTTGTCCCGGGACTTGTCAATCGATAGCCCGGCTGCCTCACCCCCGGATGGGTCGGGGTTTACTAGGATGCTTGAATAAGGGTTTTTGTTACACGCCTTTGCCTAACTTTGCCGCCTACCGATGAAGACTCTGTTACATCCTGGCTCAAAATCTTCGTGAAAGTAATGCTAAACAGTATTCAATACATTTGATTCTTCTACAAAAACTCGTATTTAGGGCTTTCCACTGCCATTAAAGATAAATCCCATCTCTTTCTTCCAATGGTTGTTAGCCCTGTATATCAGGGCATTCCGTGTGTTACAAGCAATTTTTACCATTGCTCGCGCCTGGCTAGTCCAGGCTAAACCCCGCGAGTGTATGGGGCCAGGGCTAGCAATTGACTTGGTTTTATTGCTATATGTATCCCTACGATTGGTCATAGAAAGCCTCTTTTCGAGATTCACGGAAGGTGAGAAGGTACTTTCTCTCTCTCTTATGATAAACCAGGAATAAACGTAACCCTCTAAATTAAAAGAAACTTACGTCTTTGCAATAAGTTAAGAAACCGAAATATTTCCCAAAATGAAATGTTCGTATTTTACTGCAATGATCTGACTTTTGTATCTGCAAATAGGGTTTGCTAACATATGTTCCTAGTAGGAAGCTACGTGGTTCGTATTAGCAATTGAAACCCTGGCCATGAATCTTAATTATATCTAATTACGCTTGGGACAGTATCTTGCCTCATGTGACCTAAGCTATGACCTTATTGGCCCAAGCATGATCCATTATAGATAATTATGTATACTCCTATATCGAAACATTTCAGGTCAATAACACCTGTCTAGAATATTATATGAATGTTGAATTACATCAGTCTTCAATTGTATCCAATGTTTCTTTAATTCTCTCGATTTTTTCATTCAAATTTACAAGCTTAATAAATTGACCCAGTTTAATTGTAATATTGCACTAGAAGTATTATTCTTGTCTGTTATAGCATTCATTTAATAACTATTTCCAATCATATATCACTTATACCTAATATATCGATCTCAACATGATCTCAAGAAGACTGTCACCCCTAAACAATGAAGCGTTAGATCACGATTTCACAAAATCGAAGTCTCATGGACATTTTATCATTTATTGAATAACCAATTGAAAATAAAGCAGATGTAGAGGATATCTAGATGATTTTATGCAATAATGATTTTAAAAACCAATTGAAATGAAATAAAAATATCATTTCGGACATTATCATATAATCATTTTGGAAAACATTTCGGTTTCTTTTCAAAGAATTGCAAAGAAGTAAGTTTATCTACGAAAGGCCTACGAAACTTACGTTTATCTCTAAGGGGTCTGGGTTAGAATGATTTAGACTGCAGACGTCTGAGAATTATTCATGTTCTGTCTGGAGTTAGAAGTAAGGTTTTTACGGGGGCTATACTTGCATTGCGATGCAACACAACTAGCATACTGGCGATACAAAAACATGCAATTTGAGTTTGAAAGTAACTCAATACTTTCAAATTAATTAATTTCATAATTATTTACTGATGGATGTATGGAAGTTTCTTTCTTCGTTATAGTTTTTGAGCAAATTGTGGCTGCTTTTTGAATTGCTTGGTTTCCCGTCTTTTCAAGGCTAGTCATCCGTGACTTGCCTTTGCGTGACTAGAGATTGCGTGACGATCCAATTGAAATTTACTCCTTACTCATAAAGGCGATAAAGACATGGCCAACGCTTGAAGTTTGGCATTTTAAAATCGTCACTGTAGTGTGTAGAACGAAAATCACTTTTTCCTTATAAGCGATAAATTTTATTATTAGATTTTTTACAGAACGATATTTTGAAAAATATGACGGTGTTCACTGAAACGATGATTGGTAAGTGAAATATTAATATGTTATTGTGCTCTCGTACATTATGTATTAGTACAATGTTGTTCCCCATATATCGTACCAAAAAGCTGTAAAAATAGAAGTCGATTTTTTTTTCATTCGTAGGAATTGTTTTTGTATGATGTCTTCAAGTAGCTCAATTAACACAGAATATTGTTGAGTAAATATCTATAAGCTGTACGTTGCAATCAGTCACATCCAGTGCCATGATAAATGACATCGCGTTGAAAAAATAAATTCATCATTATATTGACATGAGTGCTAGCATAATATCGTGCATACTTTGAAAGGTTGAAAATGATGGATAGCAAAGGATATTATTGATGGAAATGACGAAATAAAGTTTATATAACTTGCTACAAATAGAAATTGAATAATTTAGTAGATTTTATTGTTTTTAACTCTCATATTTACAATGGTATTTTGTAACGATTTGATAAACATCTGGTGTTGTAGAATTTAAACTCGAAGGAACGAAAACAGCTCGATCCATTGTTTACATCTTATTGTCGGGATCTGCTACTTGTCTAGACATCTGAGAAAACGCCGGGTTTTCCTCTATCAATGCGACATATACAGACAACCCTTTCGCAGCGCATGTAGCTAGGACCAACCTAGAATGCAAAATATCAGATTACTCAATTAATTTTACATCAACGTTTTTTCTATCTTCACAATTTTCAATAGTTTTCTTTGAGCTTTGAGGACCACATATAAAGATGATTGTATTCACTGGCCGGCACGAAAACAATATCGACACTTCTCGCAATTATTGTTCCAACCGGTACTAATTAGAGGTTTTCGTTGTCCGAACCATACTTAAAGAATTTCCTTCCAATTAATTCACGATCATATATATAATGTTAGCTGTTTTCGTGATAAAAATGTTTGACCTTCAAAAATATAAGTTTATCATATCAACCGGTATTATCGCGCTATCATTGTAAAATCGTGGTTCAAAGTAAGATACGGCGTTTGCATTCACGCGATCGCATTATACCTCACACTTACGATCACCTGTTCTTACCCTTTAATCAATATTTAAACGTATTTATTAAATATCAATTATAATGCACCACATGATTATATTAAAATCCCGCAATTAATTACTACTGGATTTTTGAATTCTACCGAATTTCGGTTGATTCATTTGTCATCATACAAAATCTTAGTTCGTGTTATATGTTGAATGCAAGCACGTTTGTCGCCTGCTAACCTCACGATTATTTTACTAACATGCGATCACGACATTCGAAATATTCCTCTTTTAGACAACTGTTGTTAAAATTTACCACTTCTATGTGCTTGTGCTTGAGAATAATCATTAATTTTCTTTATATTTTGAATAGTTTGAAATGGTTTAAATTAATATGATATAATTGTAATATTTAGTACTGAATTATAGACTATATAGTCCCTAAGCGTGTGTCTTATATAATAACGAATTTGATGATTTCATCGATGTGATTGGTTTAGAGCTAAAACATCTATAGGCTATTCTAGTTCCAATTACCCAATCCAGACCATCTTGGCCTGCATCTTGGTATATGGTTCTCACGTGCCTTATGGATAGGATTATAATAGTGCAGTGTTCATTCATAATTCGAGATACGTGAACTAAACTTTGACTGCAGCTGCCAAGCCAAAATAAAATTAATTAGATTGACCCAAAAGGTACTTGTAAAGTACTGCAAAATGTGGAGGTTGAGTCAGTATATACCATCTTATCTTACAATGTTTTAAAAAATTCCTTTCCAAAATAATGGCCACGTGCGTTTTACATTCGTGAGTGATTTTTATCGGATCAGATATTGAAATTACGGCGTAATGGATATTTCCAAAGCTTCGTGCTATCAATAGATTACAGACCAAATTGAAATCTTCCAGGGGGCATTTTTAAAGATATACAGTCACGCGAATATGAAAACGGGTATACAATAAATCAGAAAATCAGAAGAAAGTGGTCAATGGGAAGGAAACAAGAATGGGAAAATGTGAAAGTAAAACAATCACAGCAGTGTAGTGTTGCCCATATCATAACTAGTCAAGTATTAAATTCATTTTTTGAAGGGCATTTCTCATTTATTCATACTCGAGCAGGATCCAATGAAAGTTTTACATTCCGAAGTTTTTGAAAACTTTTCTGTACGATTACTATATGATTCAGAATCTAATCTTCCATAGACCATTTACGGCAACTGTTATCAAACACTGCTCACAAGTTCATCATTTCATGATAGTATCCCTTCGTATAGCATTTGTTATACCGTACAGTGTACACAGTATAACCCAACTAAGTGCAATTCGGATAAGTGAAATTCTACATTGATCTGCTCTGCACCAATACCGGATAATTCAAAATCGAATAAATGGAATGAAAGTCGTTGGCAATTTCCACTTGCACTGGGTTACACTGTAATCATGTTAATAATATTTTGATAATATTTTTGAATTCTTAATTTTAGATCGACAGCCTCAATTTGCTGATTATGTTCATTCAATTGACGAAAGTTCATCATCTTCCAATCGGCAAGACATATTCCCTAGATATGGCTATCTGCAAAACAACGAACATTTCAGAACAGCATTTGAAACTCAACAAATAAGATCTAACAGACAAAATACTGGTAAGTAATATCAATTATGAGGAATATAGGAATCCAAATCGTTTAATAGGAATAAGCATAATCATATTTTTTCAAGCTTGACACAATTCGTATAAAGCACACGCTGAGCTGAGTTTATTAAAGTTAATACTCGGGAGGGGGTTAGTTCAATGCTTTTGATATACGGGAACGTTCACATTTAAACAAAAATTTTCAGGCTATTCCTTGCCATAAATAATTTTTGAAGTGTGCTTTTTGACTTTTGGTTAATGTTCAACTTTTTGCTCAGCTTTTTGTTTTGCCTCAATTTATTTTTTGAATGAATATCTTTTAAATACAATATTTGGGATACCTTTTCATGATCTGAAACAGTTTTTATGGTCATTCTGTCAAAGTTCTATCTAAGCGATTCCGTCGAAGTGCAATGGAAGTTTTCCCCCGGGAGTTAAACATTTTATGCTGTAGAAGAAATAAGGCTTTGATACTACAGACGGCTAATACATAAATCCATGAAATAGATTTGAGATCTGTTGATCCCCAAGCCTCAGCTGACTCTTGATGGCTGTTCATTCAAGACTTTTTAATATTGGCATGGAAAAATCTCCGCAGCTAAAAGGTCGTTTCGCCACATCTGAATAGATCATTTCCACAGCTAATTGTCTAATAGACGCGTGTTTGAAATCACAGCTTAAATGTCATTTCACCGCAGCTAAATAGATCATTTCCACAGCTAGTGGTCTAGTAGACGCGTCTTTGAAAGATATCAGCTTAAAAGTCTATTCGCCGAAGCTAAATATATCATTTCCGCAGTTGATTGTCTAATTATGAAGGCAACTTTGAAAAATCGTAGCTAAAAAGTAATTTATTCGCATCTTTCCTTAAAATGGCAAACGATTTTCTAATAATTTAAGAAAGAGAAAGTACTAATAGCTTTCTAGGGAACCTGCTGACAAATTAAATCCCAATTATCATTTGCGATACATTTATATGTACCAGGGGTGGCAAACGTGCTTGAAAGCCGAACATTGCGAAAAAAAACGAACTGTTTACCCGTTGCTTCACTAACTGTATCCGCAGATGATACTGATTAAAGCCTACATTTCTTCAGACTATTACAAATTTACAATATCGAGAATAGTAGTAGTACGTAGTATAGACATTACACATTATTGCAATCACATTACGGGAATGTGCCATCCCTCTTTTCGTCTACTCCATGTTTGCCACTCAAGGCACGGTCAGTCATAGCTCTGACCAAAGAAAATCTTCAGAACTTCCCTGCAGTGTATGGAATCGATTCGCCTATTCAACTGACTGTAGACCTGTATACTTAGATCGCTATTCTCTTATCGTGTTAGATTGGATGCTCTGCGATCAAAAAATTAGTTTTTAGTGATACGCTCCCTGGGAAGAGTCGGGGCTCAGAATAACGATGTTATCACCAATTACCCAAGGATTTTCTAATTTTGATTAATTTTCTTCTCTTCTTTCTGATTATTGGATATAGATACTTTTGACAATGATAATCAAAGACGGAATTACTCAAAAAGAAAATCATCAGCATCCAACGAGCACGATAACATTGATCATAAAAATAAAATCGCAAGAAAGGATAATAATGATCAAATGGAATCAATAGAAGCGGCACCAAATTCACCTGCTCATCAACCCAAAACAAATTTATTTCAAAATTATGGTCATCATTGTCTACCTCGGCATATCGTTCATATACCACGTAGAGTACAATGGTTTAAAAATAACACTGATTATAATACAACATCGTCTAAAAATAATGATCTTTATCGAGTTACTACAACTTCAGCAGCAAGTGAAAAACTGCAAAAACAACTTGATGATTTTGGTAATTTACCGTTATGTCCTTCGTCAATAGATTTGTTATCAAAGTTATTCCCTGAACAAGAAGAGCATGTACTTGAAGCAATATTAAAGGGATGTGATGATGACGTCACCAGTGCTATCGAATGTATTATGCCTGTTCGTGATCGTTTAGAACATTTTACAAATCAGTTAATACAATCAAAATCTCAAAGTAGCTCTCCTGTTGTCAAGCGAAAAACAAAAGAATAAATGCATTGTATTAATGCTAGATCTATTTGAATCCAACGTAAAAACAGTTATTGATACTAATTAATTATTATATGACGATGAAAGAGACAACAAGTTACAACAGATGATCTCTGATTAAATCAGGGTATTATAAAGATATATAACATTTATAATTGTATATATGGTATTATATATCATTTTGATGCGAATATAACGTAGTTATTGAGCATTTTATGATATGGAAGCATGCAAAAGTTGGCCTTGCTGAAACACTTAATTCAGATTACAGTATTTCAATGACGTGGTATTTGAACACGTTGTTACTCCAGCAAAGACCCGGTTCTTTTCTGACTAACCCTGTTTGGAGATAATTATAGGAATCAATTCATGCTATACGAACCTGAACTTGATAAATGAGCGCTATACATCGCTCTCATTAAATGAAACTCTATGCTTAGTTCTCAAACATTTTTTATATAATTATGTTGCCATTTTCATAAAAATGGGTAATAATTATAACGTATACATAAATTATAAAAAAATATTAAAATTTATTTACTTATCCATTTCATTGTTTATCACTTATTAATTTAAAAAAAGATAGTTAATTGTAAATATGTTCAAATTGATAATTTAATTTATAACTCTGCATATGATATATATATATATATATATATATATATATATATACTATATACATATCATAATAAAATTTATTAATGTTGTTCTAAACAGCTTTTTCTTACGTTTTTATTATAAATGTAAAATAGGCTATGTTATTATTATACTAAGAAAAATGTAACAACTTTTGCTAGTGTGATCAAATTAAAAATCACCTGAATGGTTGGCTCATAAATTTACAATTAATATCCTATAATAGGATTATGATCATGTTTGTATATGTATAATATATATCATCACAATTCAGTAATAATAAAAATCAGTCAGAGACTATATATACATACTTTTTTGAGTTTCACGCTTTATATGACGCTCCTTTTGCTATCTTCACATAGATAAAATTATTTATAATCTAATCCGAATAGTCACAAGTAGTAATTCAGTTATGATTCAGTGAAAGACCTTCATCAAATTTGAATGTTATGATAGCCTGGTGCTATAAATCCCACAAAATGATTGTACTAATTATGTTTGTCGACGAAGTTGCTTTAACTGAGGAGGCACAGAAACATTTGTCAATAGCATAATGACGTGACATCATTATATTGATAAGTTAACGCAGTAGTATTATAAGGGCACAGCTATCCGAAATCTATCGTAGAAGCTAGAAAGTACTGTTCATGTCTTCTCAGCACACCGCGGAAGCAAAAAATGGCGCCTAGTACGGGTCCCGACGATACTCATATACTGTATCCCCCTTTTGCGATCCACATTATTTACCGCTCATCCACAAAACAATCAAATCAAGTAAGCTTTACTAAACTTAATCGCAGTGAGCCTAAAGAGTCATTCGGGAAATCCTAATTCATTATCCTTTAAGATTGATTTTAGGATAACGATCAACCTTTAATGGGGCCTGGGGCAGCACACCCTTCTTATCGGTTGTTTCTGGTTTGGGACCTTCCTCTAGGACTTTCCCATCTGGGATGTCATGTCAATATACAATGACTGTCTCATGTCAATGTTAAACATTGTTTGTATGGCAAATGTGAATAGCTTCCAATCATGTGCTTTGCCATTCTACTGTTTTTCTAATTTATGATTATTTGGAAAACAAGGGTAATTAGCAATGCCATTTTCCTAACACAAAAAATACTTACGACAGGTCGAGAGACTTCAAACAAAGTTCATGAATTTTATGATTTTATCTATAAATACTATAATTAATAGCACAAACTACCAACAAACCTATTTCCTATTCATTACTTGGCAACCACAAATGCTGTGGTTATTTCTTTGGTTAGAATTTTATGTGACATTCCACATCTCCAACAAAAACAGGAGAAAATTAGAGCAAACCACCAAGCGTTGCTATGACAATGCTATTCAAGCTGTTTATTTTTCTCATCAAGCGAGCAAATGAAAGTTTGTGAAATACCGCATCTTCTAAAATATGACGAGTTTCCTCTTTGCAACGAAAGTGGTTAACATTCCACTGCAGACAAGTCGCTTCTTAAAACGTAAACTGAAATAATAGAATGAACTTCAGTCTAGAGAACCTCTTGTTTTGTGGCTTGAATATCATCTATACCATCGAGTTATGATAAGAGATTATCATGGATTTTAAAGCGATTTTAAAGGGTGATTTTACAAACCTGAAGCCTTTGTGCTCAAATGTTGTACGAATATTTATCAGTTCTACATTTACAGGTAATTAATATCGTGCTGTTTCCTTTTTGTTGTAAACTGTATTGTATTCACGTGTAGAAATATTTAGGATTAAATATTGTTAAATAAATTGAAAAGACAATACGAAGCATAGAAATGTTTGTGATTTCGCGGTTTTTAACAGCTCGGCCCAAAATTATTCGAGTGTGGTTTGCTGAACGGTGTCCCGGAAAAATTTTTGTGGATTCTTTTGAGTTGACTTCATTCAAAATCGATTACAGTACCAAGAAGTACCGAGCTCTACAGATCTTAAACGGCATGCCTTCCACGAAATCTGATGTAAACACCAAACATGATGAAGTAAACACTAAACGGTGATGTTGATCCGGGGAACAGGGGGACAATGTTCCCCTCTACCTTCTCAATTGTGGCACTGTCCCTGCTACTGGTAATGAGGGAGGAGGGTATTTTCATGACCCATGATCGGCTGTTTTGGGGTGTTTTTCTATGTGATCTGTGTTTTAAATTGTCACATTTCCCTGTGAAATCAGAAAATGTATGACAATTATAAGCGATTACAGTTGATTTGATGATCTACGACCAACGTTTGGCATACTTGTTGGTTTTAAAGCTATAAAAGTGTTATTTTTCACAAGTAATTAAGCAATTAAAACATTTTGACTTATCAAAATTATAGTTCCTGCAACTGTTTGTTTTTCTTTAGATGAAATTCATCATGATGACATGTATTTGTAATTCATGTTTCTGATACTCTTTTCGACAAGCGGATAGTTTAACACGTTGCCCTAGCCAAACTATCACGGCTCAACAGTTTTTTACGGCAGATCATCACAAGACTCAAGACTATATCACAGTCAGCCATCATGAGTCTCGAAACCTGTTAGTGTCTTAGGCTAAAGTCACATGATTCAACCCAGTCGAGTTTAAATATTTTTTTGTCTCGAAAATTTTCATCAGCCAAGCATGCGGTGTTATCTAGGTTCGAGTTCTGGTATCATCGTTAGATAATATTAATTTATTATCATTATTCATGTTTCAATAATGTTTCAATAAGTTACGTATCGTTCATAATACGCATGCGTTGCTTCAATTAAAAGTGGGAAAGAAAAGGGGGACGTGTTGTACCTAACCACTTGCCTTTTTTGTGCTCCCTAATTAGCGAAAATCTACTCCTCAGAATTGCAAAAGGATAGTCGTCGCTCAAATGTCTTAGGTTAGACGCTCAGTCGCTAGTCAGTAACTATAGGTCGTCGCTCAAATGTCATAAGTTAGACACTTGATCGCTAGTCGCTAATAAGTAACTAGAGGTTGTCACTCAAATGTCGCAGCTTAGTAACTATAGGTCGTCACTCAAATATCACAGATTAATCCAATCTGATTTCAAAAGTCCTAAAAAATCCTGAAAATATAAAACTAGCCAAACTAGAACCTAACTGTTTATATATGTTGAACGTCTGACGTAATACATAACCTACTTGAGTACAGGGTACAAAGCAATTTTATGACTTACAACAATGTTAATTAAGTAATGCTATCATAAAGTGTTCGGTAAATTTTTGTTTGTTAAACTTTCAGATATGGTCATGGAAAGGAATTATCTTATGCGTAATATCTATCCTAAGATAAGAACATACTGTCAATCAAATGGTTTGGATTTTCAAGTTGTTGACATGCGTTGGGGAATTACTGACGATTTGACTGATGATCACATGACAACAGATATATGTCTCAGAGAAATAGAAAGTTGCCAACAGATCTCAAATGGACCTAACTTTATTGTGAGTTATTGCATTGAGTTGACAATTTGAAGCAATGGGCAATCTAGAATCTACTGATAGGGCTATACGTGGGTCAGATTAGGTCGTGCTCAGATGGCAGAACAATCAGACTTCAGATCATATCATATCTGGTCGACTGTAGTTCAAATCCCCTGTTTATTTAATAGGTTTATCTCTGCACATTGACAATCAAGGCATATCTGCAATTGAAGTATGTTGAAATTGATTGGCTAAGATCATTAAATAGCATTTACACTCATTGCCATTAATAAGAAGAGTCACTTCTCTCTAGAGATAGAATAGTTGTACAGGCACCTTCAGAAGGGCGATACTGCCTCAATTACTTTTACACATGGATCCTGAAATCACTTGTTTCTAAAAGTAATTACGATTGCTAATTACGATTGCTTTTATTTAAGAGAGAGAGAGAGTAAGAGTGGCTTCACTACAAAATAACACATATAAAATCCTGTTTTAATTAGCCTACCGATAACCACAATCTTGTATTCTACTAATCTTATTCTCTACAAGAAATGAGTAGACTTTGTCAATTAACTAGAGAATCTGCATGTTTGAAAACTTTATGCAATAGGCCTACAAAATAAGCATTATATTTTGGTAGAATAGAATTTTACAGCCTTGGTGGTGTCACCTGTGTGACTTCCCTTCTTTCAGAGAAGGAAGTATAACATATTTCCCTACATTTGATTTCAAATATCCCTTTATCATCAACTATAGATATATCTATTGTGAATTGTACATTGGACACACAAAGAAAGCAAAAAACAGCTTTCGATTTTGGCGGTTCATCGGGCAGAACAGTTCCAATTCTGAACCATAATTTTGTGTATTTTATTGGGCAAAACAACTTCTTGCTTGCTAGAATTGCGAAAATATACCATGCGTTTTAATGGCATTTTGCTGCCAACAGGAATCACCTTTTCATTCCCAAACTCAATCAATCTCAGTCACGAAGACAATGCACACCTTAATCACTAATAAATGCCATCATACACCATATCTGTTTAAATTAATAATATTATTAAATTCACAGAACCTTCAAGTTAAAAATAATTAACAACACTAGCAAAAAAAATTAATATTTGATGTGGCCTATCGCTTGAAAAATTTAAATTGAATATACTGTAGTTGAATAATCAGAGAGACTATCTACTGAAATATGGTTAATCTTCAATTGCAGGCATTTATTGGTAACAAATATGGTTATCAACCTATTCCAAATCAAATTGATGGACGGGAATTTGAAGCTTTATTTGATACAATGACAGAATCAAGTGATAAAGAGCTACTCTCAAAATGGTATTTAAAAGTACGTTTTTAAATCATCTTCTAGAATTTTTGTTTGTGAATGATTCAGCCAATCAGTGAGTGAGTAACTCAACAGTCAGCCAACCAGGCAGTGAATGAGTGAGAGAGTCAGCCAATCAGGAAATCAGTCAGTCAGTTAATCAGTGAGTGGGTGACTGAGTTAGTCAATCAATGAGTCAGCCAACCTGCCAATCAGTGAGGGAGTCAGTTAGCCAGCCAGCCAGCCAGCCAGCCAGCCAGCCAGCCAGCCAGCCAGCCAGCCAGCCTATCAGTGAGTGAGTGACTCAGTCAGTCAGCCAACCAGCCAACCAGTGAGTGAGAGAGTCAGCCAATCAGGGAATCAGTGAATCAGTGAATGATTGATTGAGTCGATCAGTCAGCCTACCAGCCAATCAGTGAGTCAGTTAGCAAACCAGCCCAAGTATCAGTGAGTGAATGACTCAGTCAGTTAGTCAGTCAATCAGTGAGTGAATGAATGAGTGAGTCAATCAATCAGTCAGCCAACCCACCAATCAGTGAGTGAGTCAATCAGCTAGCCGATCAGTGGGTGAGTGATTGAATCAGTTAGCCAGCCATTCAATCAACGAGTGAGTGAGTGAGTGAGTGAGTGAGTGGGCCTGCCAATCAATGAGTCAGTCAGTGCGCCAACTAGCCAGTAAAGGAGCAAGTGAGTGAGTCTGTCTATCTATCAGTCAGTCAGTCTGTCAGTGAGTGAGTGAGTCTGTCTATCAGTGAGTGAGTCCAGTCAGTCAGTCAGTCAGTCAGTCAGTCAGTCAGTCAGTCAGTCAGTCAGTCAGTCAGTCAGTCAGTCAGTCAGTCAGTCAGTCAGTCAGTCAGTCAGTCAGTCAGTCGGTCGGTCAGTCAGTCAGTCAATTAGTCGGTCAGTCAGTCAATCCAGTCAGTCAGTCAGTCAGTCAGTCAGTCAGTCAGTCAGTCAGTCAGTCAGTCAGTCAGTCAGTCAGTCAGTCAGTCAGTCAGTCAGTCAGTCAGTCAGTCAGTCAGTCAGTCAGTCAGTCAGTCAGTCAGTCAGTCAGGCAGGCAGGCAGTCAGTCAGTCAGTCAGTCAGTCAGTCAGTCAGTCAGTCAATCAGCCAATCAATCAGTCAGTTAGTCAGTCAATCGTTGAGTGAGTGAGTGAGTCAATCAATCAATCAGCCAACCCGCTAATCAGTGAGTGAATGAGTGAGTGAGTGTGTGAGTCAGTCAGGCCGTCTTCAAACTTTGTGCTTTACATGCGCCGTGCTTTGCTTTGTCTGGCACGGCAGAATTCAAATCCTGGTTTCAATTCATTTTAGACGGCGTAAAATTGCCGTGCTTTGGCCATTGACGTCATCAAAATTGAAAGGCGTATTGTGCAATTATTGCAGTCAAATTATCTTTAACACAATTTTACCTAAATTTAGCAATATCTGAAGACAATGTCACCCTGTTTGAGATGTAAGATTTCGGTTTAAGAGATTTAATGTTTATTAGTTATATTTTCTTCGAATATAAATGTTTTAATTTAGAAAAACAATTAAATCTCATAAAGAAGTGTTTGTTTTATCAAACTCTTTTACCACTTAACATGCAACTGAAATGAAGGCCATCCTGCAAATGTTTTCAAGCTACAGAGTAATACAATCACTATTTTATTAGACAGCAGAATACCAAACAGTTGAGCATAATAATCTAGTTTATAATTGGACTTTATGTTCACCAATGTCATCGAGAAGTGAATGAAATGATGAAAAAACATCATAAAAACTACTATTTTATCCCCAATTTGTATAAATTCGACCGAACATTCATCTGAAAACAGACAAATAAAAGCTTGGCATCCTAAAAAGTACACCTTATAAAATAACTGTTGTGCTGACGCCGCTCCAAGCAACCATCGTCGAGTAATTAGCACGGCGCATTAAAAGCACAACGTTTGAAGACTGCCTCAGTCAGTCAATCAATCAGTGAGTGAATGAATGGATCAGCTAGCCAATCAGCGGGTGAGTGATTGAGTCAGTTAGCCAGCCAGTCAATCAATGAGTGAGTGAGTGGACCAGCCAATCAGTGAGTCAGTCAGTGCGCCAACCAGCCAGTAAGTGAGTGAGTGAGTCTTTCTATCAGTCAGTCAATCTAACAGTCAGTCAGTCAGTCAATAACAATTAGTTGATAAATTTTCATAGTATCAACTCGGCAATGAGTCAGTAAATCAGTTAAGTTGTGAACCAATTTTTTTGATAATCTGAGGAAATTGACCACAATCTACTTTAATTTAGTATGATCTAACACTGGTAATCATTTCTGCAGGATGAAAATTCTGTACCAGCAACATACAATCTCCAATCAATAACATCTCATTTTCCATATTATGCTGACATGACAAATAAAAAGAAGAATAGCGATAGCAAAGATCAATGGTGGAAGGAGTATACTGTTATGTTAGCAGCACTTCGTCAAGCTGCTTTGAAATGTATGCAAGAGTCATTATTACCAGAGAAGATTAAAGATAAATATTTTACATCAGGTATAATAGAATGAATATTGCATTAATTTTCACAATCAATAATATTTCCAACGTCATTATTATCTGATTTAGATCTTATCTATAGTACATCCCAATCAGATTTTAAAATCATTTATGTATCAATCACCTCGTACAATCTAGAAAAATAAATAATATTCGGTGTCCTTATTAAACGTAACCTGTAATTTTATTTTTTAGTTCATCATGTGTTTACAATTTCTAGGATAAACATTTTTCAATAAATAGAATTATTGAATTGAAATTGAATTTACAGTGTAACCCGCTTAAGTGCAAGTAAGAACTGCAAACGATTTCAGTTGCATTTATCCGAATGTGCATTTATCGAAATTGCTTAGCAAACATTTGACCAGAAAATAGTTTATATGTTTTCAGATTCAGGCTGCAGATAAGCGGGAAACTCACTTATCCGAATTGCACTTAAGCGGGTTACGCTGTATATCATTGATGAAAAGTTAGATTGATCTTCTGCAATAGACCATCGGTACTGCAATGCATGCATGCTCTTGCCTCTGATTCCAGCACTTGCCTTGGTAGTCTTGGGCGATGAGTAATGAATATTCAAAACAACATTGACATAGTCTAGGTTAAAGTATCAATAGGATTCGACAGAAGTTGATATCCTGGAATCCTAGATTCCAGAAAGCTAGAGCAAATTCAAAAGGAATTGATAATTTTATGACTTATAGACCAAACCTCAACAAAAAATTCAGAAGAAAATGTTGAAATTGTTGTAAGGTTCCGGAAGGCTAAACATTTTGTCAGACACAGCTGGCTTTATATTTGCAAGCTCTACACCTGTCTATCGTGGCAATTTCAGTAATCTATGAAGTATTTTTCTATGCTATCAACCCTATATATAAAGGCCGTCTGTCCACAGTATGAATTTTGTTTAGATCTTATAAGTGGATGCTATGTACAGGTATTGTAAATGTTTGTTCTGTATTACATTGCAGTAACGGAGAAGGAAATCACAAGAGGTATACTTGAATGTGATACACCACAACTGCATTCTGTTTGTTTTATACGTAATCTAGAAGGTATATCAGAAGTTAATGATCATGAAATAAAAGCTCAATACATTGACATGATAGCCAACAAAAATCCTGATATTGATAGTATAAACAAATTAGATACATTGAAAAATGTTAAAATTACAAACATTCTACCGTTGGATTGTGTTCACAAGTTTACATTAAAATGCGACAATCATAAATTAGAATTGAAAGATGCTCCATTCTCTAGATATTTAATTGAGATTGGTGAAAGATGTTATGAACATATCAAGACATTGATTGATCAACTTATTAAAGAATTATCCGAGGAGAGAAGAAAAGAAAATATGGAATTATATAAGGAGATTCAACATCATGCAATGTTTTGTATTGCGAAATGTAAAATATTTTTTGGTCGTCATAACCTTATCAATCATATGACACAGTATCTCTGTAAACCATCAAATACTTTGAAACTCAAACCTATTTTTACTATTCATGGAAAGTCAGGTAGTGGAAAAACATCTTTAATGGCAAAAATTGCTAAAGGTTGTCGTCAAGTGCTGGGTGAAAATTCAATCTGCATTGTACGCTTTCTTGGTACATCTCCGGAATGTTCTGATTTATGGAGCCTTTTAAAAAGTATATGTCAACAAATATGTCTAGCATTTGATTTACGTCAACCGAAAAATGAAACAATTAATGATATCAACAGTCTTGTACAATTTTTTGGTCATCTCTTACTTAAGGTTTCAGAAATCGAACAAAAAAGTCTAGTTCTTGTATTAGATTCAATAGACCAATTATCATCAAGTCAAAATGCATACTCTCTACATTGGTTACCAAAACGTATACCAAGTAATGTATATATCATTGTTAGTACATTACCAAATTATGGTGGTATATTAAAAGTATTAAAGAATAGTTGTAAAGATGATACATATTTTTTAGAAGTCAGTCAATTATCAAAAGATAACGCAATTGATATATTAACAAATTGGTTTAGAATGGCTGGTAGAAAAGTAAAAAATGAACAGAAAACGTGTCTGTTACAAAAATTTGAAAATGAATCATCGCCATTATATTTAAGATTAGCATTTGACGAAGCATGTTTATGGAAATCATACACAATTGTATCGAATCATTCTTTAGCTGATACAACAAGACAAATTATTAGTAATTTATTTGAGAGACTTGAGAAAAAGCTTGGTATTACATTAGTATCACATTCATTAGCTTATATAACAGTATCCAAAGATGGTCTTTCTGAAGCAGAACTTGAAGATATTCTTTCATTAGATGACTTAGTGTTGAATCAAGTCTATCAATATTGGGATCCACCAGTCGCTGGTGTTGTTCGTCTCCCTCCATTGCTTTGGAAAAGAATAAGAGCATTTCTGGGTACCTATCTAGTAGAAAAAAGTTCTGGGCAAGCGACTGTATTAAGTTGGTATCACCGTCAATTTTGGGAAGCAGCTGATGCAAGATATTTACAAAATGAGCAACAAATCAAATCTTATTGTCAAGTAATTTCAGAATATTTTCTTGGTACATGGTCTGAAGGAAAATCAAAACCTATTGAAATGACACAGCGTGGAAAATTATTCAATGAAGCCAATCGCCAAGTTGCATCTCAACCAATTTCATTTTTAGAAGGTCATTACAACTTACGGAAACTTCAAGAATTGCCAATAATGTTGATTAAATCTGGAAACGAAATGATTTTGATGAAAGAAATTATCTTTAATTATCATTGGATCCTTTGTAAAATCAAAGGTATGTCTATTCAAGATGTGATCATTGATTTTGATTTAGCTATTAAAGCTTACAATCATAAAGAAGTAGAAATCGTTAGACATTGTTTGTTGCTAGCAAGTGATGAGTTAATTGATCATCCAACAAGTCTTGCTGCTCAATTAATAGCAAGATTATGCTCATTTGAAAATGGCCGAAACGGATTTAAATGGATTCATATTTTATTAGAACAAGCAAGACAATGGTTATATGAACAAGATACCCCAATGTTTATACCTATGAATTCATGTATGGTACCCCCTGGTGGCGCATTACAAGTCACATTCCGTGGGCATGTTAGTAGAGTGTATGATGTATGTATTAGCAAGAATGATACTATAATGTTATCAATTGCATCTGATAAAGAATCATTTAATGTTCATGTATGGAATTTACAACGTCGTGAATGCATTCATGTGTTTTCTCTACCTGGTAACTCTGAAGATCCATTAATATGCTTCGATCAAAATGGAAATACAGCTATAGCAGGCAATTCTAATATTGCAATATTGAATATTAAATCATGCGAAGTTAGTCATTTTATTGCACTGCATAAAGGTCAATATGCAACATCATTACAAATTCAAAACGATGGAAATTCATTTTTAGTTGGTTGTAGTGATGGTGAAGTTAGACATTTTAAAATGAATGCAACTGAATTGAATAAATATCAAACTGGTGACACCGCAGTTGTTGATGTTGTAGCTAACGACAACAACGATGCAATCATTGTCTCACATGAAGATGGTTCAGTGATCATACTGGAACTAAACTCTGGTGAAATCACTAATATAAGAGAAGAAAGTCATCAACCATTATTTGGAAAGTTAATATTTTATGATCAATATTTTATATTACCAATAGGTAATTCTTATGAAATTTGGCAGAAAGATAATAATAAATTGATTAAAAAAATCCAAGCTCATTCTAATGATATTTTATGTATGCTGAGTATTCCTGAATTATTTATTACTGGATCAAAAGATAAAACTATTAAATTATGGAATAAATCATTCCAATGTATTAATACCCTAAAAGATCATGATGATAGTATATGGTGTATGGATTATAATCATGATAATAAGATACTATGTAGTGGATCAAAAGATGATACAATAAAATTATGGAATACGAAAACATGGAAATGCATTACATCGTTAGTTGGTCATAGCTCATGGATATCATGTTTAACATTTAATAATACTGGTCAGTATATTATTACAGGAGCAAATGATAAAAATGTTAAATTATGGAATATATCAAAGATAGGGAAAGAAAATGAGCAATATCCTATATTACCTAAACATAATAAACAGCCAACATGTATTGTTATGTCAAACGATGGTCATACTGTTATATCGGGTAGTCAATATGACTGTTTTAAAATTTGGAATTATGATAGCATATTACCAATTAATACAATAATGACACCAGTTACATGTTTACTACTAACGGATGATAATAATTATGTAATTGTTGGTGATCATAATGGATTAATATCAAAATATCATATTAAAAATGGTAAACTTGATCAATCATTACAAGTTGGAGAATCATCTATTACATCAATTTCGTTATCAAATAATATGTTACTTAATGTATCAAATGATAATGGATTTGTTTTTATTGTTAATATAAACAAATTGGAGTTAATTGGTAGTAAACAAATGCATACAAAGTCAATAAAAGTTATGATAAGTATACCATCAACAAATATGGTACAAAGATTAATTACTGGTAGTAAAGATACAATGGTTAAAGTATTAGAATGTCATAAAAATAACATTATATGTTGTTTTGAATTAAAACATCACAAACAACCAATATCATCTTTAGCTTTAAGCAAGAATAACAATATTTTAGTATCTGGTTCGCAAGATGGTGAAATTTGTTCATGGTTATTATCAAATGGTACGTTTATAAATAATATCCAAGCCTCTAATGATACAATTACATGTTTGTCATTTTTATCAAATGATGATTATATAATTTCAGCGTGTCATTCATCATCTAATCAATTAATTATGTGGAATATTCAATCAGGAAAAACAATACAAAAATATTCAGGACATCAACATTCTGTTGTATGTATTAGAATTACTGATGATGAAAAATATTTATTATCAAGTTCGCGTGATGGTACAGTAAAATTATGGTTAATAGAAAATGGTGATTTAATGGATACAATTGATTTTCATTCACAAATTAAATTTATGGTATTAAGTAAAATGTTAGAAAATGGGGAATATCATGTTGCTGTTACAAATATGACAGGAACAATAGGTTTATTGAAGATAATACATGATAAATTAGTATCATCAAATCATGCTATGAAAAATTCACTAAGATTAACCAAGAAAACCAGTCTACAATTGAGCACTAATATTATTGAGCCAATTGATGTTACTATAGAACCATGTAAAGAACATGACCAGAAAATAAATCAAAAACAAATCAGAAGAAAGGATGGAAAAAGCTCTGGAGAAAGCTGTTGTTGTTCTATTATGTAAGAATCTAATTTATGTAGATTATGTTAGAATATAATTTATGTAGATTATGTAATAATATAATTTATTTAAGTTATGTTAGAATATAGTTTATTTAAGCTATGTCATAAATTAGAGTTTAAAAGGTCTAGAATGACCAGTAGCTTTGTTTGAAAAAGTTTGAAATCTTTGGCCAGTTCCCAAATATGATTTTACTAAATAAAGTAGTAGCAAAGGCTGCTGGTCATTTTATATTCTTCATGTATAGTTTTCTGTCGTTTCGATTTTGAGAATATTCTTCATCTCTCAACTGATGTAAACACAATTTTGAGTTTTATCTACTATAAAAATATATATACTGTATAGATTTTTAATATTACAACAAAAGACAATAATTTAAAATTTAATTCGTATCTTTAATTAATCATTATTTCCAAATATTTATGTTTTATTTGACATTTGTATATATATTTACTTTTTAATAATGTGATAACCATACGTCATTTTGACTATATATTATATATTTTGTAATCTAAGAAAAGATGAAAATGAAAGAATCTGAACCATTTTTTTGAAACTCTCTATTTTTGAAAATATTTCTCTCCCGGGATTTCTCTTTTTATTTTTTCATTTTGCGCCTTATCCAAATTTTAAAGCAACACATTACTTAATACTTATGCAATAAACGATCATATCTACACCGACTACACATAGTGGGTACGTTTAGTAAGGTACGTTGACTCCAGAAGCTTGTATATTGATCACATTCAAAATAGCTTCACAAGAATTCATCGTCTATTCTGTGGACCCTTACAATTTCTTACAAATATTTAATGTCTCTGTTACCTCTATCAACGTTATGTTGAAAACTTCCACTATATTTGAATAAGGCAATCTCTAGAAAGCATGATCAACGGCAGAGGAGATATTTGCCAAGGTAAATGGACCAAACCTTTTCTCAAGTGTCAAGTTATGAAAATAATGACATATGTTTCGTGCAAGTGGCCCTAGACGATGAAAGCAGCTATATTTGACAACATTTGCAACACGAATGATCAATAGTGTTTTCGCACTCGTTTCTGTTTTTTATAAAGCAGATGTTTGTTGCATTTGTGAGTCCCATGTCTGAGTATGGGTTCCAAGTTTGGTCTCCAACGTACGTTATACATCCCTATTCAAAATCTCAAGGTACGTTTTTTTAAGGAAAGTTTCTTTACACTTTCCTTAAGAAACGTTTTAGTCTGCACGCAGTCTAATTTTCAATTCAACGTCTTAATTGTTCGCTCAATAAACATGTACATATGTTTAAATCTAGACCTAAATCTCAGGACTTATATTTAACAGAAGTAAAAAAATCATTCATTCATTCATTCATTCAACATTTGTAACACCACTATCCACCATCTAGTAGCCTGCTCGCAGACTCACTGTCAAAATGTAATCTTGGTCTACTGTTTACCAAGATAACATTTTGACAGTTGAGTCTGCGAGCAGGCTACCATCTAGTGGCAGATACAGATTTCTAAGATTACCTTTGGAGCCACATCTGCTCCAGAACTCTTCCATCGCATTGTCGCTGAGCACCTCGAACATCTAAAGAGTGTCGAGCTTTACATAGATGATATTTTAATACATGCACACAATCGTAAAGACATTATCATTTCAATATGACAGAAATAAAATATATTTTTAGTAAGAAAGATAGCGACAAAAAATCACGATTAAATTTGTTCCGACGTTTCGATATGGCTGTTGTCATTATCAAGGTTAAAATAAATATTTTATGAAATTAAAAGATATATATATATATATATATATATATATATATAGGTAAAATGTGCTAAGATGTAAACTTACCTTCTATGGCTATTGTTTAGAAAGAGAGGATAACGAAAATCTACAGATAGAAAAACGATAGAATGCTGTGACAAAGGTAAATGTCCAAAATTCGCTAACATAGAAAAGAATGCTTTCGATGCAAGCTCTAAACAAGTGACATTTAACTTGATCAGTGGCTGATGATGACCAAACCGTATTTAGTTTGCAGGCAGCGATCCACGCAAGTTTTCTACGCTTGATGAATTCAGAATTGCTATTTAGAAAGGTGATTGGTGCATCCAAAATATTTTGCATCATTGCAAACAGGGAGAGCAATTCCGACACTGTTCAAAACAGGTAATATTTCACAGTCTCCAATGTGCATCACATCAGTCTTCGATTGATTTATATCTAATTCAACGATGTGTGAAGCTTTGTCGATTCTTGAGATTTGTCTTTGTGCCGATTCTGAGTTGTTAGAGATAAGAACGGTGTCGTCGGCGTATGCCAGAGCAGGAAGTTTAACTTCCGCATGTCTATATGACAATCTGCGTCTCACAGTGAATGCATCCTCTGACTTGAAAGAAGGTCTCTTTACATAATCCATCACAATGATGAATAAAAGGGGAGCAAGCAGTGTGTCTCCCTGTACAACGCCAGACGATATCAGAAAGGTACTGATGTCTCCTGATGGAGTACAAACGTAAGCTTTCATGTTGGTGTACATCAACATTATTATGTTCATGATAGAGAGTGGAAGGCCATTTATTGATAAAATATTTTGCAGGGCACTTCGATCAACGCTGTCAAATGCCGTAGCATAGTCGATGAATACTGAAATGGCATTTTTCTTGCACGCCATACAGCTTTCAATGATCAGGAGAAGAGAAGAAATGTGCTCGACTGTATTTTTGCTTTGTATGAATCTTGCTTGAAGACCTCTTGAAGAGAGTCTCTCAATCTCAACAAGAGTACACTGTTAAATAGTTAGGCGTCAGTTGACATTAGGCCAATCCCTCTTTGGCATATTTTGCCAATTGAATTCCTTTTCTTTGGGACAGCGACTATCGTCGAGGTGATAAATTACTCTGGAGGGACTGCCGATGCGTACAAAATAATGTTTATTATCGGAAGAATAAAATGACGCCAGGTGGAATATTATCTGGACCAGAAACTTTGTCGCATTTGACAGAATCACATCCGATTGAAAGCTATTTGAGAGGTAATTTATTTGTTAGGACTTCAGCAACTTGAATTGGAAGATCAAGCTCCATCAGAGGAGAAGACGGAGAAGGTGCATTATTGCTCAGAATAGCAGAGAAATGACTTTTGAATTGAGATTTGCGATTACTAATTGAAGAGGTGCTGAAAAAAGCTCTTGCTTTGATCTTCCTTTCAGTCAGTTTGGTAACACCTTTCCATCCAGCGTTGGTGCGACCTGCCTCACAGTGCTGTGATCTTCATCACTGATCTCTTTGATGGTATTGTTTTGGTGATCTTCATAAGTTTTACTGAGTCTCAATTCGATTGAATGTAATTTTCCTTTGACAGCGTAAGAATTTATAGCAATAGATAACTCGAACTGGAGGTTGATAATATCATTGTCTTCAAAAGAACTTTTACTTTATCACTCCGAAGTTTTGGTAACATTTGTTGGGCTGCTTTTTGTACCGCGATAGAATATGAATCATTAGCCAGTTGAAGTACACACCAGGTGAATGATTCGAGTGTTGTTTCGATGTTGAGCGATTGCCATTCCACGGAAATAGATGGACGCCTTGCTTTCTTGTTCCATAACTTCAATATGAAAGCCTGCATTTCAGTCAGCTGTGGTAAGAGCTTACACAGCTAAGGCGAGTATTTTTGGCCTTTTTCAAAATCTAGGACCAATCTGAATTGATAAATATATATTCCATACGTGCCTTGCCACCAGTGGATGGCGATTCCATGGACCATATAATGTTATTAACCTACTGCCTCTTTTGCGCATTTTATACCGTTCAAAGCAACCGAGTCGTTACTAGCAATGAAATCAGAGATTGCTGATTGCTTCTGTGTGTGAAGAAGGACGAATTGATTGAATGGGACCGTTTGTTACGAATTGAATGACCGTCAGGTGATAAATCAGAATTCATTTCTCCTACTATGGTTGTTTTATCTCTTCTTGGTTTGGAGTTGATCAATACTGATAGTAAGTATATGCAATTGTTCAGCCGGTTCGTAGATAGCTGAAGTCTTATGATACGATATGATGTATTCGTTGGATGCTGAGAAGGCAATTATTTGCAGAAGGTGAAAGTCAGTGTTGTAAATACTCGTTACTAAAGTAACGCGTTACTCGTTACTCGTTACTTTTGGAGTAATTTTAGGAGTAATTAGTTACTTTTTTGAGAAAAGTAACAAGTAATCTAATTGATTACTTTTTGAAGTAACGAGTATTATTTGAGAGAAAGTAATTGACGTTACTTTTCAAATTACTTTTATGATTACAAAATATTTGCTTTGTTGTCTTGTGATAATTTTCACTGGCGCTGCTGTCACTAAGTTCCGCTTTTTATTGTTCTGTCTGCGATGTAATCTCACATTATTTGCAGCTTTCACGAGAGCTATTCAAACCAGGTGAATTGTGTGATATATTACCAATAAACCCTATCCCATAACCTATTCTTCTCTGTTCTGACATTGTTCTGTTGATCAATAGATTCCATAGTTTTTCACTTTTTATTTGAGTGAGTTTCGAATATTGAAAAGATGATGTAAAATTTATGGCTATATGAATAGATTGATAAGACAAAAATAAACCATTTTGATAAATCAAATGAAACCATTTATTTGTCAACTTTATTAAAAAGTTTTCAACGTCAATTTATCTTCTGCTGAAGTCACCAGTATTAAATTAATATTATCAAATCGATCGTTCCCCTTCGTAAAAAAACAAGATGGCCGCCATGATTGTCAAAACGAGACATGTCTTTATCGAAAGGGAGGCAATATCTTTTGTTTCACAAGTTAAAGTAATCATCATGAAGTAATTAGTAATTAATTACTTTTTTTGGTAAAGTAATTAGTAATTGTAATCAATTACTTTTTAGGCTGAAGTAATTAGTAATGTAATTAGTTACTTTTGAGGAAAATTAATTTGTAATGTAATTTATTACTTTTCAAAAGTAATTCTCACATCACTGGTGAAAGTATATATCCGACACCTTCATGACAACCATCGGTTGCAGGTGATAGCCATAACTTCTAGTTATTCCCGAGAGATATTTCCTGCAGTTGTTCTTTGTTATTAAATATTCTACGATGTACTTGCAGTGCAACGACTTAGATGCAATCCTTGGATACAATGATCTTTTGCGTATCTAACAAGCCCATGAAGGCGCCAATCATCCTTCAATGTACAGGCGTTAAAAGGTGCGATGCTGATGAATATGGACTCCGTCAAGGCCCCGGTTGGAAGACCGTGGGTCCTTTATTTCTTCCTTTGTTGCGCTTGACAGGGTCCTGTTGTTGTCTAAAGAATGGCTGTATGCCTTGGTTAAAAGGTCTATTGATGATAAATTACAGGAATGAAAAGTAAAAGAAATGCTGGGACAAAATAATCACAAGCAGACAACAGAAGTCTTTTAGCGACAATTCCTTATTTGGATCAAAGTGAACCATCTCTATTTGTTTGCCTATAATGCTGTTTTCAAGCTTTGAAATATTTTCCCATGAAAAAAGTGTAGTAGAACAAACAGTACTTTTCCTTGAATGAGTTTTCTGGGAAAGGTTTATTAAGGATAAAACTTTCAACAAAGATAAAAGAGCCAAGCAAACTTTGTAATTCTTGCTTGTTTGCTGGTTATGATTCTAAATTTTAGTAGATTCTGAATCTTTTCAGGAAATGGTTCCATTCTATCGGCGAAATGATTCGGCCAAGTATTCAATCGCTTTTCTCTAATCCTGCATTTTCCAGCGTTAAATTTGATGCTGACTTCTGCACAATTTCAAGCAAGTAGAAAGTTAAATTCATCTTGTTTAGTTGTTTGTTGGACATCAGCACATTAAAAAAATCCACGGATACCTGATAGTACTTGGTACATCTCTTTGCAAAATTCTTCACTGGATATTTTGACAAGCGAAATCGTAATCTCTTGAAGCAATATTTTTGAAACAGCGTATTGAAAGCAGTAAATGGTTGAATATCATACTTTGTTTGTCCAGTAACTGTAGGATAATCGTTAGACGATGACTCAAGATAATCACACAGTGGAGTTATCAACAGAATGAATATATTAGTATCACATATTGATTATCACACAGTAACCAGCTTGGCATTAAGAGAAGAGAACAAATGTCCACCTTGAAAGGTCATCTTCGAAGTTTGCTGTGTGATGTACGTTACGTATTAAATGATATTAAGTACTTGTTAAGATGCTTTGGATCCAGACCAAAACAGAGGATTCCGTTATCTTTTCTTAAAATAACAAGATTGTGCAACCATTCTGTGGTTTCTGGGCATTTTCGATTCCTCAAATGATATCTCCATTTATCATTTGGTCTAATTGCGCTCTTTCAATTCCCCGTGAATGCTTATAGGGACAATTTGGAGAGGTAGCTGTACTGTTTGTGCTTTAACTGACAACTTCGCTTCTGTTCCCCTATCAAAGAGGCCAACACTCCCATCGAAACCAACAGGAAACAGAGTTTCTTACTAAGTAGGATTTCTGTCACATCTTTGACAAAGTAGAACTTGACTTTCAGTAGTGTTTTTCATCGATGATGATGTCAAAGCCCTGTTTCTCTGCATTTGTCACTCTTCCTTTTAAGAACGCCTCTGAATAGTGTTCTGCTATGTTTTAGGTCCTTTGTAACCTAATCTTGAAAATCATTGCCATAGATGCAACTGTTCCTTAGACAGGAGTGACTGGCGTACCATCTACTTGGTAGATAGACATCTCGAGTTCTGCATAACAATGTCTGATTCGTTTTGACTTTCTGAGCCTTCTTCTTTTGAAACAGCTATTTTCCTATTCTTTTGCCAAGCTATTTGTGATCTTGAATAACTGTGATTATGACCTCCACACACAAGCATAGTGTCTTGGCTCTACACATTCGCAACACTGTGACTGTACGTCCTTGGTTGGGCAATCAAGCTTTTCATGACGATAAAATCCACACCATTGACATTTCTCGATAATTTTGTTTGCATGACCAATGCCTTTGTATAGGCCTACTGGTTTCTTTGGGTTGCAAGGGTAGACAGCATGCCGCACAGTCAGCTGATTCATTGTCAGTATGATGCTTCATAGTTGATTCCACAGCCTCAAACCTTCTTATCACTTCTTCAACTTCTGATGTATTAAGTAAACATGCATAATAAACAGCAGTAGTATTTTTACCATCTTTTTGGCTAAGCATAAGAAATGTTTTCTTGTTTATCTCTCTGACATGAAATATATGGACTGTGGAGTGAGTAAGACATTCGACTAGGATCATTGGAATTTTTTGAAAAAGACATAGAGATTAATATTCTGTTTAATTTATTCTTTCGATATCTTTTATAAAGTTATTATCATCATTCAAAGCAAAGCAAAAACAGAAGAATAACATGTACGAATAGAAAATGTTTCTCTATCTAGAGAAACAATCTTCCAATATTCGGGAAATACACACTATAAACTCATATCATCGAGTTGCAAATGGTGATTGGTATAAACTACAATATCTCTCCCCAATCCAGACAGATTTCACTGAAACTTCGACAGTAAAAGTAAAACTCAATGCTTACTCGGTCATTGTATTGCCAGCTTAGTTTTTTTTTACCTACGACGGTGACTACAGTATGAATTTCTTTTCTATTATAAATTGCAGGAATAAAAAATAAAAGATACTGGACAAAAATAATTACAAGCAGATATGAAATCCCAAATATGTAAATGCCACGCCTTTGTTACGGCAAACTCCCATTTTTCCCATGCAGCACGCATGAATGCAGAATATCATAGTTACCTATAGTATTCCAAAACAAGTGAACTAGTGTCAATATATCGATATTTAAGGATAGGAGTTGATTTAATATCACATTCAATATGTAATATCACTGATGATATGATGTGTTCTGGTTGTTGTGAACAATAGCAAAACATGGCAAATTAGCAATATACCTAGGCCAGTCTTCTCAGCATCCAGGTTCTAGAATATCATTTCAACTTGAATGAGTCGATCAAGATCATCAACTTACAGTTTTATTTACTTTGAATCCTCAAAGAATATCCACAATTGCTCTTGCAAAAATGCAAAGAGTCTTACTCACTCAGAATTCTGAAACACAATCTTATTTAAATTTCGCGCGCTGATCTTGTAAGAGGATCTGCTGTTTTGACCTCTCTCCCGTATCAATGTTTCGAAAAACAAAAGCAAGCAACCACGAAATTCAGTTCTGACGCTGTTTCTCTGATTAGGCTATATCATTGATGGTTGCTTAGACTTGAAATGTAATATCTTTGATTTTGGTAAATTTATTCCTCAAACCGTCGCATTGAAGTGTAATGGCGTCTGAATTACAGAGTAAAATGAGTGAAATAGATGAAATAAAGCGACAAATTGAGGTGAGTGTCCGACATTCAAGTGTAACGAGGCACTCACTGGCAGGAAACTGTTGACCTTGACACCGTTAGTGTTGATTGGGGACTTGAAATGCTGGATAATAGTTTCGCCCAATTTATGCCACGCCACACCAAATCAGAATTCAAAAATACACTAACAGTCAGTTGTAAGCAGGAGAAGTAATTCAAATCTGTTCTCAGCTCCAGGGGCGGATCCAGCTGAAAATCTGACTGGTGCTGAAAGGGGACAATAAAGGGGCCAAGCCCCGTCTTCTAGGGGGGTCTGGGGGCATGCCCCCCCCGAAAAAATTTTGGTATTCGAAAGCTATTGAAGGGCTGTGACACCACTTTCGTAACTCCATCAGCAATATTTCAACGTAATTATAAATCTTAGATGATCAAATCTTACACCATCAAATAAATAAACATAATAAAAACACAGAAAAAATTAAAAATGTATTTTATTGAAAATAAAAACACCTTGTGCTTAATTAGATATGCATGCACTCAGACAGGCTATACTATACAGTATACATTATGAATAGAACGTTTCAAATGCGAAATAATTAGCACGAACTACTTAAATTCAAATAAACTATTTAGACATAATCAGTAGTAATAATTCTAAAAGAAAAAGTTATATGAATCTTCTGATGTTTAAAATTGTAATTATTACATCCAGTTGTAAAAGGTTTTGAATGCATGTACAAAAATGAATTATAGGGGCAATCCATCAACATCTTTTCGTTCTACAAAAAAGGAATGGAAAACAGATGTTTTTTCCCTGTCACTAGACATCAGCAAGACAGCAAGCCTACCCTGGGCTGGGAACTAAATGGCCAGAATAATACAATAATTTATTAGGCCTGTAGAACTAGGCCTATTTATCAGGCCTTAAAGGCTTTTGTTGGAAACGAGAGGAGGATCCACAACCAAAATATGCACGTAAAATATGTAAATACAGATATCAAACATACGGTAGTCGGCTACAATAAAATATTGAAACCAGTGAATTTAAAGCCAAAATAAAAACTACTATCTAACAACTTATCTACTAACCTCTTGTGATAATGCATGCAATAGCGCTTCCAATTTTTGATAGGAAAATGAGTTCTTCTTGCAATTCTGCGAATTTTATTTACATTTCTCAAACTTCTTGTTTCCTTGTGCTGATTTTTTACATTGAAAGGTTGATAATAAGTCTTGAATCAGCTAGCTTTTGTCGAATGGAACTTTCTTCTCTAAATTGCATGTTAAATTGTCAATATAGAGCAGATTCTGTAATAGCGCAGCAAGATAATGTTAAGCTTTCTTAGACGCCATGCTTGCAAAAGTGGAAGGCATAACAACTTGACTTGATATAAGTTAACACGAAGTTGAGAACAACACAGTCGGACTTTGTATGACGTCATTCTAATTCTAGCACCAAAAACAGCAATGGAGGAGTTCACTGGTGCTCACTGGTGCTCAAATTCCTGAGATTCCTAATTTAGAGAATATGATTGGTTGAAACGATTGGGCGAAAGCGAGAATGGAATGTTGATTGTTCTGACTGGTGCTCAAAGACGACATACGATTGGCTTTTAGATTTCCAGGGGTGCTCAGCCCTTGTTGCTGATTGGAAGATTGCTTTGAATCATTGATCCAATGAAATCGCTCACTGAGAGAGCTCGGGACTGCTATCAGCAGCAAAATATGGCAAACGTCATTGCGGCAACATCACAGCTTTGAAAATCTGACTGGTGCTCAAGCACCTTTTGCACCCCCTTGGATCCGCGCCTGCTCAGCTCAGTGGTCTATGGGACGGTCTGGGACGGGGTCATACTCATGAGTATGTACTGAGTATGTAGGCCTACTCAGTAAAATGTTCGACTGCTGTTACTGAGTCAAGTGCTAATTGATTTTATTTGGTATTAAAATGCATACATATCTACATAATTACAAGTAAGCTATAAATTGTGACCAAGGTCAACTTGTAAGCAAAATTGCTTGTTTGTTTGGGTGACCCAAACTTTGACTGCTGACTTTCGCCTCCCTCTTTTACTAATCCCAAATCCCAATACTAATCCCAAATGTGTTTTTCAACAAAAGACAGCACCAATTAAATGGGATACAGTCAAACTTGCTCAATATCCCCCTCTGGTAAAGATGAAAAGTGGGACATTAAGCGAGATGGGATATTGCAAGGTAGAATACGAGAGTTTGTATGAAGAATTGAACATGAAAATCATATCCATGTGGGATATTAAGCAAGGTGGGACATTAAGAGAGGGGATATTAACTGAGTTTGACTGTAACTTTTTTGTTGTTGTTAATAGTAGGCCTACCTGGCTGAATTTATACTTCAATCTTTCTTCTATAAAAGTCAATAATTTAATAATTGGCAAACTGATAATTAATAGCATCTATAATCATTACATATGAGGTACAGAGATGGTGAAGAGGCGTAGGCCTACATACTTTGACGATTGACACTTCCTGCATGTGGCGTACACCTTTAGATATTTAACCCGCTTCCCCTAACTGAGTATGTAGGCTATGTCAACTCCAATTTAAAAGAGCCAATATCATCATCATCATTGAAGAAATTGATCATCATTTATTCGCAACCTTCAAGTCAATGTTACCGTATGCAACACTACAACATACGTAATTTATGAAAAATAAATAAAAAAGTTTATTATGATTGTTGTTATTTGTAACCTAGGCCTAGTATTATTATGATTTCTATTGACAAATTTCTATTGTTAATGTAGGAGTTGAAAAAGAAGCTGATGGTAAAAGAAAAAGATCTAGATAATGCAATCATTAAAGTGGATAGTGAATTGAAAAAAGTATCTACTGCAACGCAATGTTCTCTTACTAAACAAGAAATTAGTAGATATTCACGTCAGCTGATTCTGCCAGAGATTGGTGTTATAGGTTAGTTACTGGTATTACAGTGAAACTAGCCAGCTATCAGAGTTGCAAAAATTGACCAAAACAGACAGTGGCCTTTAACAGGATTGATTCAATAGAAAATACTATTTTAAACATTGCTTTAGTGACCACTATTAAGCAATTGGTGCAACTAGCACAATGTTTTGAAATGTTTTTGAAAATTCCTGATCGCATTGGAAATTCTCATTCCTGATATCAAGTTCGAATTGAAATATCGATTGTGTTTTCGAACCTAGTTTTGCTATGGTGATTTGGTATCAAGCTCTAAACCAATCAGATTGATCAAATCATTTTTGGTATAATACAAAGGCATGTGGCTTCTATATAGAGGTGACTGCTAGAGCAGGTAAATTGACTGTATGCTATAGGCCTGTATGTACGTGTAGTTGGAAAAAGAAATATTAATAATTGCATTAAGCTGGGAATCAAATTGTTATCTCTGCACCCCGGAGTTCAATGTCATACCATCAGACCATCCGCCTTCCTGTAATTCATGCATGTTTTGCCACTTATTCCCTCATCCTCTTCAGGTTTCCAAACCCCTATAGCTAGGCCTACATTTTTCAATCACCTCTCTGGAAGAATCATTCAGTTTTTCTTATCTACTGGCCTGCTGATGTTGAGGACAAGGAAATACACAACTCAATAGAGCTCTAATACTGAATTGGTCCAAACAAAATGCGTCAAATCAGTTTTATGTGGGAATATTAAGCAAGGTGGGATACTAACCAAGTTCGACTGTAAAAACATCATAATAATATTTATGTATACATTTTTAATAGGACAAGAACGTCTTCGTGATTCCAAAGTGCTTGTTGTTGGAACTGGTGGATTGGGTTGCCCTGCTGGACAATATCTTGCTGCGTGTGGATTAGGTAAACATTTACTATGACAGTTTTATCTTGGAAACTATATCTTTTCAGGCACGTACAAGTTCCTGATAAACTACTAACACAGGATTTAAATAATATAGGCTATATATTTGGTTGTGTTCAAATGAATTGAGTTTGAATGTATCTAAAACAAACTGTACTAATAGGTACCATAGGTACTAAACCAAAACTGAAAAAGCGAAGCTTGCAAAACTTTAATATAGCTGTGAATAATGACTATATTGGTAATGTAACCCTTTTTAAATATCTAGGTGTTAAAATTGACCAGTGCCTATCATTTCGTGACCATAGCAATGCCATGGCTAGCAAGATAAACAGAGGCATTGTGTATTGGAATACATTCATTGTTATATACCCCCATGTTATAGGCCTCATTAGCTTATGATTCAGTTGTTTTGCCTCATTTTGATTACTGTGCTGTCGTATTGGGGTAGCAAACAGCAACATCTTGATCGCCTCCAGAGATTAGGCTACAAAACACAGGGATGAGAGCATTTCTTCGTTAAATTTAACCTCGCTCCTCCTCTGCTCTCCATTTTTTTCAAACATCCAAATGCCCCCAGCACTCGATCCCATTCCCACAATTACATTTACATCAAGTCAAGCCATCGCCATTCATATCAATACGCTGGTGCTCACAAATGGAATGATCTGCCGTCTGCAACGAAGGAAGTCTCAAAAAGGACCGGTTTTAAATGTTTCCTCAAGAACAGTACAATGGATTAATGAAACTTTATTTAGCTCTCTATTTTTATTTTGTAAATACTAAATACTTCTTATATTTTGTTAATGTTTTATTTCTTGCTTATATATATATGTATGTTGTAATGTATAGCCTAATCAGTCCTTGGAAAAAATGTTTATTTGTAAACTTAAAAGGTTTTCTGAATAAAAGATGATGATGATGATCATACTGTGTAATTTCTTTGCTACCGATGATAAAAAATTCACAAGTTCATAAATTATTCACAAACTGTTAATGAACTAGTTAAGCTTAGAAAAATTCACCTGGAACACCACTGGTTATGTTGTCCCGAGTACAATAAAAGTGGGGATCCAACGATCCCAGATTCCGGGATGCTAGATCAAAGTTCTGATTTACAGGCAACTTCCACAAGAACCTTTTAATTTTCCCATGTGGTTGTAACTGTGTGCCTAACTTTGTGCATGCTTTGATTCAGATTTTCAATTTTATACCAGTTAATCCCGATAATTGTTTTTGTATTATAACGAAATTGATACAATCAATATGATTGGTTTAGAGTTATGACGCTAAATCACTACATCAACATAGAGCAAAACTAGCCCCTGTGAAAAACAGTTTAGGAGTTCATGAACAGTTCATGAATGTTAAATGGCCCCAATTTTCAAATCACATAGTGGTAGTTACTGAAAGATAAACGTTTATTTAATTGTGTAAAACACTTGATAATAATGATATACAAATCAACATACTCGAAAGTTAATAAATTAGGCCTATAATGCTGTCATGCTAATGATTATCTCCATTATAGGAACTATTGGATTTGTTGACCATGACGTTGTTGATATTGGTAATCTGCATAGGCAAATTCTTCACTCAGAAGCAACAATCAACATGTCAAAAGTTTCATCAGCATCAAATAGCTTATGCAGGTAAGGCTAGATAGCCTATCGATAGCTGCATTATGCAACAATGATTCAACAGGTAGTGTTTTAGACTTTAATATGTGGGTTTAATGGCTGGGATCCTACTCACCCAGTGGCTAGTAGATTTGTGCCAGAAAGCACATCAAATCAAAAGCTACACACAAACACACACACTCACATTTCCATTTGAATGAATTTGAACCTGTCTATAGTCGTAGTTTCTTCATCTGAACATGATTGATTTTATCAAACACTATCGCCTCATCCTAAGTCTTGGCTCATAACTCCATGCTCTGGCATTTTTTAGGGTCATATTGGACCAAGTTGTTGCTAACCGCGAACAGGGTTGAACAAACATTTCATTCTAAAATCCTAGGGGCATTCTGAATAGTTTCGATGAAATTTGACCTATATAAATCATAAACTATCAATTTTCTTCTGAATTTGCTCTAACTTTCCAGATCCCCAGAATCTAGTATTCCAGGATTTCTACTTTTGTTGTTAGACCCTAACCATGAAACTTGATAAAGAATTCTCCCTGTAGTTCCTCTGTTGTGCAGCAATGCCAGGTGTGATGTCAAATTCAACAACTAAACACCAATTAGTAGATAGACCATACAGGCTGCAACACATATCAACTTGGCAAATTATAAATGTGGACCCTGAGTCTATAGCAATTCTCTTGAAGTTCTAAGCGTCCCATTCAGACCTTTCTTTCCTGACTGTTTTTTCAAATTTAAGTTACAGACCTGACGTCCTCCAGATACAAATCTCTGTATAACATATAACTAAATATTGAGTATTGTCACTTGTCCTGGTTATATCACTATAAATCCCTGGGCAAATGACAACAACTTTTACGCAACAAATCTGATGTGTGTTTTTCATGTTCTAAAGTAGTCTTTTATCGAGTGGCTAAGCAGACTCAACTTCCTTAAGAGTTTCTAGGGAACCTCAGAGGGTCTTGACCAAGCTTGAAAGGAAGCTTTCAGGCCAAGAAGAGGCCACAATATTGAAAGGGTTCAATAAATTTTAACAGATAAGGATTTTGAAGGATTTAAAAGTTGTGCAAATGTTGCCGTCGTTTGCCCAGGGCTTCACGCCCAATTTTCTCCTACTGTCATCTTTGAGAATTTTTTATGTTTTTGTATAATTTTCAATAGGTTGAACTCCTCAGTGACATATAGAGAACATGACATCGCACTAAACAGCCACAATGCATTGGATGTAATTAAACAGTATCCTTCAAAATCAAATTGCCTCTATCCCAGTCACTCTCTATTATATTTACTTAAGATTCCCTTATTTTCATATATAATACTTTTGAATATAAAAATAAGGCTCAGTAGTTTATGTGTTCTATAGGGCAAATTTTTAATAGAAAGTTGAGTTTTATTTGGCAACAACCAACAAACATTTGGTTGAGGGGTTTAAGAATTTGCTCTCTTGATGCAAAACCATGTGTCTATGAGTCCATGTGGTGTGTGTGGTAAGCTGCTTTATTTTCTCACTCATTCTTAATCAGATATGTACAGAAATTTATTATTCACAAAAACCATTCAAAACTGCATGAAATTTCAGACTGGATTTCAGACTATTTCCTCACTTATGGACTCTAGATATTGCCTTTTTCCCATTGAAATCCATTACAAATTAGCTTGATATCCTTGATTTCAGACTATTTTTGAAATTTGAATTCTCATGTCTGATATTTCATCGTCATCATTTACTCAGAAGTGCTTGATAATTATGCATAAACTGATAAGTTCAGTACTATTTGCACTTTTTTCACAGAACCTGCTTTCTTCAATCATATCAATATTTGAATATATGAATATACAAATATGACAACCCTCCCTTTTAACCACAAGTTCATGTTTATTTTGAGCACACTGTACCCCCAGTCATCTTACTTAATAAGAACTTTTGATATTCAATTCATGTTGCTATAAACATTCGCATAGCCTCTTACCCGGTTTACAGCTAACATCAACTCTAAGCATGTCTTTACCCAAATAGAAGCTTTATTATTATAGCCTAGTTACAAAAATTTTTTCGAGGTTTTTGATTGGTTAGGAGTCTTCAATATTGGTCATACGGTTATACAAAAGCCATGCATCTAATACATTCTTTCATTACAAAATTGTATTGATACTATATTGACTACAGTAATTCGATTTCCCAAATCTTTTACTTGACCTCGTGGTTTGTACGATAAACCGTAGTTTGGTAGATTTTAAATACTGTAGTAATACTGTTTGTTGTTGTTGTTGTTGTTGTTGTTGTTGTTGTTGTTGTTGTGTGTACCGGTATTAAGAAAAATGGTTATCAAGGTAAAATTACCAAAGTATGGATTGATACTGTTTATGCCAAATTATGTGTCTGTTATTCTTTTTTCTCAGGTAATGCATGCATTGCTTGCCATATAAAGACAAATTATGTGAAGCGTTGTTTTTATATTGCGTATATATGCAGCATAATTTCTTAGGAGAGGCAATATATTTCACACTATAGACTAATAACTTCTTCCAAATCGGTCTGATTTGTTGTAGTGTACGGATTTCACTATGCCAGTACAAAATTAATTAATATTAATGTTGTCCTAATATTGTCATCAATCACAGCATGCTATTTTCAAATGAGAATTTTGCAAGTTTATATTCTTAATAATATTCAGATACGATATTGTCCTTGACTGCACTGATAATGTAGCTACAAGGTAATGTTTACATTGTTTTTATATAAAGGCCTGAATACATTATGCTATCCTAGAAATTATGCAATAGTTTGCGGTTGCACTGCCTACACAATTTGCTACCCCTAATGAAATTATATTATTTGGCTTTATCCACATTAAATCTAAATATGAAGTTTATTATTTCCCACTTTTTGTTTAGATCAATGTTAGGCTTTCATCCTTGACAATGACTTACTCTGTTCTTATTTTTTTTTTATTATTTTTTTTTATTTATCATTTTTCCACGAACCGGGTAAGCTTACAGCTTTTTTTCACCGGGGTGGTTGGTTAATTTGTTAGTATTTTGAAGCTTGTGTGCGTTTAATAGCCGGATGCCCTTCCTGACGCCAACCTGTAGTGCTTCGGACAGGGATTGAACCCGAGACCCTGCGGGCCGTGGTCCAACACCCTAGCCACTACACCAAGGCCGCATATCGTCTAATGATCAACTGAGATACCAGTACACAACGGTGATTCGTTACAAACCAACTGCAATGTAACCTTATCAAAATCACTGCCTTGGTGCTGCCACAAATCGTGATAGCCTAATAAGCAGTGTTGTGATATTAACTGGAGTCAATTATTTGAGTTTGATAAAAAACGCTTTCTGAAAATTAGTGATATTAAGAGGAACGTAATATTAACGGGGTTACACTGTTTAACTTCCGGTAATAGTCAATGTTCTGCATTTTGATTGAACGCTTAATCACCCTAATTTTTGATACAGTGTGATGTGAAAAATTGTAATGATATTCTACTAAAATCATTAGACATCTTGACCTCCTAGTCTAGTCTACTGTTACCAATAATCAATTTGATGGACCATTTTGGCTAGAGTATGCTATTAATATCATTTTAATTTCATTTGTAGTTAGTCCATCATTATTTTGAATATTGATGTACTTTTCTATGTTATCTTTAGATATCTACTAAACGATGCATGTGTCCTATCTCAAAAACCTCTTGTGTCCGGCAGTGCACTGCGGTTTGAAGGTCAGGTATGCTTCATACGTCATATGATATCATTTGTGCAGATCAAATACAATGATTGTAATAAACTGTTACGTTTGACTTGCAAGGTAATTTACAGGTGGAGTGAACCCTACTTTTGTGCAAGTCAAAATTACCAACAACCTCATTTCATTTACCCCAATTTGCACTTATCCAAAATTGTTTAATAGAGATTCTACCAGAAAATAGTTCATAGGGTTTCCAATCCAGGTTGCAGATAGTCAGGAATCTCTCTCATTTTGTAAATGGGTTACACTGTAGAATACTGTAGAAGTATAGGACATACAGTAATACGTTGTCATTGTTCTTCAAATGTGTTCTTAGTTATGATTGGCTAATTATTATGGAACTCTTATTCTATAATTTCATGACTCAATCTGATGCCTTTCTCGTGTTCTCACTACGTCGCGATGTTTTCAATTTTCAGCCTGTAATTCATATCCCCCTATTCATTATTTGATAATTTCAGCATGGCATATATCAGCATTCGTCATATTGAAGTGATCAAGTCATACTTGGAATATCAACATAAAGGGATTCCTAATTAGATTATATCAGCTCTTTAAATATGCAAAGAAAATTCACCTAAAAGATCATTGGTTTTGTAATTGCTTCAACAGTTGTTTGACTTATCTGGCTTGACGTTATAAATAATACAATCTCTGTTATATTTCTAGATAACTGTCTATAACTATCAAAATGGTCCATGTTACCGTTGCTTATTTCCTACACCTCCTCCGTCACAGGCTGTAACGAATTGTTCAGACGGTGGTGTTATTGGAGCAGGTAATTAATCATAGAGTTATTTAAAATGCATCAGTATGGCTTGAAATGTTTTCTTCTTTGATACCATAAAGGACATCAAAATAGCAATAGTATTATAGTACATACGTAACATACAAAGAAAGTTCATACAACCGTGCTCTCCAGCTGTATTTTTGCCTTGCGGGAGATTATCACCAATAACAGCCCTGCAAAAAGTTTAGTGAGTTAATTGATCATGAATGTTAAGCCCTGAGCACACAACAGCAACATTTGCGTTACTTTTAAATCGTTTGAAAATTTTTTCGTTACATATATATTTTTTTCTTGATCACATGGACATAGTTACTGAGAATCATGTAATTCATCAGCATAATGGTGATTTTATGGAAATGTTTTGACGCCTCTGTTGATCAAAAGAATTTGACAGTTTTGTTGAGACAATAAACAAATCGGCATATTAATTACTTGTTTTTTCATGAATCCTTTTGGCAAAGGCTTCATGCATTGGTTGCTGTGCTTCGTTGAGATTCACCTGAACTCGAGATGCTAGGAGACTCTCCGGAAGATGAAATATTCTTGCTTGTGGCTTGGATATTCAGTGCGCTTCACTTGTGTTTCCTAACATCACCTGCGCAGGTAAATCGCCATGATGCACGGCAAACCGTGCAAGTGCATGGACCCTTTTATGCATGTCTTGAAGTGTGAGGAAATAAGAATGGAGTACTGCCACTAGGGTACTTCTTTAGATACGTTTTTGGAACTTGTACCATATAGGAATGTTTGAAATAGCCAGCCTACTTGTGAAAGTGACCATGTTGTGATATTTTATTTATTTTGAATAGTTACTGGGGTGATTGGATCTTTACAAGCACTGGAAGCGTTGAAAATTGTTACTCAAAATAAAAGTAAGACTGAATTGTTTTATTCAAAATATGCCTTCTTATATGAATGGATTATTTCAATCATAATGAAAACATACATATCGTATGTACATATTTCATGAGCTACATATATGAATGAAATGACTATTGTTTGAAACCATCCCATAAGTAAAGCAGTTTGTTTGTCGGGAGACACAAATAAGCAACAAAGTATATTATAATTAATCAACGTAATAGTTTAGAGTGGGAAATATATGGTTTAATATAAAATTACAAAAGTTAGGGAAAAAATAATAAGATAAACAATATCATTGCAAAATAAATCAAAAATAGATTAAATTAAAGTTATCAACAGAAGTAACAATCTATCAAAGTGCACTGACTATAATATGTATTTGTTTTAAAAATATTTAATTGCTAACAAAGGTAAATATCTGTTTCACAAAAATTTTGGGAGAAAATCATGGCAAAACAAACATCTGTTGCAAGAGAGATAAAACCTTCCATCGAAACAAGTCATTGATTTTCAAAATGTCAAAAGATCTCATCAATGATTCAGCAGCTCAGAATTTATTTAATAGAATATAATATATAATATTTATAATACATTTTAAAAGACTTTGATGTATATGAAATTATATAGGGTATTGCAAAGTTGAACATAGAGAACTATTTCATCATTTGCATCACCTTGCCACCTGTACTAGTTTTCCGTTTGGTTTCTTGGTAATTGTTCAAATTTGTCTGCAACAGGCTCGCTGTCTCAAGTTCTCCTTTTATTTGATGGTATACAATCAAAATTTCGCAGTATTAAGTTAAGACCTAAACAGCCAAATTGTAGTGTGTGTGGTAATGAACCATCTATCAAAGAATTGCAAGATTATGAGTTATTTTGTGGAATGAAAGCATCAGACAAGGTAAATCCATCACTGAGTATCAATGTTTTAATTTCTATACTATTTGTTGTTAAATATTTTAGTCCAAATTATTTATTAATTAATACCGTATAATTTTTATAATTAATAACTAATTTTAAATTATAATAATTAGTTTATAATTAATTTATTATTTGTTAAATGTTCCAAGTGTAATTGTTATAATATGGCGTTGATGAGGATTGGAATTATCATTGGGTAATGGGGGCAGCACTGCTAAGTTCAGTTACTCCACAGTCAGTCAATCGAACGCTGGGAACGTGAATTTACTCCACTTTTATTGAGAGAGTTATCCAATCACAATTCAGTAATTATAGCTTGTATAACTGTAATCAAGTTTTATTATACGAAAAGATCAATTTTAGAAATATTGCATCAGTTTAATCATAAAGCATCGAGTAATTAAAATGAAATATACCAACCAGCGATAGTTCCCAAAACTCTCAAGAACAATGGCCATGGAAATTATTCCATTAGGGTTATAAAAGATTTAAACTATGCTGCTTTATACAGTTGTTGTAACAGCTGAAACAAGCAATCCGAAATAGATTGTTTCATTTTGTTAGAGGGGCACGGAATGGCAAAGCGAATGGAAAGCCTGGAACTATTTCAAAATGAGCATTTATTTCCAAAAGGGAGAAACAATACAAAAATTTAAATCTTGCTCATTTGTTTTATTTTGAGCTGCTAAAATTTCATTGAGTCCACGAACAGTTAACATACACCTTTTAAACAGTTCATCAATGTTGAATGTCCTGTTTTTATTATCATTTTCATAAACGTTTTCATTGGGAATACAATAAATGTTGCGAGAATATGTCTGCTTGAAAATCGTTGATAAAATCTATCAAACATTGCTTGCTTAATTTATCTATCAACAATCCATCTATTAATCAATCAATATATATTGAATTAGGCATTAAGTCCCACACAGGCACACAATCTTGTTTTTTTAAATGGAACTACCTATTGGATTTGATTTGGAAGGTTTTTTTGTTGTGTATTTTTACACTCTTTAATCACTTTTATTTTCATAGACAGAACTTGCTTTAGAATCCAACAGTAAAAGAATCACATCACAGGTCAGTGAAAATAGCTACCATTGCTTAGAAACTAAAACTAAGACCAAAACTAGTGTCCTGGCAAAGCATTTTGAAAATATTTTCATGTGAATTTGCATAAAAGTTATAACTTATTGCGGTCTTAAATTATAATATTTCTCAAATGAGTTGGTATTGGTAAATAATTGATAAAATTGGCAGTCAAATTTTAAACAAAACTGTTTTAGAAAAACTAAATCCGACTGTTGAACGCTGAGTTATGAAGAGAACATGGCTTTCTTGATGTTGAAAAGAATTGAATATATATTGTCTCACTGAAGACAGCTGTCTTGCTCAACAAGCCAAACTGAAGACAACTTAATTCAAACAAATAAATCATTAAACATAATCAAGTTTTGTTCAAGTACAAGTTTTTCTTGCTCTTTTCCACTTGACAGCAATAAAAAGTTTCATTTGACTAAGGATGTGAAATTTGATTGCGTAAATTTGTATTCTGAAATTGCTAAACTGTAATTATGTATTTTTCCGAATTAATCTTCAGAAACTGTTTTTGTTGTTATTGCAGAAATATAAAGCTATTTTGGATGGTAATGAGCATCATTTACTGGTTGATGTCCGCCCGAAAATAGAATATGAGATTTGTTCACTCAAAAACTCAATTAGTATCTTTTTAGTGTTACTTTGGAGAAAAAGTTACTGTATTCTATATGGAAGGGTTCCAATTTACAGTATGTGGCAGTGGCTAAGTCTTCCCTGATAGAGCGTCCCATGTGATATTTTTCTATCGTGTCACATGATTCCTTACCAGGGATCTCTATATAGGAAATGACATAGCCTACTAACATTATCTCCTGTCAATAATTTCATGTTTCAGTGCTAGTCTCCTTGAACAGCAATGTGAATTTTGCTAACACATCCTTCTCATTTCATACTGAGGGTGAGAAATCTTGTTGATATAAACATAAGTGTTGTGTCAATATTAGAAAAGTTTGGTTCGTTGAACTTAATGATTCGAAGAAATGTTCTTGTTTACCCTGGTTACTGTTTGTTATAGCAGAGTCATGACATTCAAATTCAACTCAATGGAATTGAAGAGTGTTTCTGTGGCGTCTTGTATTGACAACGTATTAATATTCAGGGTTTTAATAAACGTTTAACTCATTCTATTTTATAACTGTTTATAATAATTTATGAATCATCATGAAGCATTCATACAAACTTTGAAGGTGTTGATCAATTGATTTTTGTAGGGGTATATGATGTGATGTATAATTGTGTAAACTATGATTAAACCCATTTGATTGAATTATAGCTAGAGAAATTATCTCTTGTATTTCATCAACTGAGACTTTAGCAGAGTTCATTGTCAACAATACAATTTATGTACTGTAATACACGATCTTCTCATCATTCAATGATTCACATTTCTACAGCAGGGAATCATGGTCAAAGTAACTCAGGAACATTATTATAATTATCATCATTCTGAAGCGTGATGTTGACCTATCCCCTGTTCTCATTAAATCTTTATCCATTACATCACAATACATCATAATTATTGAAGTGCTTTCATCTTCACAAGCAAATTGCAACTTTTTATGATGTTTTTACACCTTAACTGTGTTGAAGACATCCCTTTAGCAGATTTGAACAATAAGACAAAACTCTCCATATTAGAAAAACAGCTGAAACCTTTGTTGGATAACTCAATACCCCAAAAAGGTAAACTATAATTAATATTACAGTAGAAATTGTTTATAATGTCACCTTTTATAATGGTTTACTAATTATAATGTACTGAATATAACTGATGTTCCTGGTGAAATTCGGTACAGTATCTTTTTTCTTATAAATAATTGGCTAGAATGTCACATCGCCTACAACATACATTTTGAAGGTTTACTAGGGGTGTTGTTATAGATAGTTTCTACTGTTTATTTGATGATATGATATACGCTGTATATTGATCTGTGCTTTCAAATGATAAAGGTGGTATTGGGAGCCAATATATGAGCTATATGACGCATAGGTTAGCATCCACATAATTCACACAAAAAGGGTTTACTGCGTAATATTGGTTTGTTGTTTTATAATTCCAATTCCAGTTATAATGCTTTTGATTGTGGCCACTGGCCATACCATACCATACTCCTGCAAAACAATTCATGAATCCATACACAGTTGACGAACACTTTATTTACATGTTCAATGCTCATGAACAGTTCATTAAAATCCTGATGTTATGTTGTCTTTTTGGTTCGCAAACAGTTCATGTAATTCAGACCATTTAGCATTCATGAACTGTGTATATCAAAGGAAGTTTTCTTCCCTTCCTGTTGGCCTATACACTATTTCTATGCAATAGCACATTATCAGCATGTGATGGCGCAAGATGGCTGACACATTAATAAGAGAATGCACATCAATATGCATTAAGCCAGAACAAGTCGTTCTCTTGACTGATTAAAAATTGTAAATTTGATTTGCATCAATTATTTTATTGCTCTGTAACGTTAAAAAATCATTCTGAAAGCAAATTGTCCTTTGGTTCAACTGTTTTTTTATAAGAGACAAAGCATGAAATATGAAGGGTTTTACTGGTGTAAATGGAAAATAAACAGATTTCTGGAAAAGAGTAAGACACGAAATCGTCACTGCCTCTGCAAAAAAAGTTCATGAGTTCATGAACACGAAATTGCCCAAAGTTTAAGAAAAGTTCATGAAATGTTCATGAACTTGCAGGCAATTTCACATTCATAAACCAGTTCATGAACTGGTTCATGAAGTGTTCATTGACTCTTTGTGACTGTTCATGAACCCACAAAAAATGTTCATGAACTCATGGATTTTTCACAGGGGTTTGACTGCATTTTACATAGGGTTTTACAAATAACTCAAAGGCAAAAACAGAAGAACAACATGTACAACTCCATGTTGTTTCTCTTTTGAAAATATACATCAGCCAATAACTGGGACAGACACTTTATGACTAGCCTGCGCGCAGACCCAAATATTTTTCTTATGATTAGTAGGTTCTGCGTAATATCGACAGAAAGCTTGCGCTGGGCAGAAGCTGGAGGGAGTTGCGGAACGTCACAAACAGACGGACGGCGTCACAAACAGCATCCGATTTTCGTAAATAACAAAACTTTTCACAATCAAAATTGACACTTATTATTTACGAAATAAGATGAGTTGATTCATAACCACGTTCAAATGATTCATACTAACTTAATACAAAGCACTATTTCTGTTCAATATGAAGTGATCTAAGTTGTCCATCGTTTTTAATGCATTTGTTTTTGACAAAGAAACTCGAAAATTGACATCGGCATCGGTAATAAAACGATGTTGAGAATTACTCTTTCGTAAATAAATAATTTTGTAATCCATTGCCATGGCGCAGCGAAAAAGATCCAGAGATTAAATCGTTCTATATCTAATAAAATGATTTGTTCTTTCGATATTACCCATGACAAATTGGCTTTTACGATGAACACAAACACAATCCAAATGAATTTCAGTATCTTGAAATCAAGTCTTTATTGGCCGATATGCTGCATGTAAAATAGCATGTCCCGTCCTCCGTGAAAGGCAAATTAACAACAAATCGTTTTTGTCAATACACTATGTTCATTTTACTACAAAAATAATTACAAAAAGTCTGTATTGAATAAAAAAGTTTGAGGTTTCCCTCGTACAAAACTGGAACGAACACAAGCAAATTGATTTTATCGAAGAAGAACAACGTTTTATTATTCGGCTTGCGTGTAGCATACTTGAAAAGGATTGCGTCAAAAACTTATATTTATCAACCAATCATGTTCTGGTTCTAGTTTTGGAGCACTCGCTAGCGATTGGCTGATGAACAATAGACAAACAATAGATTTCTCACGTTTCTGCCACTCCCCCTAATTCAGTCCAGCGCAAGCTTTCTGTCGATATTACGCAGACCCTACTAATCATAAAAAAAAGATTTGGGTCTGCGCGCAGGCTACTTTATGACATATAATACAAATATGTGAGTTGATATTTTTGGACTAGTCTATTGCTCACATCTGGTTTGACTTTATAATTGATTTAACCGCACAGTGAAACCTGTATATATCAGTGACCACTATAGACAGGTGGCCTTTATATATAGGGTTTCAATGGAATAATGCTAGTCATGCACTGTATTACTGAAGGGACCATTATACGCAGTTGACTATGTTAGTAGGTTTGACTCTAGTATAATATTTTGCATTGTAATAGATGTCTTGTGTTACAGTGTTGGTTGTATGTCGCCGTGGCAATGATTCACAGCTTGCTGTACCCCTTCTGAAGAATGTTCTGGAATCTCTTGGCTATGTCAATCAGAATATACAAGATATTGTCGGAGGATTACATAGTTGGAGCAAGAATGTTGATAGCTCTTTTCCTGTGTATTAACTATTTTTCAAATATTTCAAATACCAGCAACTAACATTATTTTTTTTTGATAAATTCGATACATCAGCTATGTAGGCCTACAAATATATCATAACCAGTCAATGAATTTGAATTATGGCTCTTACTCCTTCTGTATCTGAGAAATTAAATAGGATAATACAATCAAAGAACTAATTTCAATCAATTGCTATTAAATGCGTATGATATATCTTAATTGAAGTGGTAATTCTCCAGTGCGATCCAATAGCAATTACCGAAATATGTTACATTTACATATTCAGGTTTCTCACAGCCATGCACACCATAGCTCTATAAACATATTAAAGCAATAGTTATATCAAGGTTGAGCCTCATTAATTCTCAAGTGTTCACAAAAACGATGGAATCAATTCGCAATGTTTACTTTACTTGAATAAAACTTTTGTATTTGTACTATCTGCAGTACTTTTGCAACTACAGTTGACACTGGAAATCAAAAATAGTTTATTCCAAATCCTGAAAATATATAACTTCCACTTTCAATATATGCATATTCTAGGAAACGAAAATTAATTGAGGTTTTGATACACTTTGTTAAGTGTTACTGGTTAAGGCTCATTCCTACCACATCGGGTATTTTGTTTCGTTTTGAGGGAATTTCAGAGGTTATTATTGTTCTGCTAAGTTTCTGATATGAAAATTAAAATTTCAAAAATAATCTGAAATCAAGGATATCTAGATACAGTCAAACCTGTTATAACGGTCACCTCTATACAGCAGCCATTTGTCTATAGTGATCACTCTTGCAACGTCTAAAATAGTATTTTCTAGAATCAAACCTGTATATAAAGGACACCTGTCTATAGTGGTCAATTTATCTACCTCCTGTGGCTGATTTTTATATACAGGTTTCACTGTTTTTGGAATGGATTGCAATGGGAAAATGGCAATGTCTAGAGTCCAGAAGTGTAGAAATAGTCTGAAGTCTCCGATTTACAGAGAGTCAGTCTGAAAGCAGGCCAAGGTTTTAGCATACTATTACTAGCAAACTCAACAAGAGTTAGAGAGAAATCTTCACTAAGATACAGATGCTTATGACATTGTTTACCGATGATTTATTATACAAACAAACTACTCACAATTATAATATTTACAAATAATAAAGTGGCGGTTTATAAATGTCTCCTTAATCCATCACAAATAAGTATGACCACTATAAGTTGATGAATATTGTCTCACTAAACAAAGATAGTCAAACAAATCGATGGATTATTTAGGCTTATGATTACTTCTCAGCAGCAGTGGCCAATGGATTACGTAGAACCAAAATAACAGAATCACCTCTGATGAATAATTTTGCAATGTATCTATCCTTGTTGATAGCCTTAGATTTTTTGCCTTTACCAGATCTAGGAACTTCAGTCCACATTTCTTTAACGTTTTCTAGAACCATGTTGCAATGACGATCAAATGCTTTCACTCTCCCAAGAAGTTTACGATTATTCCTACAGTTAATGAGCACTTGGGTATTGTTTTTCACAGATTGCATCAAAACAGACAAAGGTCCAGTTGAAAATTCTTCTTGCTCTCTTTGAGCAAGCTCCTCGAACGTAAGTTCGGATTTTGGTTTAGCCAACAAACTAAAATACACAAACAAATATGAAAATATGAGATTTCCTCAGAAATATCACTATGGAAGAAACAGGAGTTATCACTGTTTAGATGCAAAACACTTACGACATCGTTCACGGCAAGGATGGGATAGATAATCCAAGCCAAAAGTAAAAATTTCCACCGAAGGTGAATAAGGATTCCAGAACGTAAATCCGACGAAAGTGGTATCCTGTTTAATTTAGAAGCTTCAATTTGAGGCTGACAATTGAAAATCCCGCCATCGAGGCAGAATTCTTCCACGACTCTCCAGCCTCCGCAGTCTACTTAACTCGTACCCGTGAGGCATCAGGTCCCCATGAGAATTTTTGCGTAGAATATGCTCGTATTCACTTTCTCCAATATCACGGTGTACCTTTATGCAGTTACTCATAACATGGCGGTCTACTTCGTTGGTTGAACGTTGAAGTGGGTCAGCTGAGGTTAGCAAATTATCTAACTTTTCACTTCATTTTAGTACTTCTATTCAGGAAAAAAATTAAACATATTTACCTCTATTCTTTCTGAATCAATTTGATACTTCAATTTATCAAACATGTCTTTAGCTGATGAATTATTAGCGGATCTTGAAGAGACAGAATCTGAGCAAATTGGCTTTGACACAGTTCGAGATGACGATGGAATTGAGGAAGCGATGGAAACATCTGATAATGAAATAGGTGATTCGGTTAAATGTATTGCAAAATTAAGAGATAGTGAACAATTGAAAGATATACGTACACAAATGGAAAAATTTATGGAAAATCCAAGAACTCGTGACTCTATATTTGGTCCAGTGGAATATGACCCAGAATATAAATTAATTGTCGATGCAAATAATACCACAGCTGAAGTAGATAATGAGATAAATATAATTCATAAATTTTGTAGAGATCATTATTCAAAGCGTTTCCCAGAATTAGATTCTTTAGTACCAAACGCTTTAGATTTTATTCAGACTGTCCAAGCATTGGGAAATGATCTAGAATCATCAAAAGTTGAGAGTATAGAATTTCTCCCACCCGCCACAAAGATGGTTGTTAGTGTTACAGCAGCAACGACGCAAGGAGAAGAACTAGAAAAACATGAAATTGAATTACTCGAGGAGGCGTGCGAAATGGCTATGGATTTAACAACAGCTAAAATGCAAATATTTCAATACGTTGAATCTAGGATGTCATTTATAGCTCCAAATATATCAATTATTGTTGGCGCTTCTACTGCTGCTAAAATAATGGGTGTTGCTGGCGGACTTACTGTATTGGCTAAAATGCCAGCATGTAATGTATTATTACTTGGATCACAGCGAAAAACTTTATCTGGTTTCTCAACCGCTGCTGTGCTCCCTCATTCTGGCTTCATATATTACAGTGATATTGTACAGGTATGTTTGAACTTTACAATTTAATCTTTATAAATGATTGACTGTAATTCAAGACATTGCTCATTAAACTCAAGAGGCCTTAGCGTAGGGGATAGTACATTGGAAGATGAACCTCAGGGTCTTTGACTCAATTCCTGACAGAATCACAATTGATTGGTGCCAGGGCTGTCAGGAAAGGCATCCAGTCATCAAACTCGTGCACACACAATCCAAATGCACTAACTTGCTTACTAACCAACCACACCAGTTGAAATAGTCTGTGTTAAAATGAAAATCAAAATCAAAATTAAAATTAAAATCCAAAAACCACTTGGCACACTATTTATGTGCTGGAGGGTCCAACAAAAGTGGTGATCCTGAGATCCTATATCCCAGAAAGCTAGAGCAAATTCAGAAGAAAAATGTTGAAAATGTTTTAGGATTCCAGGCGGCATATATCCTTTTGTCAGGCACCGACTATGACAGATTTTATTCAATACAGTCAAACCTGCTTACAACAACATCTTTACAGTATCCACCTAACAATAGTAACAACCAATTTGTTCTCATTTTTCCACCTGTATATAACTGTGCCAAATTAAATTACGACACAGTTCATATTTAGTTGATACTCTTTATATATATTAATGATAGGCTGTGTCTGCTGACATTACAGGGAGAGATGCCAAGGGCTACTATGGTTGTTAATCAGAGCTCTTTGATCCGACAGACGCAACCGTACAGTAATACAACAAGGGGTAAAAGAAAATGTTTACGTGGTACAGTTTACACACAGATAGATTTACAGGAAATGATTAACAATAGACAATTACACAATGACGTAATTATAATATTGAATCACTATGTAAAAAGCGGTCAACTTCTCCACTTCATCTCATAGCTGGCTACTATATACATGCTTGTCTTTATGGGAATTTCCCTCAGGACTGTAGCTATCACCGATTCAGAACAAAGAAATGAGAATTTTTGTAGGATTCCAGAAAGCTCAACCGTTTGTCAGGCACTATTGGGCCAATTTCTTTTTAATTTGCTTCCTATAACAATTTTTTTTTATTATTCTCTGCAGGGGGTTCCACCGTATTTACGTCAAAAAGCAGCAAGACTAGTTTCAGGAAAATGCACTCTTGCAGCACGTGTCGATAGTTTTCATGAAAGCATTGATGGATCAATGGGACAAAAACTTCTGGAAGAGATTGAAAAGAAGCTAGATAAATTGCAAGAACCACCCCCTGTAAAAGAAGCTAAAGCTCTTCCTAAACCAGACGACCCAATAAGAGTAAAGAGAGGCGGTAGACGTGTTAGAAAAATGAAAGAAAAATTTGCCGTTACTGAAATGCGTAGGCAAGCTAATAGAGTTCAATTTGGTCATCTTCAAGAAGACATTTATCAAAACGCAATTGGGTTTGGTGGAGGTTCAATGAATAAAGAAGGCAGTGGTAGAGTCAGAGGATTGGCTGCAGATTCGAAAACTCAAGTGTCAATTTCAAAACGATTACAGGTAAGCTCAATTTATATTTGTAAGCCTACATAATTTCATCTTAAATTTCATTACCATCAAAAACAATAATGTTTAGCTTAAATACCTACCAGTATTCAATTTTTATTTTTAACTGAATTCATCTTTATTTATACAGAAGATATTTTAAACATTTCTCAAAATTTCATAAAAACTAAAATACTTGAAAGCTACAATACATGATGTGATAAAATTATTTGTTAAAACTTAGGTATGCATTATTTTCCTGAAGGGTTCCTAATACGCTGATAGCATTTACCCTCTGGATTGCCACGAATAGTCTCTGCCACAGGTGAAGGCCCTTGAACGTTTTTGTTCTGTTTTGTTCTGTTTTTCTGTGACTCCAGCTCCAACTTCTCCTCCTGACTGGTGAAAATTCACTCCAGTCTGGCTTCTGTTGAAATGTGGATACTCCTGCCGGAGTTGGAGTTTGTTGCCGGCTCCTCTACACCCCTGTAATGCCTAAGCCTGTCCATAGTTAACAATATGATGGTAAAACTCTGTGTGCATAATGATACTTGAAACAGGCTTAATAAAGTCATCTGCCCCCCAGGACTGTGATTTTGGCCTTTTCAGTGTCTTATTACATTTTCACATCTCATGCGATATTTCTAATATATTTTAGCGTAATTTGGCAAACATGAATCAGAGGTATGGTGGCAAATCTACAGTACGTGGCCAAGTTTCTGGTACTGCCTCAAGTGTTGCATTCACACCTCTTCAAGGATTAGAAATTGTTAATCCGCAAGCTGCTGAGACAAGAGTGCAAGAAGCCAATGCCAAATATTTCTCTAGTCAATCTGGTTTCTTTAATGTTAAAAAAGAAAAATCTGAAGGGAAATAGCTGCTGTAAATAATTTTATATATATTAATACCCATTGTCCTAGACATACATCATCATTATGTGGGCTGTATATTTTTAATTTACAGAAGTTTCAAACTTTGTAATTAATCTTCAATCTCTTGCCTCTGATGGGACACTTTCCTATTTTTGAAAGTAAATTGGTTGATCAAAATTTATCAACAGAATATATTTATATGTTTAACTTTCAGCTCTATCTCTTTTCACATATGTTTTGCTGATATTTCTTTAAATTCAATCAATGTATGTGCAATTCCTTATATCGTTAGAAAATACTTTGTTGAATGTTTGTTATTCGTACTGATTTCTGAAGACTGTTTGGAGTTTGGCTACTATAGACTGCTTGCCATGTAGTGTATTTCAACTGTCTTCAAAGACAAATGCATCAAAAGAATTAACAGCGTCCCAACCAGCTTTTATATAAACTTTCCTTAATCAGAATATTATCTACTGTTTTCACAAACAATTTCTCTTACTTTAAATTATCATCATCATCATCAACATTTATTCACGACCTGATAAGTTCACAATATCATTTTCTTCACATGACGTACTGGTTAATACCGTCTCCACTTCACCACTGACATAGGTAATTTTCTTTGTGGATATCTTTCTACTGTATTTCCTATGTATTTGTATATGCGGGTCATTATTGTTTCTTTGCTGTTTGTGTATTTAATTTTTCTTCGTTTCTTCAAAGTTTTTTTATCACTTAATTTTATAACTCATTTATTAATAGGGATTTGTAAAAAAGTATTGTCGCTATTTATATTTGAGTTGAAATATTTTGCAACTACTGGCTACTTTATATTTTAATGTTTTCAACACTACAGTAACAGTCTCCGTGATTTATCTGTCATATGACCGTTAGAAGCAGGTAATGGTCACTGTAACCAGGCATAAATATTGTAAAGAGGCTAGAGGAATATGCCTGAATCTTCGAACAGGAAACATGCCTAATGATCAAATTTTGTTTTTGTTTTAATACAAATATTGATATACTATTTTTAATTTACAAGAGTAATGGAACATTCTTCTAAATCGGTTTCCCAAAATGAAACCAATGGCCTTGACCAGCGTTTGAAAGGTAGAGAACTGAGCTAAGAGAGATAATTATAGCCTGCATATGCTAGGCCTAGTGTTGAATAATACTACTGTTTATACTCCGCATTAGTGATAGTCTGATAGATAGAACTGCACTGATCTGATAGTCGTTGACATCTAGTCGATATTCCTAGGCTATTTAGCCTAGTGATGCCGATATATGAATAAGATGATTCTGTACATGATTATCGTCCGTATTCATGGAAACATATTAACATAGCTAGCTGCCTAGCTAGCTAGCTCTAGCAGCTAGAGCCTATCGACTTCGACTACTCAGATCTACTTGAGTAAAGAGGGTACAATAGGTAGATACAGCTTACAGAGTATGAAATTCTTGCAATAAATCAATTTTGTCCAACTATTCATCTGAAAATTCTGTTTTACGCCAGAGGAGAAGCAAACATCTGTTACAGCCACCTCGTAGGAATATTCCATGGGCGCTCCCAAGATCTCGTCGAAAAGTGCCCTACTCTGCAATTCCACTCAGCCTACAACAGCGATTTACAAAAATTGAAATAAATGTTGTCTCAGTCAATGACAGCAATAGGCTCATTGGCATTGTTCATAATGAGTTCAGGATCACCTTCAAAGGCATAACATTGACCATCGTGCCTTGTGGGCTCAAAGTTGAAAAGTGAATGCCATTTTTCAAGCCACAAGTAGTGTGGTGAATCAGTGCATATGTCGAAGACCCAGTGCCAAGGCCGCTGGTCAATTTTATGCCTCTAAATAGCTTTTGTAGAATCATGTAGATGTCTTCATTTAGCCCAAAAATGCTTTTGTTTGGCAATATTTCGTTATGTGCATTGGAAGAGAAAAGCTTCGAAACAAAAGCATATTTGGGGCAGAAGATATTCTTCCCTAAGAAATGCGAGACAGTTGTATTGAATGTACACAGTTATTGTTAAACAATTGAAAGAAAAGCATTATCTATTCAGAATATGATTCAAATCTATTTATAAAGCAAAAGATCATTCAATAGGCTTCAAGGTTTACAATGTCATACAGTCTCCACCCCGTAGTCAGGAAGTCTCTTTGAATTTTTCGGTTCAGTAGATAATTGAGCCCTCGGTCTGATAACTATCCAGATCGCGCTCAAACTCGATTGATAATTGTTTATTAATTTAATAATTTCCATTTAATTGATATGTAAGAATTTCAAGAAAGAATATCAAGCAAATCAAATCGTAAGCACACCGCTTGTGTGCTCTTCATGAATAGGTGAACTTCAAAATGTCTCTATTATTTTTAAAGTAAGCTCTGATCCTGATAAACTGAAAGACGACAAAGCTGTGCTAAACAACAATGAAAAACATGTGGTACAAGAGAACACCACAACAAATGATATCAACAGTGATTCAAGCTCAGAAGGTATGTGTGTCAGATGTATGGAAATTTCAAATCATGCCAGGATTAATCTTTAATATTTACATATATCTATAACACATCGAAATAAACATTACTAATAATAAAACCTTGTTACATACAAGATATGTACTATACAATACAAGTATAAATTGAGTCGCTAGAAAACATTTAAATTAAATTGAATTAAATTAAAGTAAACATTGAAGGCCATAGATTCCTGAAGGTGTTTACTATATGCGGCTCAAAACCAAACAAAACATTTTTATCAATCAACAACACTAAATTAAACTCTTTGTCATACAGTGAAACCTGATAACAGCCAGCTACGAGAGATAGATAAATTGACCATTATAGACAGGTGGCCTTTATATACAGGTTTGATTCAATAGAAAATACTATTTTAGACATTGAAAGAGTGACCACTATAAACAGGTGGTCGCTGTATAGAGGTGACCGTTATAACAGGTTTTTGACTGTAATTAATAAATTAAATATAGTCTTCTTAATCTACATATGGTACAGTGAAACATGTGTATAAAGGTCACCCTGCAGATCAGCTGCCTGTCTATAAAGTGGGCATAATGCAACGATCATATCTTATACAGTGAAACCTGCTTATAACAGCCTCATATGAGAGGTAGATAAACTGACCACTATGTGAAGGTGGCCTTTATATACAGGGTTGATTCAATAGAAAATATTTATTTTGACATACCAAGAGTGACCACTATAGACAGGTGGCCGCTTTATAGAGGTGACCGTTACAACAGATTTGACTGTATTGAATTTAACCTCTATAGAAAGGTCACATACTCTTTAGTGGTCACTGGAATGATCGTTATAGACAGGTTTTTGATCATTGAAACCTCAGGCCCTAGGGATTTTGGCAAACATGTCCATCAAATACTTACGCATTTAAAGGCACTATAGACAGGTGGATGCTGTATAGAGATGACCGTTATAACAGGTTCGACTATATTATATAAATTGAGACATATCTGTAGAAAACTGTATTCTATATTTCCTTCATTACATCACTTTTTGATACTGTCTCTCACTGGAAGACCAGATCTTCCGAGCGTGGTGATATCAGAGTATGCTCTTATAGAACAAGTTTTGATTAGAAGTCCATCAACTGCACAGTCGCTTCAATTTACAACAAACTGTCAGATAATGTAAGCATTGACAAAATATATAAAAAACAGAATCTCAGAAATTAGCTGAGGAATATTGATCTAACTTCCTATTATGATAAAAAGTCTACCAGTAACATTAATAATATCTATAGTTTAAAACTATTCTATTTCGATAATAATGATAACAAATGTTTACATTACTTACATGCAGTAGTATAAGTAGTGTCTAATGTTAAATAGCGCGTTCTGTTGCCTTGACTTTTAACAAATGCCGACTGTATGGCAACTGTATCTATCACAGTTAAAACAAGTTTAAATATATTGATGATGATGATGATGATGATGATAAAACACAAAAAATCATATTTTTACTTTAGAATGTTCTGTAGGAAGCCATGAAATATTCGCCATAACAAACCAGAACTTCTAGATTAATCATCAAATTTATGAGTCAGCGAAGTCACCGAGATGGTGGTAGGCCTATATGCTCCCACCGTTTAAAATCTTTCCAATATTTTTATCAAATTAAATATAAAATGAGAGTAATCCACCTATTAATATTATTATATTATTATTATTATTATCAAATTAAATATGAAATTTTAAATTATCTTGACATTTAAAACCTTAAAGATGGCCAAGTTATATAATGGCGGAAATGTCGTTCTACTTGAAGCTTACTATTGCTATTGATGCTTGTTGTTAAATAATTGTGACGTGTCTTTGAATTTATAGGAGATGCAGAAGAGACTGCAAGAATATTGCTGGAAAACTTGTCAATCAAACAAAACAATGGTGCTCAGAAACGAGTGTTATCTTCTCTTGATCTCGATGGAATTGCAAAATACATCCAATCAGATAAATGTGAGAAATTACATCGACTTTTTAGTATACTAGGAATGAGTGACCTGTGCTGCTGGGTTAATTTAAGTAACAGATGTGTCAATGAAATTCGGCAACCAGGGAAATTTGGTATCGAAAGTGAAAGAGAAAGCCATGTAATTAATATAGTTGAAACATGAAACAATAAATTTTCTTCATTATGAGATACAGAAGATGAAATAAAAAATTGAAGCCCGTCTGAACCATTACTAGAATACATTGATTCTAATGATAGACCTATATAGGCCTATTTACCATTGCTGTTAATGTTACAGGTCTGATGAATCTCGCAAATTAAACTTAAAATTGAACTTTGAGTTTTCATCTTGATTGTTCCCTGTCTCATGCTCTATATTTTAACAAACATTGAATACTTTTACAGACATAGGCTACATGGGTGTACAATTATAATTTGGCTTATATCAGTGATTATTACCACTAATGATGCCAGGATTTGTTGAGCATGAGATCTAATTGTAGAGGCATCACCATTTTAATTGCTCTGCTTGACTGTTCTTAATCACCATGCTTTTCCGTGAGAGTTGAAGCAAGGAGTTGCATTCCTTATTTAACATTCAGACATAAATGATGAACTGTTTTCAAATGTGATTATATGGTGATCTTTGCAAACTCGTTGAATAGGCTACGCTATTAAAACGCTTGTTAAAAACTAAACTTATTATATTCTCTTCCAATTTTTCTAGTTTAAAACAAGTTTTGAATGGTTCTGGATCTTCATAGTGTGTAGAGGCGTGATCCTCTTAAATTGCTCTGCTTTACCGTTCTTAATCACTATGCTTTTGCGTAAGAGCTGAAGCAAGGAGTTGCATAGCATATTTAATATGAATCAGACACAAATGATGAACGTTTTCGCAAATGTGAAAATGTGACCATTAACGATTTTATGTGATGAGAAAGAGGATTGTACTATAGGTTATCCTTACTTTCCCTCAATTAATTATTCAAAAAAAAGTTCATGAGCCATTTCATGAATTGTTTGTGAATTGTTCACAAACACAGAAGGAAATGTTCATGAATTGTTCATGAATTCCTTGATTCTTCACAGAGGTTAACCTGTTGGTTAGGGCTGGTACGGTCTGTTAATTAAACACACAAAATGCTCGAACAAGAAGTACAGCGGTGGTAGAGTATAGTTTCTGGGGCCCATCTTGGCAGGGTTCAAAAAATGGGATTCCAACAATTGTGCTAGAAGAAATTAATAAATTTAGAAGAAAGTTGATTGGTTTATGATTTTTCAAGGTCAATTTTCACATAAAAAATTCAGAATAAACTGTTGAAATATTTTAGGACTAATATATATTAATTGTGGAAGGCTAATTCTTTCACAAGGCCCTGCGTATGGAACAAATTGCCCTTTCACTTTAATTTAGTTTGTGTTTGTTGTATTGGTTTAATTTCTGCCTTAATTAATAGATTTGTCATCAAGTTATTTATCCAATTCAGAAAAATGTCAGAGATTAACGTTTATTCAAGATATGATGAAATATTCAATTTTCAAATATACTCAAGTGTTAACCTTGTTACTCTCTCTTACAACAGCCATATGGGCCGTAGGTCTTGGAATCATCCCCATTTGTTCACTGCCTGTCACATTGTTATATGACTGATTCTAATATTGTTCTTTCGATAGGTAAAAATATAATTATAATGACAGGAGCTGGTTTATCAACTGCTGCTGGTATTCCTGATTTCAGAAGTCCTGGTTCAGGTCTCTATGACAACTTGGAGAAATATGATCTTCCACATCCTCAGTGTATATTTGATATCGACTTCTTTAAGGTAAGCAATTTTTAAAAAGAAACGGTCATTTTCAAGGAACATGCATACAGAAGCTGCTGTGTGGACATTTGTGTATCCATAACCCTGCGATTAGTTGTTGCTGAGAAAAATTAGTCGAGTTCATGAATTGTTCTTGAACTGTTTATAAACACCTTGTAAACGGTTCACAGACAGTTTATGAACAATTCATGAACAGTTCATGAATGTTAAATGGCCCAATTCTCATGAATTGTTTCATGAACTTTAGTTAAAAAAAAGTTAGTTTAGAAACCTTTCTTTTTCAGTTAAGACTTCCTTTTTCTAAATATCTGTTGCCTGTGCCATGAAATCGATTTTTAAACAGGTCTGGAAGATCAGGTTTTAACCACTTTCTGTCTAATCCTGTTGAAACCTTACCAATTTTATGAACAGTCAAAACTGTTTATAAACACCTTGTAAACGGTTCACAGACAGTTTATGAACAATTCATGAACAGTTCATGAATGTTAAATAGCCCAATTCTCATGAATTGTTTCATGAACTTTAGTTAAAAGAAAGTTAGTTTAGAAACCTTTCTTTTTCAGTTAAGACTTCCTTTTTCTAAATATCTGTTGCCTGTGCCATGAAATCGATTTTTAAACAGGTCTGGAAGATCAGGTTTTAACCACTTTCTGTCTAATCCTGTTGAAACCTTACCAATTTTATGAACAGTCAAACATTTCCTTACGTGGCTTGTATATTTAGGTGTTCAATCGCACACTCACGCGTCTCGGCACAATCGCACACCTACTTTCAATAAATACAAAAATCCTTCTGAAATCCTTGCCTGTTGCAGTCAGTCCTCTTATATGGGTCATTGTCACCGGAGCCATATATTTACAAAAGTTGGGACAGTGAAAATAGCATGAATTGGAAAAAAAATTGTTCAAAAGCATAACCTTGTTTTCAATGGAAGGACAATGGCGATTTTAGAGCCCCAAAATGTGCTTGTCCCAGCTCTTATAAATAGATTGCATGACTCTGATTGTCACACCTATATGGTACCAATTTTAGAAACAATTTGATACATCACATATCTTCAGAAATGGCGTTTCAAATAGGTATGACTATTCTTTCATTGAATTAATTACAACGATAGTCAGTAGAGTTTGAGCTGTATCTATAGGGTTTTGTCACAAGGGTAATGTACAATACTAGTATCCAGTTAAACACCGAATGAGCATATAGTGCAAAGCGCATTACAATGGTTTGAGTGCCAAACTCTGCCAGCTGATGCAAATTAAATATTCAATAAATCAATGATTAGTTACATACATTTCAATGATCGAACTCCGTGACCCGTGCATTTGAGTTTTGAATTTGAAATGAGCTTTATTATCTCAATTACGAAACTATTTCGATTGCATAATGTCTATAGTGAGAAGTCACATTGAGTTATAGCCTTTTTATGTGACACATTCCACAATAACAAATCTAAGTCGAATTTCGGGCAATTATGAGTCGGAAATAGTAAAAATCGTGCAATTTTGAATGTATCACAGTGCTAAAACTCCCAAATATGCCAAATGTCTATCGTGGGGGCAAAATTGACAAATACTACCCCGGTCAGAAACTATTCGCAATTCTTTCGCGATTTAGTGGTTTTCTAGTTAAAGATGATTTTCGCGTTCCTGAATTCCTTATTTCTGCTTTCGAAGGCATGAAAGGCGATATAAAATTGCTAAGATTATATCTGATTCTTCTCAGCACATTTAAAGTAGACAATAGAATTTTTACGATCATAATATCTCAAACAGAATGAGGCAGTAAATTGTATCTCTGAGTTCAAGTTAACAGTACGGTCAGTGTGCAATCCATGTTCTTAACATCGACACCCCTTGTTAACTTTCATGCATTGCAAAACTTTTATAATGATTTCGTTGTTTGCAGATTGAATCAATAATCAAAACAGAACTTAAAGTTAAAGTTTAAAACAAAAACAAACAGTTAAAGTCAAAACAAACATTTGAGTTATTACATCTTCTATATAGTTATATCGATGAAGTAATTAAAATTATTCCCTTATTGTGATTCAATCAATCCATACAATACTTGAAATCTGCTTCATTTTTTTATGAAAGTCACAAATTCCTGGCTTTAAATCCCGTACTAACTTTAAAAGTGAGATCCCTCTGATTGATTGAGAGGTATCTATATAGTGTCAACGCAAAAAATTCAAAACGCGATTTTATATGACCTGTGATATGGTATGATATGATCGATCAAGTTTTGGTAGCAAATTGATTTTAATAAGATTAATTGTTTGAGTGGATCAATAAATTAACGTCTATTTCTTTACCATGTAAATTTATATATAATTTTTAATGTTTACTTTTAACTGAATTTTAATTCTTTTTACATATTATGCCGTAACAGCGGTAACACTTTAAACTATGGTTGCTGTAAACTGTTATTCAAATGCAAACGATATTCTGGCCACGCACGTTACATCATTCATAAATCGTTCATACCATTCGCATGTCACTGTCATTTCCTCTTTTGAATGCCTAAAGTATTTTTAATCTTCTTTGTTTAAAGAACACTGAAGTAGATTCTGGCGACGTTATTATCATTTCACATTTCACTGCTATTTCCTCTTTTGAATGACAAAAGTGCTTTAGTCTACTGTTAGCTAAAGAAAATTGACAGGCGATTACTTAATTAATAGCAATCTTTTGTCATGCTAAGTGTAAGGAATGTCTGGCTGACGAATACAATGCAACAAAGTTTGACCGGGAAAGTTTATTGGATCCTTGTAACGGCAGCAGAAGATACATTTTAATAATTTGAATAGCCTAAAACCATGCACAAAATCTGGCCTTTCTAGTGATATATCATTCATCATCTTCCGTGCAGTAACGATTGCGTGATAATGCGTCATTGAACACACAGACAGATTTAAGGGAAATTTTAAAGTAGATATTTGGAAATAGACCTGCTAATAATATCTCTATTTTCTTTCTTAGCATAATCCTGAACCATTCTTCATGTTAGCAAAAGAAATGTTTCCTGGCAAATACAAGGTAGATGCTAACCAAATATTAATTTTAGGATTCTTTTTGGGATGTTGATAGTTGCATAATTCAGTGGTACTGTCTTCTGAAATTCAAATGAGGATAGGTTTGGGTTGTATATTATCTATATTAGCGGTCTTCATGGATATAAGCGTGAATGAGATTAATTATAATGCTATATAATTCAGATATGGTTTAACCTTGGTGTCCTGGTGAAGTGGCGAATCACTGTTGAGGACGAAGGTTTTGATGCAACGGAAATGAGATAGTTGAGTTTGACGTAAACTTATTTTGAAAGTTGAATATTATGTAGTTTCCGATATTATTAGTATGTACAATCAAACCTGTTATAATGGTCACCTATATACAGCAGCCGCTCTCAAAATGTCCAATATAGCATTTCCTATTGAATCAACCCTGTATATAAACCTACCTGCATATAATGGTCAATTAATCTACCTCTCATAACTAGCTGACATATGCAGGTTTCACTGTAATGATACCAACGGATTACACTTTAGACCCAACCCTGCGAAATGCAATTCAGGAGTTCATGAATGTTAAATAGCTCCAATTTTCATGAACTGTTTTTACAGCCGTATGGCCATACTATACCAAACAGTGTGTATGGGCCGAAGATTACGGGTTAAATTATCCCAGTGACCATGTAATGACATTATGGATTTTTGTGAGTTGCGTCTTTTACATTGTTTCTCTTAAATTGACAGACAGAAAGTTGATCTATGAAATGAGCTATAGCTAATATATGATTATTCTTTCTTGCAAACAGCCTACACTATCTCATTATTTCATACGCCTCTTGTATGACAAAGGCTATTTGTTACGCAGCTACACACAGGTTGGTGGAAATATTGTATGAAATGCTCACTTGAAGATGATGTATATTATGTCTTATTGCCTCGCTATAAGCAACGTAGTTCCAGTAGGCTTATATAATATATATATTAGCAATTACTTGATTGTTGATCCATTTGCAGTATTAAGGTGCTCAATGTTTATAAATGAAAGAGATGTAAATAAATAATAGATTCAATGACTACACATTTTTTCTGTAACCCAGAGTTTGTCTCACTCTCTATCTGGAGATCGCATAAAGCGTGCAACTCTGAGTAACAGATAAAATGTGTAGTCATTGACTCTATTTATTTATTTATTTATTTATTTATTTATTTATTTATTTATTTATTTATTTATTTATTTATTTATTTATTTATTTATTTATTTATTTATTTATTTATTTATTTATTTATTTATTTATTTATTTATTTATTTATTTATTTATTTATTTATTTATTTATTTATTTATTTATTTATTTATTTATTTATTTATTTATTTATTTATTTATTTATTTATTTATTTATTTATTTATTTATTTATTTATTTATTTATTTATTTATTTATTTATTTATTTATTTATTTATTTATTTATTTATTTATTTATTTATTTATTTATTTATTTATTTATTTATTTATTTATTTATTTATTTATTTATTTATTTATTTATTTATTTATTTATTTATTTATTTATTTATTTATTTATTTATTTATTTATTTATTTATTTATTTATTTATTTATTTATTTATTTATTTATTTATTTATTTATTTATTTATTTATTTATTTATTTATTTATTTATTTATTTATTTATTTATTTATTTATTTATTTATTTATTTATTTATTTATTTATTTATTTATTTATTTATTTATTTATTTATTTATTTATTTATTTATTTATTTATTTATTTATTTATTTATTTATTTATTTATTTATTTATTTATTTATTTATTTAATATATATACTATACAAGTACTACTACTTCCTTCCTATTTACGTCTTCATCGCCAACCTACGACATATGTTTAACAATTATAGATCGGAGGCAGGGTGAGGATTAGTGGATGATGATCAAGGTCCGCCTAGATATAGGCTGAGATCAATAGCTGAGCAGCCTACCACTGTTCGACCAATCAAATTACTTGATTTTGCTGGATTTTTATATTGATTTGTTGGGCTATCACTACCTATAGCTACGCAGATATGACATTTGGAATCGTTAGTTTGGATTTCTGTAAAAGCAGAAATAATTCTCACAATTGCGGATGGCAGACTATCCAGTCCTCTGCGAAAGTAGTTCATGAATTATTCATTAACCTCATTAGTGTGTGTTTCTTTGCAAGTTTTGTTATGCTCAATACCTTCGTCTTTTATTAAATGTTGTTTATATATTAATTTAATTCAATCATTTATTTTTCACCCATGATATTTAAATCAGAACATCGATGGCTTAGAACGAGTAGCTGGTATTCCTGAAGATTGCCTAGTAGAGGCGCATGGCACATTTTATTCAGCCCATTGTATCGACTGCCATCATTCTCACAGTGAAGATTGGATTCATGGTAAGAATTTTCAAATCTGATCCCTCTCAATCATGAGGTCATACATATTTTTTAAGAACTCATTCATGATTTAATCTATGAAATTGTATCTGTGACCGGATTTTAGACCTATACCATCCTTTCATTGATATTTTAGGAGTGATCTTTTCGGTATACAGATGAAATAAAGTTGTCAGTATATCTTAAGTCTTGTATGTTCTAGGTAAAATATTTGATGAAGATGTCAGCGTTCCACGTTGTGAATTATGTGGCGGAATTGTTAAACCAGGTATATCTAGGTCATTCATAGTCTGCACGCAGGCTAGTCATTCATAGTATAAGCACAGTGTAACCCGCTCAGATACAATTTGGATAAGTGAAATTACTGCTTATCTGCAACCTATCTCTGAAAGTAATCGAGCAAGGGTTAACATTTTGTTTGTACATAGGTATATTTAATCCCTCATTTTTGAATACTTTTGTGTTGTAGATATTGTATTCTTTGGCGAGGCGCTCCCTCATCGCTACTTCAAACTTTCACAACAAGTATGTTGCCATTTTCTCCATTCATACTTGCCACAATTAAATTAATATGTTTTATTTGTACTTCTATTTATTTATCTAAGGACTTGAAATTAATGAAATTGATTTTGTCAAGATTTTTAAATCTTCAAAACTTACAAACAAAAGAAATGTAATCAATTGAAACAATTCGACAGTCAGCTATAGGAAATCAATTTATTTTCAGCATTCAATTAAGTAATAAGGGATTAATTTCGATGGCCCACGAACAAGAGTAATGTAATCATTTTAATAATCATGTCACATAACCTTTATCTGGAACATCAATTATCTCTCATCAAATTCACTACAACAATGATTTGTTTTGGCTAATTTAATTGGTCATTGATTTTTCATTAAATGCAATTTGAATGAAATTGTTACGAATATCATTTAAAAATATAATGCGAAGAATTCAATATGTTTGCAATATTAGAAATATATAGTAAACGTTACATCTGAATATAGCAAATCCCAAGCTGTTACTTTTTTTTAATTTCTCAATTGAATTTTCAATTACAGAGTGGTACAAATCCACCAATCATGATACAAGTTTTTTTCAAGTGATTATTAATTTACTTTACCGTACTCTTGCTCTTGAAATTTGACAGAAAATAGATGTAAATCGCGAATTGAACTTTATATCAATCTATGACATAAAAATTATTTGATCAAAATTTTAGATTTTAGTTAGGCCTACTCCATTTTTACTTCATATTATGATTTTTGAAATATTTTAAAAGTAAATCTATGTAGGACCGTAGGCCTAATAATGCGAGTTTAGCTTCAAGTTGATTTTTATTTATCTAAGTATTATTTTATTAGAAAATCTAAATATCAAATTTGCGTGAAACTCTAGCTAATAGCACCTTTTTAGTGCTGCAAATATTCGAATCGAACACTTTCTATGAAGCTGAAAGTAGCTATTGTTGTTTTTTGATTGAATTGAATTTTTTAATTGAATATTTGATTACAAATTTTCAAATGTATATCTGTTTTCTGTACGGCACGGTCAGGATTAAAAAGTATGGCTTATACAACGGAAACCTAATTAAGGGTATCTCAATTTGACCTCATATAATCTAACAAAATTGTAAGATGACAAATTGAGCGTGTGCAGATAAAGAGATGAATGAGCCGATGAGGCTCACTTTATTTTAATTTCGGGTGCTTTCTTACTCTGCTTTCAAACGTTTCAGAAATGCCTGAACCATTTTGTATCGTATAAATGTCACAGTATCGCTTACAATTTTGACTTTCATTTTAAATGAGTGCGTTACAAACTTTATTACAATGATTATCTGACTTTAAACTCCGTAGGATTTCAACGCATGCGATTTATTAATTGTGATCGGAACATCGTTAGTCGTCCAACCGTTTGCGTCACTCGTTGGTCGGTATGTAAGATCACATTGCTGCAAACGTAAACAATTACTAGTACCATTATACAGATAGTAATTTAGGATTTTATTCTGGTGATCGAGGCTAGAAACAGATAATGCAGTACGCCTAGCGAAGGAACATTCAAATTGAACATGATGTTTTATCTTCATTTATCAGTACGAATTTTATGATGGATCGCGAAACAAACAAACAATCGTACGTGGTATTTTATTGGATGTATCATGATGGATACTTTACGTGTAAGAAAGTGATATTCGCTACCGAATAAATCAAACAAATTCTTGCAAATTTCACGGTTTCTGAAATTGATCAAGCTGTTCCGATCACTGCACTGCACAGCTGTAAAATTTCATTTGAGTTAAAAAGCCACTCTGATCGCCACATTCCCATCGACAGTGTCTAATGAAAGACACCACGAACGGTCATCAATAGAAAACGATAAGTTGACCGAGGTCAACACGTTTTCAAGCTTCACGCTCAAGGAACGAAGCTGCATCTCGTCATCGTGGTTGTAAGTGTTGTCTAAGTTGAGAAACAAAGACGGGACGCGTACTATAGAAATGATCCTAGTAAGTACGGTCTTAACTGCTAAAAGAAAAGCAGAAAATATATAGATGTTGACAAACTTTTGAAGCACTGTGGTGGATATTAGATCGTTTGCGCATGCGCATTAGGTGATTTTGTTTTGACTCGATTCCAGTGTTGAAATATCCTCGCATTTTCGAAATCAGTACCAAATAAGCGAAAATAGAAAGTAAAATAATGTTTGCAGATACTGTACAATTTTTCGCAATGCAGTATGTACATTTATTTTATTTTTACCTGTGAACCAACACGAGATCAGGCCTCGTTTGCCCATCGAGACAAATGATAAATGCTTATAAATAGTATTTTTATACTTTTTTATTTTTTTTTTCATTTGCAAAATATATATTCGCAGGGATAAAAAGGTAATTATCATCTAAATAATTAATACACTGACATTAAGCCTAATTATTTATTATAACAATACTATAGCAATATTCAAAAAGTTAAAAAAAATCATTAAATAAGACACATTAAAATAGACACATGTGAGAAATATTTGCTTATATTAAATAAGAATTACATAGCTTTTATTAACTTCAAGATTTTGTAATTGAATTTCAAATATGATTGCAAACTTGAAGATATAGTAAAGCGATTATTGAATGCTACAGGTAGCAATGGGCTGCCAGCGTTTCAGAGTGATCTTCAGAAAATGAAAATTACTCAGAAAACGGAAAGTACCTCTAATTTGACTATAGTGAAAGAGACTAAACTGAGAGCTGAAGAGTAACAATATGAAGAATAATTTCGCTACAAAAAAGGATAAACTGATCAAAACAAGATTCATATAAACCGCTGCTATAACCTGGTTTAAAAATCAGCGGTTCAAACAATTTACGAAACGTGCAATGAAATGTATCTTTCCAAAAAGCTGATGAATTGATGGATGAACAATTGAACATACGTCACGGTTTGAAAACTATCTTTATATATATGTTAAGACTAATTTAAAAACGTTCTTATTAGTAACAGAACATCTAGATTTTCCTCATTCTACTGAAAAACTACTGAAACGCACCTTAAATTTTGAAAGCTACTGAACGAAAAGAGCCTTATTCATTAGTATCCGATCCAATACGTTATCTGCGTGTTTTCAGTAGGTTTTCAGCTTGTCTTGTTTGCTTTTATTAACATAGCATCACATCACATATGTGTTAACTAAATTAACTGTAGCCATAACCATTATTGTCATTTTCTTGTCTTTATATACAGAGTCAGAGATGAAATACCTCGATTATTATTGAATAAAGAAAAAGTTTATCAGGTAAAGGAAAACAACTGCATAACATTCCAATTGAATGATTACATCATATTGTTGTTATTTGTGATAATTTAGCAAATTTATTTTATATAGGCAAAAAAGAGTTACATTTCGGTTGGAGGGTTTGACTTTGATAGTGAAGATAAATATCGGTACAGTATAATTGATCAAAAGTCAAAAAGTAAAGTTCAAAAATTTATTATGACAAACAATACACTAAAATTTTGTTCTTGATTTTGAAGGAGGTATCCTTTGATATTTGAACGTCACTATAATCTAAACTATAATACATTTATAATTGTGAGGGATCAAGTGTTCTATAGTTATGTTTTTCTTATTCAATTTAGTGATGTGGCATGTTTGAATGATTGCGACGAAAGTTCTTTAGCATTGGCTGAATTATTAGGGTGGAAGGTAACTATGACTATATTGATGCGGTTGCATATGTTATTGTTAATTAAGGTTTTATCCCAGGGGGTAACTTCAAATGGTTGGTATACGGGGACTTGCCAATTATTGAGGGTACCTTTTCGTGGTCTTTTGAAAATGTTTCGAGGTATCTATTTCAGAATTTTCAAAAAAATTTTAAAATGTTGATTTAAACCCACGATCAAATATGCGTTGATAAAAAAGTATTTGGGGTATACATTTTGGCCTTAATAAATATTTGAGGTATCAATTTTGGAAATGCAAAATTTTTGGATGGCAAATTTCTGAATTCAAATTGGCACCCCCCCCCCACGTCACTGAAATTTCTTGAGTTACCCCCTCCCCCTCTAGAAATAGTTTGAAAAGAAATGAGCCTCAAGATATTTGAGAGTTCCAAATGTTGTTGTCCCACGCCCAAAGGCTACTTGATGCACACACAAGTGTTATATACTGGCCACTCTGTAAATTCCTATACATTTGCTGAAACTCCTACCAGCTATTCTTACAGTAATATCCTCAGACTTTATATTCAGTGTGTAATGTAGTTTAATTAGAGGTTGCATGTAACCGAGGCTTCATTAACCCAACCCGGATTCAACCATGCTTCAACCTTTAAATAAAGTCAGTTCACTTGTGACCTTTTCAGGAAGCGTTATCGTTACTGTGTCCCTTCTTTTCTACTCAGTTTACTTCGCGTTATTCAATGACTTGTATATGTATTTTCTTGTTTGTTAGTCTGAATTACTGAAAATGCAAGCTGACCATAATTCGCTATTATAGCCTGGGGGACTGAAATCAAAATACTTCAATGATAGAGTAGCTATACAATTTATCATGCATTATCAACCCTATTCAACTATGCATTGGCTGACGAATCTATTCAGTAAATATAGATACTCGATTTATCACTTAAACAACTTTGAACACAAGTGGATTGATGTATAAAAGTATTTGACAAAAATGTAAATAATGTTTTCGTTGAGATACAAATATTATATAATTTAGAAAGTATGGATATAGAAAGTATAAATGCATGGAAACGCCCGTGGAAACGTATAGAAAATAAATTTATCAATATTCTTCATTAGGTTGTTTGTTTTAATTTTAGATATGTATAATTTAGAAACGTGTGCAAAAATTATCCTCAGACTATATAGATCTTAGTATAATATTTATCATAATAGATATTTCTATATTTGTCTAATTGACATCCAATGTTTATTGATTTTCCGTAATAGTTTCAGTTTTGTTTTCTTGTAGTTTGTTCAGCTTCTTGCGATAATATATATTAGTATAACATATATACAACTTCAAGGTCAAGTCCGTTCTCTGAGTAGTGATAGTATATATAGCTAATGACTAGAAACCAGCACTTGTGTGATGCTATTTTCAAACTATATTTTGTAAGTCACCTTCCTCGTTTTTAAGAATGACAATAATCTCATATAATTTTATATATACATCAAATTTTGATTGCCAAAGCTTAGAATATTTTTATTAAATGCAATCAAGAATAATAATAATGATGTTCACCAGAATATTGAAGCTGATTTACTTGAAACTTTGTTTGCAATTAGACCATTACCATATCAGATAATATTCAACTAGTTCTCATTATATGATCTTGCCATTATATTTACAATTATTTCTTTGCTTCAATATTTGGAACAAAGCCAATTATTTAGTTAACATGGAGAATTCTAGTTCCGTTTCAAGTATAAGTTTACAGAACTTTTGATTCCGAAAAATAGCAATTCGAAAGAGGAAAACAATTGGCACTTTTCAAGATTTCTGACTGGCGCCATTGACATATATACCATGTGGTTATACTCACATGCAGGTCCACCCGAACAAAAATGTGTTTATATAAACTGTTTTCAGAATTACTTAATGTCATCAGAAGAAACAGAACATGAATCAATGAGCACAAACACATTCGCCTGTTGTGTTGATTAATTTCCAAGATATCTGCCTTCGTCTATGATGTTTTTGAGGCTCAATAATTTGATATGAGGCTGTGATTTTCATGCCTGGAATTTTACAAGTCAATGGATAATCCGTTAACATATGTACAGGAACTCTTGCCTGACTTCTGCAGGACCATGACTTGTATAGCTGATTTATCCATCAGACGTTAAGATATGAGTCAAAAATTACAATGATAAATTTTCCTATTTTTATATCTAACTTTCGCGTGAATAAAGAGAACAGTGCAAATAGGAAGTTTTAATAACACGAGGGGGTGACTTTATAACCCCCTACCATTTAATGGGAGGACCTGCAATTCTGATGCGCTACTTTTAACGTGGTTTCATGGTTTCATTGGTTATAAGTTTCTGGAATGTTGCTATAGAATATACTCTCGTCTTTACAATATACTCTTCAAAAAATGACTAAAATAATATTAAAATTATAAACTTCAGATCAATATTGTTTTTAAATTACGTGTCTTAGAATTTTGCGTATTCAAAGTGTCCCCCTTTGAGCTATAAATAATTTCAAATATACAGCGTTCATAGGCTATTATACAATGTTATTTATTAGAGACCAAACTAAAATTATTTAACCTCTTCAAATAATTATTCACAGTGAAGAGCAGTTTCTTCCTCTTTCGTATGGTTATCGTGAGTTTGATTGACAGCTTTCTATATTGACTATCGATCTTGCATTTGAGATTGTGGGTATAAAACCAGCAAAGTTGATACAAGCTAATCATTCGAACCTAGGCAGTGGATGCAGATCGGTCGGTCATTGGTTTGGAAGAAAAAAGGAAAATTTTAAAGTGAATTTAATCCAGAGATCAAGTAAGTAATTCTATTTTGTTATCAGACACGTTACCATTTCTCGGGACACTTTTTTCTAACGTGAGCGACTGCAGATACAGCTCAACTGAAGGCTACGACTAGTATGTAGTAGTTTATGTAGTTCTGGCTAAGATGAGGACTGCATTATGCATTTCTAAATTCAAAAGACCAAACGTTGGAGGGATCAACACAAATGAACACATCCAAATTATTACTTACTTCGCTTTCTTTCTAATGAGGAGGTAGCTCAACCTTAGGCATAACTAACAAACAGATACAAAATCCAACTGTTTATACTACATTATTACGTAATTACAAAATGTTAAATATTACAGTATTACGTGTGATTACATAAAAAGAAGCTTAGCTTCTTACCAAACGAGGCTATTTGAATGTTGTAAATAGCTAATTAATACTAAGTGCGGTTTTCGCCCGAACAATTATGTAGTATTAGTCTGCAGCTATATATTGAGCATTTGAAATGAGATGGACATAGAAAATGCCGGTAAAACAGATTCAGATCATTATTTGTTGGTCTTAGGTAAAATTTGAAGCTTGGTAGTATATTCCTTTTTTCAGATTATGCGTATGAATTTTCCAAGTTACTAAGCTAATTGAGATACCAAAAAACTACCAAATTTAAAGATTGGAAACATGCAGACGTTGACTATATCGCTTTTCTCGCTAAAATGATTTAAAGCTATAATTTGTTGCTAACTGGTTTCTGATTCGATTTGTTTAACCTATATTTTGACCCCTGTGTATATGAAGTCATTCTTATTTTTATTTTCTTCAATTTCTGGGTCGAAGATCAAAATGAAAAGAAGTCTTCTATTATCATTGGCTGTATGTCTCTTTATAATCGGTAAGTCAATTTATAAATAACTTAACCCATTGTAATGATGTTGCTGGTTCAATATACAGAACAGGGCTTAGTTAGAGACTAGTCTATATTTGGACATGCCAATGCGAGCTTCAAATTGAACCATTATGTATAATGCAGATCAAATGTAATATTTTTCCTCGTAATATTGAACTACAAACATTACACATATTACCTTGATTATAATACCCCAAACTTTTATTAATTTCATGAAAACGGATACTCTAAAATTTAGAAAAATCCTAAAAACAATACATCGACATTTGATTTTTCAGATTTTTTACAGATAGCAAATCAAAGCATTGGCTCAATCAACAATTTGTCATCATCAAAATGCTAATTATTACTTATCTCAAGCATGACAATGCAGATCAGTTTATCGTCATCATCATCATCATTTATTCAAAAATTCAGAATAAAGCTGATCTCAAAATATTTCAAAATAGATACTGTATGTATTGATTGTCAATGTGCAATGCATAAGACGCCGAATTTCTTTGTAGTGCAATTTCATCTGAACCAATAATGTCCATTCAATCCACGATCGATCACAACACTAATCATAACCTCAATACAGCTTCCACAGTCATGTCTCTATAGTGGTCACTCTTGCAATGCCTAAAAGTAGTATTTTCTATTGAATCAACCCTGTATATTAAGGTCACCTGCATATAGTGGTCAATTTATTTATCTCTTACAGCTGATATAGCTGGCTGTTATATATACATGTTTCACTGTATACTTATTTGATACAAGAACGGTATGCATATATAGTTATATACACTGTTGAGCTATGACTATTAACTGGAACTGGGCAAGATGTTAGAGCAGTCGGACTTCAAATATGATGCCAGTATTCATATCATCAAGATATTATAATAGAACAAAGATAGTCAAATTCAGATTTGTGTTTGAAAAAGTTTTAAACAGGCCATAATATTATCTTACCCTTGTGTGAAAATTAATCAAGTAAAATGTATTTAACATTTAAAATGTTTGGAATTGATCGATATTGGGTCAACAAAGATAGACTTTTGAGGATGTTATTGATGTCGGACGAAGATGTTGTTTTTAAATTTGAATTATTCAATACTTGAGGATGTTAAATACATTTTATTTGGTTGATTTTCACAGAGGTAAGATAATATTATGGCCTGTTTAAAACTTTTTCAAACACAACCTGAGTTAGACTATCTTGGTTCTATTATAATATCTTGATATCATTAAACTTAGAATTTATCTGAATCATGAATCTATTTAATTTTTGCAGTTGTATTTTCCTGTGATGTCAATTGCAACGAAGATAATGCCGAAGAGAATGATCTAGGTAAACAGCTTTATATTTAATTCTGTATTATGTGGTGAAGTATTGGGACATGATGGAGTTCAACAAGATTTTGAATAAGATACTTGTGAATGCACTTCTAGGAAAAACAACTTCGTAGAAACATTGTTTTTTCATATCCTTGAACGAAAACTGGTTATTATTTTTACAGAAAACAACGAAGATGCCTTAGAAAATGTTGAAGATTCACATGAAGACAACGATGAAATGGATGATCGTAAGTTTGTTCGATGAAACTTTTGTATAAAGACTGCCCCATAGAGTAGCCACCTTTCTGTGGTGGTCACTTAAAAAGGTTACAAAATGTTAATTTCTATTGAATTTAACTTCGATCTATAGAAAGTTCATCTTGCTTTAGTGGTCACTATTGTCTTATCTCATAACTGACCTTCACCGACAGATTTCACTTTATTTAATTGCATTTTGAGTCATTTAAATCCTGTATAATACTGTCATAAATTGAGTAACTCAGTCTATAGAATCAATTTTCAGGGTTCACTAACTGTGAATATAAGTTCATTTATTGTCAATGACCCCATTCCTATTATTATTATAACTTCAAAAAGTAATTGAGATGATATCGCCCTATACCGAAGGAGCCCGCACCACTCTTTTCTATTTCTTGAGGATTTCTAGGCAGATTAAGCAGGCTATTCTATAAGGATTATATCCAATTTTAATTAAAGCTGGTTTGGTTGAATGCTCGAAAATCTGGCGTTCATGGATTCATGGAATATAACACCGTCCCAATAAATAGTGTATCCGATAAATGTGTATTGATCACGACATTTGCGAAATTTTGTTAACAATAATATTCCATAAAACAGCAAGAAAGAGTACCGTCTTATTCATAAAAGAATCTGCTAACATTATTAAAGATTGTGGAAGATTTCTCATATGAGTCTATTATGTAATATTTCAGAAAAGAAAACATCAGCGGATCCCTTTTGGGGAAGACGACGAAGAAGACGACGAAGAAGACGCAGACGAATCTGGAGGAGTACACACAGACGAGGTGTTCGTTCTATCACTACCAGACGTCGATTCCACATCTCCTTACAATTTGGTCGTCGCCGATTTAATTACAGAACCATGACTGGACGCTAATGGTGATCATTACAAAAAATTATGAATTGATTATCGTTGCATGGGAAAGTTTCGATGCTGTTTAAAGATGATTTTAGCTATACTTTAGATGTATATTGACTGTGATGCAATACAAAGAATTCAATGAGTAGATTTCATGTGAAAATACAGTTAAATTATAATTTTAGATACGTATTGAGTATTAAGATATCATCATTGTGTGAATTCAACACAAATTATAATAAAATTCCTCATCTCTTTTGAAATTATTCAGATCCGAAACCTCATGATTGAACAGGCTCAGTTGAGCATGGTTTGAGCGCTACTCTATATGCTATTGATCTCATTAGCCATAAAATATACATCCACACCCTCATGTTTGACACATTAAATCTTTTTTCTCTGATCATCCATAGCATGCATGCTTCTCATGACATCTTATTTTAGGAGTGTATGAATACTATAGCTGGCAATATGCCATTCCATTTCTGAGATTAATTTTCAATCTAATTACCTCGATATCTCATAGCTCTAGTCAATCTGCCCTCTTCCCAATTATTATTGATATGTTGTTGCTCTGGCATATTTTACTAGAATTCCCCTTTTGAAATCATGTTTTCTTCCATTAAGTTGTCAAGTGAATCTTCATGATAACGAAGTAATGCATACATTAATTGCTGCACCAGTTCTTAAAATGTTTTAGACTGGTATTCAAGCTCTATATTGATTGGCAAGCAAACGGTTGATTAACTGGTTAACTCAGATCTACAATTATTGATTGGCAAGCAAACGGTTGATTAACTGGTTAACTCAGATCTACAATTATTGATTGGCAAGCAAATGGTTGATTAACTGGTTAACTCAGATCTACAATTATTGATTGGCAAGCAAACGGTTGATTAACTGGTTAACTCAGATCTACAATATGTTGGCATTTTGCTCATTGCATGTATAGGTGATCCTCAGATTGTGTTTGAAATATTTCAGTAACATTTGCTGTATGAGGAATGTCGTGATTATACTATCTTTATTATTTAATAATAAAGATAGTAAAACTATTTTAATTTCTATGCTCACAGCAAGCCGTGTAAAAAAGCTAGATGTATTTTACACATTTCGTAGAATATACAAAGCCTGGATGCATCGAAACCCGTAACATTAGAACTATTAATCGAATATAATGCAATCCTGCGAGTCAAACTCCAACTCTGACAGGAGTATCCATAGTGTTGAACAGGAGCCGGACTGGAGTGAATGTCTTGCCGGACCGGAGTGAATGTCTTGCCAGACAGCCCGGAGTGAATGTCTTGCCAGACAGGAGCAGGTGTGGGTAGTTGCAGCCGGAATGTAGGATGCAATCCTTGTAATTTCATAATAAGCACTGCATAGCTGAATATTATCTGGATGTTTCAGCCTAGAGTTTGAGTTAGCTGGGACAGTTTTCGGATTCGAAGTCTGACAGTTCTGATTCCATACGCATATGTTTCAGACTAAAAATCAGCCTACTGAAATGCCATACAATTAACAAAAGTGAAATACTGCAAACATCTAATGTATAATGCTAAAAAATAACAAATATTAATTATTATCTGTTAAGTCGTTTGATACATTTGATGGGTCCCTTTTATGTGTTACAAATTAATTCAATTATATTGGAGTCGCAATTAAGCTATATATAATGGTTAATAATGTCTTTGTATTAGATATAGAATTATACATCTTCCATTTTACTTCTTTTATCAGCTGACAACAAGCGTTGCTATCTTGTATGAACTGAGTTATTTTGTTCTGACCAGCAGTTTTAGATTATCAAAATATCTCACATATTTTTCACATGTTTTTTTTATGTACATATCAAATTGGATATTATAGTATATATAATTCAGGGTATATAATAACCAGCTCTAACTGGAGGTAATTATGAGGTGTAACGCGTTGAGGTGTATCATAGGTACATTTCAGTTTCCAAAAATCTTTATTGATAAGTTATACAGTAATTAGATATTTTATCGTAATTTTGATAAAGTCGTTTCTTTTGTTGTCACGCGTTTGTTTCATTTAACTTTATAATTTATTTAAAATAATAAGATTAATAAAAAGCAGCATGTAGAAAAGAATCCTTTTATCGCATATTAAAGCAGCTATAGATTAAGCCTCGATTCCTGCTGATGCATTGTATGGAATTTGTGGCATATTGTTTTGATCAACACCTGTGATTGCAATTGAGGGAACACGCATTCCTTCACTTTTTGTAACACCAACTTTTGATTTCATATTCGACATTTCAACATTACTTTTTTCACGAAGACTTTTATTTTTAGACCGTACAGGGGGTGAAGCATATCGTTTACTATCTCGTTTCTCAACATCATCTCTCATTTTATTGATGTCTTTTGTCAACCAATGTGGTTCATATTCCTTTTCATCAATTTTCTTACTACTGTTTCTTTTACCAACTTTTGTTAAATATTTTGGTTCAAACAGTTCATCTGGTTTTTCATTTTCATCAATCACTTTTTTCGAGCTGTTTCTTTTATTAGATTTTGTCAAGTATTTTGGTTCAAATGTATCATCATCCGTTTTTTCTTTTTCTTCGACGCCATCTTCAACATCTTTTTTATTCACATCCTCGTTTTCATCTTCTTCGATGTCCTCGTTTTCAATTTCTTCGTCTGATGATTCTTCATCTTCTATACTTCGAAATGAGGCTACCTTGTAATAATCTTTACCTTCATCAAAATTGAAATCTATATAAGCTGATCCTTCGGTTAACATTGAATCAAATCGTTCTTTTAAATCAGAAAATGCTGGTCTTTCCGACGGATCCTCATGCCAGCAATGGAGCATGACATCATATCTAAATATAGTAATAAATCATAATCAAAAAGAATAACTTAATAATAAGATCAGGTATTTAGATTTTCAGTTATGATGCAGAAGATGCGAGAAGCATGAAAGTTAGGGTTCTGTTCTTCAAAGATTGTAAACATATGAAGCTCAATACAAACCACTGATTCAGCCACTATATCGCTTGGTTTTATCAAAGGATTATTTAGGAAACATTTTTCAGACAAATTTCCTTCAAATCACGCCTTATAATGACATCTAATACCTGAATTTTAAGTTTGTAATTTGGTCATAATTATCAGCAATGGATTGACCAGGGCTTCTGACTGTCAATCTCAGGGCGGGTTTGAAAGCAGTCGAGAAGCACTACTGGATGGTGACATGAGTGAGATATCCGTCCATATTAAACGCACACACATTGCGAACAAAGCAAATTATACAGTGTACATCTCTCTATACTGATGAGATAATGTGTAGCCAGCACGTGGAAAAAAATCAGTTGATCCACAGGCCACACACTACATTACGAAGCATACTCTAATTATTATTTTATTGTTATACTTACATTACATATTACTTATTATTAATTTATATGCTTACATTTCATCCGAACAGTTATCTGGCTTTTCCATTCTGAAACCATTCTTCAACAATCGTAACAAATCTTTATTATCAATTGTAGGATATGGAGTACCACCTATCAGAGATAAAAATCTAAATAATCAACTTATGAAGCAAGTGAAATAAACAAACAATTATTATCATTTTCGATAATTATATTACTGTTATTGTTGTTATAATATAATTTTGTGGAAGGAAGGAAAGGGGAGAGTTAAATCATCGCAGTACGTTGGTAGTTCTATCGTATCTTCACCATTCTATAGTAATTATACTATAATCAGTACCTTCAGCATTTTATGACCTTGCTGAAATTAAAAAATATCAAATCATATTTCAACTTCACAGATATCACGACAAGTGGTATCTATATATTAGTCAATAATTGATAATAATATCAGCCATGCATCGTGAAAATTCCGTAAATCCTTGTTTCCATTCCGATTCCGAAAGGAGAAGTTCCGTTGATAGTTAAAAGTGTTATACTGTACTGTAGAAATCCATATTTATATTATTACTACCTGGCGGGGGGGGGGGTAATATTCCACAGTAGGCGAGCATTAAGACCCTCACATTTAATGTTTTCATTATCAACACGAAGGAAAAGTCCAAAACTTTTCAAAATTGATTCCGTAAAATGCCTTAAGAATCTGGAAAAGGGACCCCCTAAAATGGCACGTCCCCGTATAGACGATGTATGGAAGTGCCATGGGAAGTGCCCCCATGTATTACTACTACAGCGTCATCCGTTGAGTGCAATCCTGCTTACATTATTTGCAACCTGAAGTCGATACTCTTTACACCGCCTTGTTTAAGAACATGCAATGATTTAGTTGGCTTTCAATTTAATATGAGGTGAGTTTGGTAAATAAAACAGGCTACAGTGATGCTTCGTCAAACAAATTCTTGTATATATCCTGATGTTAATGATTATGGGGCATCAAAGCATACTTCAAGAAAACAATTTTTCTATTGAATACAACTGAAATTAATTATGATAACTTACCAAGGGTTGCAATCTCGAATAATACAACACCATAGGCCCACCTATAAAGGTATAAACATTCATTTATATGAATTAGTAGCCGAAAAATACAAAGAAAGACCGTAGTTCAATGGTGTTATAACAGCATATTACTGAACAGTGAAATGTAAAAGTCATATAGGGGCAACATTGATAGTCCTCACAGTTTTTTTTGTGTTGGAAAGAGTTATTGAGTAAAAGATGTTATAAATTGAGCATTACCCCTGCGAAAAACGTTATTGAGTTTATGAACTGTTTAGTAATAGTTCATGAACTTTATTGAACAGGCCATGAATATTTCATGAAAGCGAGTCATTTTATAAAGTTCATGAACTATTTTCACAGGAGCATAAAGTCATGTCTGCCAATCTGTTTTACAATGAGAGTTAAAATATTCAATTACTATTTAGCAACTCATTGAGCCACTCATGAGTGAACCACTGAATCATCATTGAGCCACTCAGGAGACATTAATATTGTATGAAGTTGGAAGTAGGTTTTGAATTGTATTCTAATATACTTACACGTCACTCTTTGATGTGAACACTTGATCAAATATAGCTTCTGTAGACATCCATTTCAGAGGTAAGCGGCGTTGCTTTTTACTAGTATACATCTTTTCTTCGTAAACAAGTCGTGTCAAACCAAAGTCTGAAATTTTAACAGTCTTATTGGTTCCGACCAACACATTCCTGGCAGCCAGATCACGATGAACGAATCCTTTATCAGAAAGGTATTCCTAATGAAAAAAAAAAACATTACAATGCTAGGAAAGGCTTAGGTTTTATGATTGAACAAAGACGGGGAATTTCATCAAAATCATAACCAAACAAAAATGCTTCAAAGTGATCAAATGTCATCAACTACATCAAGCACACCAATAAATCAAAAGTGATGTTTCCAGTCACTTTGCTACTAAATGCCGTCTAAGTGAGTTCTTTATTTGAGTTATTAACTGTTTCAAAATTGATCGCTTCTGCTGGTAAGATGGAAGTACAAACGAACGTCAGTATCTACCAAAAGGTTTAGCCGGTCGGAATCTTGGAAAATTTTCAATTTCTTTTTTCCAATTAAACGTTGAAGATTGACCTTCAAATCAAACATTATCTTCTAAATTTTCTATATGGCTATCTTGAATATAGGATTGCAGGGCAACAAATTTTGTCGAACCCTTACATCTTTCTGTTAAAAGATGCGAAATATAATGCACAAGATATTAATATAAAAATACTTATGTAGTCTTTGCTGTTTCAATAGTGCTCGATGCCATAAATGCAGAGCTATTTAATATTAAATCGATGTAAAAATCAGACATTTATATTTGCTACCAACAGTTTTTTGGTGATCACCAGGCAATTCAATCTATCTATTAATCTATCTAATAGATGTCTGATTTTTGAGTTAATTCATTATTAATGCATACGTTATATATGTGTAGTATGACTAACCATTCCAGTGGCAATCTGCCAACTGAACCCAAGAAGATCTTCTGGTGTTAAACTGCTACTTTCACTATTTGATTCAATCACATCAACAGGTGCTAAATAGTCAGGATCGGCTTCTTCGTCGCCTGTCGGAACAACAGCTGGCGGGGGACCCATTAGCATTTCATCAGAATGCTAGAAATCAAACATGAAAATTCATAAACCTTAATTGAAGTAAAAGTAAACAATTTTGGACAGATTAAATAGAAATTTTGTGGGTCAAAATTAGCAATCCCTGTGAAAACAGGCTATGACAAACAAGTTATTTAACTCTCATGAACTACTTCATGAACTGTTTGTAAAGTTCATGAGCTTTATATCTTGAAAGATCTTATTTTCAGGGGATAAACAGATGGTCTCTTATAACTTTGGTTGCATTTAAAACTCCAGTGAAAAACACTATACACAAAGATTCACAAGTAGTTGAATAAAGTTAAACAGCCAATTTTCTTTAATATTTGATGGGTATTCTTATTTCTTTCATGAATTCTGCTGTGAAAAACAGTTAAAATAAAAGTAATGTAGACGGTGTCGCCCTACCGAAGGCACCCGTACCACTCTTCTATTTCTAGATGAGTGACTTTTTTTGCTGAGAGCAATGATTTTAAACACTCTATGTTGATCTCAGCCGTGACACTGCAGATCAATTTCAACAGATTTCATGGCAGACAAGTCTCGATTGTCAATGCGTAACGATGCGCCGCAGCTATTCACAATGCAATTCCCTCTGGACCATTTCATCCGCCATCCTCAGATGGTACTCATTTGATGTTTCAGATAAAGTCAAGGCTGAGTTGACCTTAGGGGGATTCGAATCACAGTCGATCAGATATAATTCGGTCTGAAGTTCGGTTGCTCTGCCATCTGAGCTAATCCACCCTCCATCATCGAAAAACAGTTCAAGGGACCATGAACAGTTAATGGATGTTAAATGGCCTTTATAAGTGATATTTTCACCGAGTGGATATTCAATTGATGTCGAAGCAGTAAATATAGAAGCAGTAAATATAGAAGCCTTACCACATTAGTATTTTCAGCTGATTCTCTGTATACATAAGATGGCCCTGTTGACGATGTTGAGCTAGCAAAGTACGGTGTTCCTTGCCCCTGTAAAATAAACCAATTGAATTTCATCAATACATATAGAAGCTGAAACTACCAATTTAAGTCAGATCTCAGATGTCATCAGACTGTAAATTTATCCCATACAAAAATACGTTCATGAGTTCATGAACGTGAAATTACCCACTTGGGCGATTTCATCATGAACTGTCCAAGTGTTCATTAAAATTTTTCTTAATTCATGAACCTTTCCCTTATTCCCTTTCCTGTAATATTCTGGGATCAGTTTACAAAGCGAATAAAATGTCTTTAACATTGATAGGCCTACTGTTTAGAGCTTTTGGTGTATTGCACTGAAATATTACATTTGTGACGAACAACCCATGTGAAAAATTTACAAAGAGTGAATGAACAGTTTACAAACTTTTTGAAAAGATCCATGAACTTGTTCATGGATGTTAAATGGCCTGTCTCTATGAATCTTTTTATGAACGGTTTATGAACAGTTAAAACAACCTTTAAAGCCATTTGACGTCCATGAACTGATATCCAATACAAATTATGAACACAGTTAGATATTATTTAAAATGAAAATTTATAACAACGATTTTACGTTCATGATTATATTTTGCATAATTTAATATCTCTCATTTTATATTCCTACCTTGGTTCTTCTTTCTCTCAAATAATGCAGCAGATCTCCATAAGGCATATACTCAACAATCAAACACATTGGATCACGATGAGTACAGCAACCTAACATACTAACAACATTCTGATGCTGACCAAGATGTTTCATTAATTTTATTTCCTCGTGAAATTCATAACTCTGGGATTCATCAGCTGACGCTAAACAAATTTTAATAGATAATTATAATGTGATAAAATGAGTACAGCAACCCAACATACTAACACCCAACAAACAAAATTATACCGCTTCGTTTACTGAGTGTTGTTTACTGAGTGAGCTTTGTTTTGTTTGGTGTGTATCATATTAAGAAATATATTATTGAATTATTGAATTATTGAATTGAATTATTGAATAAACCGTCTGAAGAGCGTCTTTACGCGAAACTCAGAGTAACGGAGTAAACTCGTGATCTTTGATCTACTATTTATATTGCTCTGCTTTTAGCATCGAGCACTCAAATTGATGTTTTGCCCACACAATTACTTTATGTAAATATATATATATAGTACTTACGTTGTAACATTTTGACAGCAGCCTTAATCGCCATATCTTCACAAGCAACAGGTTTATCTTTTCCTGCTTGCGGTAACAATGCACCTTTAACAGTTCCGACATAAACTTTACCAAATGCACCTTCGCCAAGCACTTCACCAATGACAATATCACCAGGTAATAGTTCCCATTCATCGTAGTCAGATATATCAAGGTAGCTGTAAATATCAAAGTTTAATTGATACTGTATAAAAGTATGTTTGATGCAATACCCGCCAACAATAGTGACAAATATACAATACACTTTTGGGGTATAGCCTGCATGCTAGCATTGTCAATTTTACATATTACCAATTCCTATTAATCAGCAGACAAGTGGAATAAACACAAACAAGAGTGATTTAATTATTCTAGTATTTAATTTGAGAAATGATTGATACGTGTGTGTATGTGTGTGTGTATGTATGAAGGTATACAATAACTAGTGATGTGTATGTAAAACAGCGGGTCAGAGGATGATCGATTGAGAGGCGCATAGTCCAGAACACACGCCATGGAGCATGATCGATATATTTTTGACACAAAAAAGTAAATCCAGCAAGTAAAAACCTTTGTATTTCATGAATTTACAAATGAAAAACCATGCGTCACATGGTACAAAATAAACCAATCAGATCTTGTAGAAATTAACATGTTTGAACATTGAAGACTACCAGTACTAACATCTTATAAACACTACATGGACAGTTCACGAAAAACTAAATGGCTTATTTTTCATGAACCTTTCACATGAACTGTCAATGAACCGTTTTCACATTTGGTTGATGTGGGTAAAATTAAACATTAGTCGTTATCGAAATATCCATTCACTTACTTGTTTTCCTCATCAAAACCAAAGTCAAGAAGTTTTCTATTTTTCAATTTATAGCAAAATACAGCAAAAATCAATATCAGCAGCAACAAGATCAATAATCCAATAACAATACCAACAATAGCACCAGCACCTGAATGGAAAATAATATTATAGAAGAATTATACTATTGAAAAATTTAAGATATTCAACAGTGCCTGATGTTATGTACTTCATTTGGTATAATAATGTTATTAGTGGTATAAAAATTCTAAATACAATGTGTGCATTTTACTATCATATATTTTATTTTATTGTTTATTTTGATCGTATTGCAAAATGATTAAAATAATTTTTCAATTTGAACGCGTAAAAAAACTTAAAAATCGAACTTCTTTTTGCGCGAAATAAAAATATGCCCACACCTTTGGGACATCTTTTCTGCTTGAAATGATTTCATTTAACCGATTAATTTCAAGAACAAAGCGAAGAAAATGATAATGGTTGTGAATTAACGGAAATAAAAACAATCATACCTATACCATCGTCATTCTTTAACACTATTGGTTGATTAGTTGGTCTATTAGTAGGAGGTGGTGTGGGTCTATCAGTTGCACCAGTTACTGCAATAAAAATATCTTACCCATTACACATTGATAATCATAATGAAAAATACACACTTTTATGAAGTAAATAAGAAATTGTATTATAATATAATGATACTTATGTTGTCTTTGACAGTGCGTTAGGTACATTCAATGTAGTAGAGCTACTATATTTACAATAATAAATACAGAGAAAACAGAAAATAGGGTTCATTTATTTATTTATTGATTAATCAATAACAATGAAATGGAGGCAATCTATGTAGATCAGATCGCCTGATAATTGGAATACAGCATGAAACTTGAAGTATCAAATATATATTTCTGAAATGCTTTCTCAATATGTATTATTATTGATATATTGTAATATTATAATCAATTATGTTACATGCACATTTAATGATTTATTGAAGTTGTTGCTATGAATCTGTTTATCAAATAATGGTGAAGTGTAATTTGCAAAGTGGAAATAACTGAAACATTCAACTGCGAAAAATGTGTTGAGTTCCTGAATTGTTCCTAAAGTTTTCATCAACAGAACACCTTATAAACAGTACACGGACATTTCATGAAAATTGGGCCATTTAACATTCATGAAGTGTTCATGAACTACTGAACAGTTTTTCGCAGGGGCATTTCCATGGACGGTTCATGGTCAGGTTTTTTGATTTCATTTGCTGATTTTTTTATATGATTTGGCACAAGATTGAATTCCCTACTAGTAAGTGAGATGGTATTGCCAGGCTCCGACAAAACCCAGCCACCTGGCAACTAGGTTTCCGGAAGGCTGGCCAAAATTCAGAAGAAAAATGATTTCGTTTTCTCCTCAAATTTACAGAAATGACAATATTACAATTAGGAACCTTTCAGATGAATAGTGTACACAGGTTTTTTGAATAAAAAGTCAGGATCAAAACATTTTTCAGACAACCAGGGTATCACCCTACCGAAGGCGCCTGCATCACTCTTCTATTTCTAATAATAAAAAAATTGACCATGGAAAGTTCATTGTTTAAACAAATATTAGGAAAGCAATAATATTTTGAAATTTACCTCCTGCTTTGATTAATACAAATGTGGCGAGCACCAAATCTGCCTGGGTTGAAATTACTGTTGACAATGGAAACACAGCTACAACCTTTATAAAGAACAGTTAATTCATTTAAAGATTTGTTGAAAAGAAGAAAACCTATATGCCTAATTCATACTATGGATTTTGGATATAGAGAAACCGTAGGACGTTATATCAACTGGCAACTGCTGACACTGCTGTAAGATAATTGGGGTTGAAGATATTAGAACAGAAACAAATTTATGTCAACATTTATTTATCATAATAAAAAGTCAGGAAAAAGTCGCTTTGTTGCCCACTTCGCTGTGTGGACAGGCAAACTTCTGCTATCATCAAATTTGAAAAACTTAACCATATTTCCATTCGTTTATTCAGCTAACAGCAAATTTGGCATCAAATATCAGCAAATTCCATTATCACCTCATCCCTAATTACTTCATATTGTAGGCCTACTAGAGTCAGTATATCTAGGTCTTGAAACTAATCCTAATCAAATTAAGTTTTCCAGATTTAGTAGACTAGAAGGACATGGAAGAATCTAATAAAATTTTACTCCCGAGAGAATAAAAATATTTCCAATTATCAAAATCCATGTAATTCCTTGTGATATATTGGCTTACAGGTTGAGTTTGACATTCCTCCCATCCAATTCTCCCACCCTTGGTTTTAATAAAATAGATACACTAGTTAAAATTGTAAGCAAAATAATACCTTTACTCCATAATCACCACCAGGAGTAAGAAATGGTAAAGTGAAGGTTGTTACCTAATTGAAAAAACATCTGTTATTAGCAGCTTACTGTCATTAAATTGTGATCATGAATCTAGCAGCAAACACATTACTTATCAAACAACTCTCTTCATCTGATCTATTATCAAATTAAATACAAATTTAAAAGTTTATCAAATTTATGGGTTTAAAATATAAATATTAATAATAAATATACATCATTGGGACATACAAACAGTTTTTGAACAGTTCATGAAAATTGGGTAATTTTACGTTCCTGAATGTTTTATTGCAGAGAAGGCTTCAGTCCTCCAATGGCTTTAAACATTGAAGAATCAAATCTGTCTTGACAATGGCGTATAATTGAAAATTGATTGTCAATGAATTATCAGCGTCATCATTTTGGAACAAGAGTTTCATGAAAATGTAATTGTTAATATTTCTCTGAATGTTTTATGAAAAGCATGAAAGGATATAGAGCATAAAGTATAGAAATAGATATCCCACCAACCAAGCACCTAGGTCAGAGCTCATCAGTTACTGAGTTTAATGTCACAGTAGAAAGAAAGGCTACTCCATAAATAATTGATGACAGTACTTGAGAGAAATACATCAAAAGGAAGGGATAATTCTCATCTCATTAAATTTAGTGATCACACTGAATAAGTAAACATTGAAGTAAGACTAAAACTGTCTGCTATAGAGCAATGATGATGATTATCACATTTGTTTAGCCTTATTTAATTTAATTTAGCAGGATTATATTTAACTTGGTTTACAAAATTATATATAATCTAATTGACTTCCCTAATCAATTAAAAAAAAAAAACGTAACATCAGTAATCTGCGAGAACATTCCATGCAATTCGTTGCACGTTCACCGCCTGCAAAAAATTGCATATTTTACTAATTTTTTATCGCATAATTCTCTTATGGAAACAGTTAACGGAATACATTATGACCTTTTCCTCCCTAGAAAAGTCTAGTTTAAGATTGGATAAGTTTGAATAAAGTAGTTACTGTAAGGATTCTCATCAGGCTGCACATCAGCGTAAATGATATTAATATATATAACATCCCTTTGCTTGCCTGTAAAAATATACATCTTATAAAAAATGAATTGAGAATGAAATATCAAACATCCATTAGAGTCTGAAATATTAAAATACTTACATTAAACAATGTGACATTTTGTGCTTCTGCCTCAACCAGGAGTGTAGAATTAAGGAGTGATATCAATGTTGGTCCATATCTTAGTAGATACGTTGTACTGTTTGGATGTGGAGACCATGATACAGTATAGTTGTAATAAAGTACATCCTCACAATATTGAATTGTAGTATTATCATCACTTGCAGTAGTGTCATTGGTAGTCAACGTTCCGTTATCTGATGGTATAGTTACATTTATTAATGTACCATTGCATTCCTCCACAAATGATTCATATGCAGTTGTCAAATCTATGAATGCTGTTACAAGTTAAAAGAGATTAAAAAGTTTGTTATATCAACAATTGTCAAAATCTAATTGCCGAATTCCATCGGGAAGTCGTGGTTCAGTTTGCATATAATTCGCCAGATTTTGAATATTATAATTATTTGAACAAATTTAGTCTGAACATATTTTACACTTTTGTAATTACATAACCAAATATGTGAAATGTATATAGTAAATATGACGTAGCAAATTCCAAAGCTATTGATGTTTTTCCAGTCACATTACCTATAGAGCGGTCTTGGTACCCTACTCCCTGGTGGAATTTGACAAGTCTATTTTGTCAATCTAATTTTAAACACCTTTATTCAAATAAATAGGATTGTTCATTTCATATTTCAAACGTTTTTTTATTTTTTTACCGCTAACAGGTTCATATTGACGCATGTACTGAAAATTTATTGATTACCTATTCTCAATTTATCAAGTGGCTATCAAGAGTATATGAAATGAAATTTGGATATCAATTTAAATTGATTCAGCATAGGCATAAAGATCAATTTTGAGGAGAAATATGGGTTTTACATGCATAAAAACAGAACCACCTTGCAATCTTGTTTGATGTTAAAGAGAATATGATGAATCTATCACACAAGCACACAATAACCCATTCATCATTCTTCTTATTATTATTCAGCAGTACATTGGTGATAGCTGTAACATTCCATCCTGTATCTGCCTGTATGTAATACATACAAACAAATCAAATCAAATCAAAATTATTGTTATTATTATTCTTACGTAACGGTTTTCCTGGGCACAGAAGACTTGGATAATTTGGAATGGATTGACAACCTATAGGAAGAGAATCATAACATACAATATATATTAAATTTGTAACATTTCGACATTCCTGAATGAAAGGAATAGGCTGCTTGAAATATGCTAAATTAATATTGACTATTTTCAGTACTTTATGTAAAAGTACCAAATTTTTATTACTTAAGTTCAGTACTTTCTAATCTCATAGTGCAAAGACAGTCACATTATTTGTTAATTTCTAGAGAAGTGGTACATCTTGCTAAGAGAAAAATGATTGTAAATGATCATTACTGTGGAAACATGTGGAAACAGCTCATGAAAAAGGGTCATTTAATATTCATTAACTTTTTATGAAGATCCATGGACTGTTTATAAAGTGGCCGAAATCTCCCAGGATACGTTTTGGAGGTCATTTGAGTAGCGTTGCCATTATTCAGTTAGAGGTGAACATGAACGTACCTTGATAAACAAAATCGATACTTTCTCCTTTGCCCAAAAAGCAGTTGTTAATAGGATAAACCTAGATCAACATGGAAACAGCATTAACATCTATATTAATCGTATTGAAGTATTGACTTGAATTGGGATGCGTCTATACTATTTTCAATATACCGGTATATATAGCCCACTATTTTGATACTTTGTTTATTCTTGTATAGCAATTGAGTTGGTGTGTTTTGATTTGATACTGGATTGATGCTCATTATTCTTGAATTCAATGAGGGATCAAAGTTCTATGATGATACCATTGCAGTGAATAGAAGTTGATTGTGTCTTACATTTATAATATGTATACACAAACAACAATCTCCATTGACTTGTCACAAACTATTTAAATTGATATAATGTCAATATCTTAGGTCAAATATTAACTAATTTCAACCTTACTTAAAAATCCATAATTTCACCAAGATATATATTCATTATTCAAAGTAGCAAATGACAACCGTACTCACTTTGATCGATATGCTACATCCGGCTAATCGATCTTCCTTAGTATTAGCAAATGATAGAAGCCATGACGTTGATCCCTAAGAGAGGACAGAAGAATAATCATAACAATGAGCTTGACAAACATTGTAATGCAATAAATGTACATACACTGTAGTTGCAGCGTTCAACTAGCAAGAGTTTTAAATTAGTTTTATTGAAAACACATGGTCGACGAAGAAAGATTGTTCAAAACATTGATGTATGATTGAGGATCAAAGTAAGATTATTCATGGGTAGGGGCACATCTGATTTACGGAAAACGGAAAAAAAATTACGGAAAAATTTTAAACGAGGTCAATTGTATTCTGCTTTCCTGTAAACAAGTGTACAGAATGGGAATATATCATCGTGAGCGGTGGATTTAGATGCAGTGAATATAACATTTTGAAATGTTGTCTTTGGATTCTGATTATTTGGTCTAATTTGTCCTAGCATCTGTTATTTCAATAGAAAAGAATACAAGATTGTAAATGTTTTTAATTGAATACGAATTACGATCTGAACAGTGTTTGCAAGTAGCTGACAATATCTTGACAAAGTAAACATTTCCATCCATTTGCCAAGGATATTGTCTTTAGCTTGCACAATAACCATTGCTTAGCTCAGTTGTAAAGAGATTAGTAATGAGAAGAATCAGAACTAAAATCAATCTTTGTTTTTAGGTAATTCAACCAGAGAAATCGACAATAATGCAAAAAATTACAAAGAAATGTGCCACTGCTATTTAGGCGGAGGCCTATATGAAAATAGCTAACGAAGATGACAATGACACAAATACAAAATATCAATCAATCAAACAGCTCTATCAATCGATGATAATTATTAACTACGTAAAAGACTGGAGAAGTAAATTAAACAGAATATCAATAATATCCAAATGTCTTAACGTCGAATTTCCAAACCCAAAACATCATGTTGTTGCTATACTCACTATAGCTAAATCAATTGCTCATAACAGTACTCGTTTACAGGAAAGTAGAATACAATGGCCCTCTTTTTTTATTTGTCCGTAAGACCGTAAATCAGACATGCCCATGGGTAGGCCTACTAAACATTTGATAATGCGAATCCTATTATATTCAAATATTCAAGTGTATATAATATACTTACAGCAGGGATCTTCTGTTCATTAGGGCTTAAAAATAATAAACATGAAGGAAATGTAGTGACATAAAATGCAGTACTTGATGTAAGCTCTAGAAGGAAAAAGAAGAAAAGAGTGAAAAAAAAATGTTACTACTTTGTCACATTGGCTATCTGGGATACATTTTTGCATTGAGTATTTACCAAATCATAGAGAAGGGCCTATGATGTGTAGCCTCAAAATAAGAGAGTTTGTGACGTAGTGGGCATAAATATGAACTGAAAGTATATCTCGGATAATGGAAATGAAAAATGAAAAACTGCAAATTTTTTCAAGCGCCCAAGCAGCTACACCATTTTGTAGCATAGCCTAAACAGGATTATTGCTGCAGGTAGCCTCCGTGCAGTTTCTCTGTATGGTTGATGGCAATCAAACATATCTTTATCTAGCTAGGCTAAGCCATTTGAATGAACCCCAAATACACTTTAAAAATCCAAAACAAAAAACTTTTTGATTTTAGAGATTTATATATCTCTTTTCTTGGACCTCAAATCACCACCAACACCAAAACCATGAAAATGTCATGAAAGTGCTGTGAAAACACCCTGGGTATTGCACAAGTGACAGCCACAATTTTTAAGCCATGCAAAAGTTTGAAAATCATTAAAACATTCATATTCATGATATTAAAATGTGAAAATGCTTTGAAAATGCCATGAAATCGCATTTTAAATTTCACGATTTTTTTCATGGTTTTGGTGTCAGGAGTGTAACGTGATAACATATATCTCTAAATGCTGAGCTAAACGTTGAAAGGATCATGCTTAAATCAGATTGTCATTTGGTACCTATGATCATGAAATAGCAAGTTTTAATTGAATATAAGTAAATAATAATAATGCTTAAATAAATAAATTACTTACCAGTAAGAGGTCATGACATCATAGTATACTATGACATCATGGAAATTAAAAGTAGGCATTGACCTTGGACTACGGCCTGTACTATGTTCTGCGATTACTCTTACAGAGGCATTGAAATCATGTCAAGTAGAGCTTAGTAATATTCACAAGGTCTAATCATTTCATCACTATTACATTCTTGGTAATTTATCAATTTACCTGTTGGGATTGTCCATGTCAATAGTATTCTAACTTCATCCACATTAGCGGTTGTACGTCCATATTCAGGCTCACCAGGTATAGCTAGATCTGTAACACCTGCACCATTTTGCAACGGGGCTGATCATATAAAAAATGAAAGCAAATTAAACATTTATAAGCTTTTTGTTTCAGGAATATCTGATTGTTATAAAGGCAGGTTTATAAAGCATATGGATGTTGGAATAGAGGATGTTGATGATTATAGCTCTAGAGCTGCAATTCCACTTTTCTGCAATGACAATTCAATCAACAGACGAGATTTTTCAAGACTTTGACTCCGCTTATGGAGAAAACGTTGGCATGGTCACATCTGTAGGGTTGTGGCACTCAAGCAAATGCCAATAAGCTATATTTCAACTGCTTTCAAAACGTTGGTAACTTTTTGTCAAAATGTTGAAGGTGTTATGTATGTCGGCAGGAGAAGCTGTTTTAATTTTAATTATTCAATGATGAAATATTTCAATGTCAGTTCAGTTGTGGATTATTTACGCAATCGATGTTGTCTCCCTCACATCGTAAAATTACAGGACTTTTGGCAACTTCCTGTTCGATTAATTAGAATCATTACATTTGAATTTATTTAAAATCACAAATTGAAGAGTGTAAGTATTTCAAGAGTGTATTTATAGCGTTTCAATATTACGTTTTAATGAAATTTTTACTTGTTCTATTTCAATACGTATTGTGAACCTGGGTTGGGTATACGATAGTTGGTAGGTAGATCTGCTTTAGTTACATACCGATGGCAATTGAAGTTGGTGCATTATCAAGGCTAACATTCCATCCATGTTGATTGGTAGCTATTACTCGATAGGATATTTTCTTGCCTACAAACACAGTACCAATCTCCTCGCATGACTTTGCAGAAATAGAATGCACTTCATTGGTAAGTGTCTGTATGATTCAAAATCAAATAAGAGATTAATATTATTTTTAAATCAGTTGATCTGCCCAAATTAGCTGAAATAATTCATCTTTAACGCAGCATCTAGGAAAATATATAGGCTAATTAATACAATTAAAACTTTGTAAGCAATTATACTAAGCAAATAGATCACACTTTCCATGATAATTTTATGAACCGTATCAAAACAGGAGGCACTCTTGGAAAACTTGTACGTGAAAAATCACTTTCTGCGCCATCTCATCATTTTCTGATGTATTTGTCTTATGTGACATGAAAGCTATTTGATTACGTATGAAATAAAATCTGCCTAGCGTTGTGTTATACAAGAAAATACCCAAAGGGAAAGGAGAAATTTATATGATGTCTAGCATTGAAATATAAATTAGACTTATTCCACATTCCCCTGTACTCCATTTTACCAACGGCTATTTCGTACAAGGGACATGAAACTTTTGATCAAATGAAGTGATGCACTCATTACAAAAAATCAGAATGACCCATCATAGCTTAGCATGTAAGACCTAAGGTGATCGGTCTATTTAGTACTTTTTGTGACGATTTTGTGAATTGAAAAGGCGTTAAAAATTATTTGCACATCGTTTCACAGGTAAATCACACCTGTGAGCTTCAGGTGGTCTATTGTGTTCTGCTTAGCTATTACATCACTCCACTCGTTGGAATTTTCAGTGCCGGATTAATATTATCAGTGGCCTTAGGCGATGTATAAAATAGTGGCCTGCAAAAAGTTTTCAGAAAAAAAAGTAGCATTATTTTACTGTTTGTTGGATCCCCTTTATTCTGCTTTTATATGAGAATTACAATCGCTCTCATTGAAATATTAATGATTGACTAGGTTAATAAGATGATTATCAATACAGTAATACTGTAATAGAATATATGGAAGTTAACTGTGTCTTTTCCATGTAAAGTTAACTTATTTTTTCCACAACAGGACGTTAAAAATCATCACGTGTGGTTATCGACAATGTGTTATTATTGGCAATTGATTGTTTTCGTTGAATAGCGAGTGTAATTTGATCTCAAAATAGCAAGGCTGTCATCAAAATTTTGAGAAAGGAAGGAAACTCCTCAAAATATTTAGACAATTAAAAACTCGACCTTGAAGACACTTTGATCAATTTCAATTTTCAAAGCTTTTATTCATTTAACGATTTTAAAATTTCATAAGAAACTATAGGCCTACATATTGCTTTTTCATTTTTTCCGGAGGCCTATTATTAATGGTAGCCTAGGGCGGCCGCCTAAATCGTCTATGGGTTAATCCCACACTGGGAATTTTACAAGGTCTAGATGTAGAGTAGCAGAGTAGTTGGCCTTATGGAACCAGGCAGAATAAAAATCTACAGTAATCTTACCGTAACTATTCCAGTGTATGGTTCCAAACCATCGGTCCCAAACACTGTGTAAATTATAGGAGTATTTGGAGTTGATAGGGCAGGCCATCCTAAACCATAGCCTGTAAACGTAGCGCCTATAGCAGTAGGGGAAGATGGAAGTTGTGGAGGAGCCAAGATAGATTCAGCTGTTGAATTAAAAATGCAATACATCATTTTGTTAATTTACTTTCTTACATTATCATTCTTCACACATTTTTATATATAAATATTTCACTTTTGGGAAGAAGCAACAAATCATGTTACATGGGCTTGCAGTTTATCATATCCCAAATAACTACTTGAAAAACTATAGTAAGATGTTTGGAAGTGCACAGAATATGCTGAGAACAATCAAGCCAAGTATATACAGATTTGTATTTATGAATCCAATTTGTTATGTATGACGTACAAGTTTCCTGTCCTTGGTAGGCTAGGCTGTAACCCGCAGGATTAAATAGCATATATTTGCTTATTCCAAACACAATTGAATGGTCTGTGACATTGAGCCCCAACCTATAGAATCTTAGAAAGCCAGGACAGCTTCATTAGTTAACATAAATTGGTTGAAAATTAAGAAAATATAACTCTTTAAGTAAAAGAAATTGATTCAACAAACTTTTTGGTCGAAAATCGAACTTGAAATTCAGTAATAATGATAATGCATTTTGAACAAGATAATAAAATAATAATGAAAAGACTTCTAAATGTGCGCTTGCCTTCCAAGAAAATGGAATCAAGGACCCTGCAAAGGAGTCAGGGCTCACGGCGAACACTGGTGACTAAGGATAGAAGGGTATTAGCTTCAATAAAAATTTATCTTCTCCATATGCTAATTACAAAGGTAAACCATGCTGATTGCCCAATTTTAGATAATATCATTAAATACAGCAATAAAAAGTAATTATTGTTTTGTGTATTTTTTTCTTTTTTGAGTACTATCTGTTCTCAAATAAAAAGCTGAAAAAGCAAAACCACGCAACCGACTGTTGATATTTGGTACCAATTTGAAGTCAATGATAATGATCATCATTTGAAGTTTGAAGAATGTGCACTTTGAAAATTCAGCTTCAGAAATGATTTTTCAATATTTATAATGTAGTGTTGATGTCAATAAATATTTGCTTCTTTCATTGTTTGAATTAAAATTCACTGTCTAACCCAGTCTCTCCAGTCTGACTGAAATCGCTCTTGTCTTAAGAATTAGTAAACATTCTGCACTCGAACATATCTTATTTTTCAAAAATTTAGGTTTTAAAAATGGCAAATATTTGCTATTACCGTAAAAATGAATAAATAATATACAATTTATTTGTTCCAAGCGAAGAATAAAATAGTTACAAGTAAAACCACATTTGTCCAAAGTGTAGCCTTAACCTCTCTCACTTTGTCACATCTTGCTTAAAACATGTAACAATAGCACTGCATTTGATCAGTACTTACCAGGCTCCAGAAAGTTAGCTAGAACATTCGCAAATAGATCGCAACCTTTCAGGCATGGTATACTAGGCTACAAATAAATAAATTAAGTAAACTGTTATCTTTATGTGACATAAACATCATTAATAATCAAACTTTGTGCGGTGAACAAAGTTTGAGGCATTTATTGGCAAAATCAATCACATGACTCAATTGTATCTTAGGCCTTTCTAAATTAATTCATAAAAGTCAATGGGGAGAATGCTGGTCTTCAGAGTTTGAAAAACATTCTCAATGAGCTGAACTATTTGAATAAATTAATGAAAATGTTTGAATATTTGCCATTCTCTTAAAACTTTTGGGTTTAACGTTATGCATAACAAAGTGTGGCTTCCAATGCGAGAAATGATTAATCCAAAAGTGCAAATCTGTCAATCTAAAGATATTTCACATGAGGAATTATTGGTAGACAAGTGAACCCTAAGAAGTTAATTTGCAAGTCTAATTTTCAGATTAAACTAACAACATGGAAAACCACTGGGTTTTACCCTTTCACCTAAGCTAGCTTCGACATATGGTCACATACCCCAGAACATTTACTTTGGCACATGGTATGTGATGTCCATTGGTAGCTGCATGGCTCAACACACTAGAATGAAACAGCATCACAATAAAATATATTCCATTCTAATTTATAAGTATCTCCGATTATCAGATTGGTAGCCTACCTATATGAATATAGAACTACTATCATAACTATGTATACCACACGCATGATGCATGACACCCACAACTTCCAAGCAGATTAGATTACATTATGAGATTTCAAAGTACTGAAAATAAATCAGTATTACTTCAGTACATTTCCAGTAGCCTTGTCTTTTTCAGTACTTTTTCAGTATATTTTCAGTACCGTTTCAGTATATTTTCAGTACTTTAAAATCTCATAGTGTTCAGGGTTTGAAAATAAATCAGTATTATTTCAGTACATTTCCAGTAGCCTTGTCTTTTTCAGTACTTTTTCAGTATATTTTCAGTACCGTTTCAGTATATTTTCAGTACTTTAAAATCTCATAGTGTTCAGGGTTAATCTTTATTTTCAATTTCGACACAAATCTGCTGGAATATCTAATTCATAAAGTATGCTGATCTAAAGCATTTCACTTTCCCGAAACTGAACGGAAATGGGATGAGCAAAGTGTTTCTAGAAATCAGTTTTACTTCTTGATAAAGACTTGAAAATGGCCAGAAATATAAAAATATAAATATAATATATTGCATTCAATCAACAATAGTAAAACAAATAACATTGAATGTGTTCTGACGTTTGGTACTTGGATGATGGGAGTGTATAAATAAGAATTGTGTTAGACCAGCTAGCAATCCTGTCACCGCCCCAAGCATCAGTCACACTGACAAACAGTGGAAAATGACAAAATAATAAAGCTAATCTAGCTGCATTAGAAATATAACTTAAATAGGGCCTGAGTGGGATGGGGGAATTAAGGCTTATATCTTGATTATTTTAAGTAAATTGAGGCGTATTAACGTTGCAAAAATAATGCTTCGTTATTGCCATTGGCATTATTGCACCCACACCTGTAGTGTCTGGTATCCAGGACACTTCCTAACTGCTACAATCAATAATTAGCTTTTAACTTCGACTAAATCAAATGTTGTCTCCAACTATCAAATCCCATTCACAGAATGTTTGATATAAAATCAGGGACATGAGTCATTTCCCGACAGCTTTATCTCTTGTGAAAAAAAAATATAATGAGTTCATGAAATGTTCATGGACATTTTGTTGGGCGGTAAATATATATTATAATGTTCATGAAGCTGAATAAAACTAACCTGGTGGCATTGAGGATTTGAGCAATGTGATTTAAATGACACATTGGCTGGGTTGGGATACTGTAATATAAAATAAAAATCAGCAATGAACAAAATGTCAGATCAGAGGCCAAGACAGTATGAACACGCTAAGTGTACCAATGCATGTTTCATGTTTAAGTTCTCCAAAATGGGTTGACAAATAGAACAAATCCATCATAAGATTATATCGGTACCATGTCCTCACTTTTAAGATCCTTCAGTCCTCTCCTTTTAAAGGAGTCCTTAATAGGCTATTGTGAACTTCAGAGTGAGTATTAACAACATATATGAAACAGTGATTAAACTTAAGATCAATTTAAGTTCAAAACAGAGCTTTTCTTTCCCAACATCATGTGCAAGAAATCATTGTAACAGATCGCACCTCTATTCTCTCTGTCCACACCATCGACACTATTGCTATGAGCTAAAACACACTAACAACATCATGTGAATCTCTAATGAAATTGAAATGCATTATTAAAGTACCCACTTAAGATCAATTTATTGATCATGATGAGATCAATTTATTGATCATGATGAGATCAATTTATTGATCATGATGGCAAACATGAATCTTTGATCAAATCTATAGTCACAGGTTCTTTACATTTACATTTTTGTTGATTTGCTATAAGAGTCTGCAGGGTTGATGAATATTATCACCGACTACGACCTCCGTTTAAGATTTTTAGCATCTCGATGTTATGAAAGAAGTTCTGGCTTGGCTAAATTTGGCAGTCGCTGTCATGTTGTAATTGACAGGGACTTTATTCGAGACCAAGTACTAGACTTAATTAATTTATTAAGAGATTAAAAAATAAACCGTAGCTAAGGATTTTCCATGAATTGTTGAACGTGATTTGGCATGAAATCCATCACACAAAAACGAAATTATTTGTAAGGGTTAGATAGTTCTGAAATGTTTATTGCCCTTTATCTATTAACAAGTTAGGAATAAATTTTAAGAAAGTCTGTATCAATAATGTCAAATACGCACACACTTTTATGCACGCAAGTTACGGACACCGTTTAATTGTGAAGTTTCGATATCGATTTTATTTTAGAATAAACTGAAGTATACAGAAGACATTGTTTGATTTGACCGCGGCAGCCACAAAAAGCTTATAATCGAGGACTACTCACATATCTCCTCGTTGAACAGTTTAGATTTACCCATGATTTGCCATATTGAAGGCATTCCTCGTAAATACTGCTCAATATTGTGTGTGGAATTAAAGCCAATTTTCCTTCGATTTTTCCTCTTTCATGCTTCAAGACTGAAGTTAGACTAAATTATTAAATTTTCCATATCAAAGTTTGTTGCTCATTTGCAAAACCAAAATTTGAAACCCTGAACTCAAATAAACTTCCTTTTTTTTTTTGAAGTATAAGATCCAATCATAATTGAGATTATGCCCACCACAGAGAGTTCTGCTCTGTGATTGGCCAGGTAGATTTTTCCTGTCTGAGCCATTTTAAACGCATCACTTTGCTAGCTGAATATTTTTAGGACTTCATTGTAGCGTCTACGTGGAGTTGAGGGCCGTTATGGAATGAGGCTAAATGGGGCCCAGAGGATCACTTGAAAACAGGGACAGAAAATTTTTCCTCATTACGAGACGACTGTGAAAGCAAATGTTTTGATCCATTATTTTGAAATCCAGGTCTGAATTGGGTCCGAAAAATATTATAGATATGAATTCAGGTCCAGGTTCCAAAATTGGTTGAAATTAAAATCCATACGAAATGCGACACCACTCCTTTTAGGCCTACTAAGCGTTCTCACGATGGCCCTGCAGCTACAATACTTTGCAAACCATAAACTGGTAGAGATTTACTATCCTAGGCTAGGCCTAGAGACCTAGAGCTAGACTAGAGGGAGTGAGTGAGCTGCCTAGTGCTGGGCTGCTGGCTTAAAAAGTGGAAATTTTCAAACAAATACAAGAACAAGAAAATTACATTACAAGACTTGAAGACTACAACCTACAACAAGAGAGAAAGTAGCAGTACTTCGCACTGAGGATGAGGATTAACTGGTAAGAGTCCTTACCTTAGTTACCTACTAGTCTACCACTGTAAGTCTGTAGGCTAACCACCACTAGTAGTGGTCCACTACCATTCTACCAATGGCAATAGGCCTACCATTACGGAATTATGGAAAGCTTCCAAAACTCGAATTTACATAGCGGTTAAAGCTCGTCCAAATTCCAAGCGCTGCGTGCTTCCTATAACAACTGTTGGGCTATTGGACTCATTATGTATGGCAGATCGATTTGCAATGTTAGAATATAAGGTGAACTGACCTAAATCCTGATAAAGAACTTTGAAAAAACAACCGCCATGTTGACCATTCTATGAATTTATTGGCCTCGTTCACAAATGAAACCTATGGCCTGCATGCAGACTATCACGCAAACACTGACCTCACGATATAAACTGAGAACTCATCTTTGGATCTTTGGTAAACTGCAGCATCTACAACATTATCGACTGAATGACTGAAATTAATTTTTCCGTACCGTCGGATGTACAATGCAGTTGTGTTTCAGATTATGATACCACTGTGATACAATTTCCGATATTTTCTGATATGTACATATGATGTGTTACTATATAGTATTACCTTCGTAAGTTTGTTGGAAAATTATTAATTATTATATCATGAAATGTGTGATATATGTATTGACATAAGTATTATTATTGTATTAATTAAAGATATCATTCATCATTACTTTTGTAAGTTTGTTGGAAAATTATTATATCACATGAAATGAGTGACATAAATATTATTATTGTATTAATTAAGGATATCATTCATCGTTATCGTATTTTATTCAGGAAATAATTTGTCCATGATTATATAGTATGTAACAGTTGTAACTTACCTCAACGAAGCATTTCGCATGAAAAGTAGCAACCTGGAGCCAATAAGTAGGTGTCCGCAAAAAGACATTAGCTTGTTGTACACATTTTGAAATATTGAATATTGGTTCTGGTTGAAATGGCACCGTTACTGGAGGACATGTAATTTCACTAATAAATGCCAGATAAGATAATAAACCACAGCATAAAATGTGAATAGTCGTCGCTTTAGAAGCCATACTTATATACTCAGTAAGTCATCAAGGAAATTGATAAAATGTTCTATATAATATGTTGATAGACAATATAAGGTAGAGTCTGTGCAATCATTAAAATTTTCTATGAAATATAGATTTTTGTTGAGAAGCTTCGCAACGATAAACAAACCACGCACGGTATTTTTCTAATCAAATGAGTATCGAATTCCATCGCATGATTAGTTATGGTAGTTTCATATCATTACCTTTAGAAAGTTATGTAAGGGTTTTGTTAATGTCCATAATTGACGTCATTTTGTGTTAGTCAAACGAAACAACGCGAACAATCAATAGAATGCGAGGTGAGAACAATCGAAGGTATGAGGAATAATAGACGAAATTTAATTGCATTTCTATACTATTTGCATGGAATACCGATATAACCAAGGACAAGGTTCTCAATCCAAAGTAACGGGCTGAAGCTCAAGTGCTGAAGACTATGACCCTGGGGTTTTTGCATAAATATTCATCTATAGATATTGAAATATAGGGTTGAGTATGATCATGGTATGATTTTTGACCAGCATTGGCGTTGCATGCTACTTCCATACATCACTTACTCATAGAATCGTAAGTACTACATATACCCATACCGTCGGACAAACGCATCATATCGGATCGGGTATCCAGTGATGTTTTCTGGATTTTATTAGTGGGGGAACGGTGATTGATTTCAAATTTCTTGTAAGGGGCCGAAGGCCCCTTCCCTCTAGGGGGTCCGGGGGCATGCCCCCCCGGAAAATTTTTTGATTTTAGGCTGTCTTAGAGGCTCTGTAGTGCATTCTATCAATTAAGAAAGTGATAACAGGGACAGTAATGTTACCACAAATAGATCATCGAATAGACATAAATAGGTAAAACAGAATATATAATAATATTTAGTGTTATGATGTTGGTGTAAGTGTGTAAGTGTAAATGGATACAAAAATTATAGATAGATTATCAAAAACTCTAATTACTGTCTTTAATACATAACGTGTTATAGTAAGTTCCACACAATTTGTTGAGGTGCATCTCCGTCATTTTGTTCGTCTAACTTTGCTTTTTTTACTCTAGGATCATCCGCTGATCGATGATTAGATCACAGCCATTTTGCAGCATACTCATTTGGCTGCCATAAAGATAGAGGGGGGCCGTGTAATTTGATAAACATAAGATTAGATATTCTATTTATTAATAATCTATTTCTAATGTCCGTACAAATTATGTTCATCTGGCTGAAACCCCTTTCGCATTCTGCAGATGATACTGCTATAACTTCACAAGCATTTATTAATTTTTGAAGATTTGGTGGTGCATTTCTTCCCTGGCAATCAACAAAATCATGGAATTCTGGAACAACCAAACTACTATTGAGGGAAAATCGATCACACCGTGATCTTATTTCTCTAGTTCCAAAGTCTTCGACATCAGTAGGCCAGTAGACCGGATATAGTACAGAAAACTCCTTCAGTAAATGTTCATACAAATCATGTGTTCTAGTTTTACCAGATGCACATGTTGCAAAAAGGCGATCGTTTAAGCTGGTAACTAGAGCGTCAATAAAAGAATCAGCATTAATCCCGACATGGCGGGGATTCGATATCAGCGGAACTGTATTCAGGAAACCGTTCTCAATGTAATCGTATGCCATTAATGATTTTGTGCCGGTTTTAGTTTTTAGAGCCTTTATACTTCGAATTGTCCGCTTTATGCATCTCTCTGCTTTGACAATGTTCATGTCACGATGTTGCATGCCTTCTGAAAGTTCTTTCAACTCATATAAAACGTCCCCCATCAGGGCCAAATCAGTCAAAAACTCTGGCGACTGAATTCTTGTACATAAGCCAGAGAATTCTGCAGCATTACTCCCCGAGGATGATCTAAGTTTAAAATGTTTGTATAGTGCTTCATAATTCTGCCATACTGCAAATACTGTACGGTAGCTACTTGCCACCCATCTCGTACTAAGAAGCCTTCCTATTTTCAAAATTTCTGCTTCCAAGTCACCAGCAGCTTCTTGAAGTTCTCTCTTGTTTTTGGGAGACTGACTATATAATGAATATAACTTATTGATAAAAATCTTAAAGTGGTTAATTCCATTAATATTTTTTATAGCGTCATTGACAGCAAGTTCTAGTCTGTGGTTTACACAATGCCACGTGATAATAGTAGGAAAATCCTTCTCTAATAAAGTTCGAATTCCAGATTTTTTACCAGTGAGCACACTGGCACCATCTGAAGTAAATCCGCGTAAATGATTTTTCAAATAGTCAATATCAAACCCATATTTTTTTAAACAAAGATGCAGGGCTTTATAAATGTCACAGGCTGCTTCACCATTATCAAGTTCAACAAGTTCAAGGAATAAAAATTGGGGTTCATTTCCATTGACCAGCTGTGCTTTGATGTAGATAATCAATGTAGATTTATCTGATGTTGTAGTAGATTCATCTATTAGCACCGATATCATTCCATCTGCTGTCCTAATTGCCTTGCAGACCCTTGCTCGCATCTCTTCGGCTATATGGTCAATTATAGAGGTGGCAGAATGTCTCGAGTGCAGGCAAATACCCATGTCCAATCCATTCTGTTCTTGTAACTTAATTATATCACTCATGTCGTTTAATGGCCTGTCATGCTTTGCTATGTAATAACTACTGCGAAATACTCTAAGGGTTGATTCAATATCTTTTTTGTTCATTTTGTTTATATGACCAGGCATTATATCCAAGCCAGATTTCATGATAATTTCTTCCGCTTTTAAATGAGCATCAGAGTGGAGATGTTTAAAAATCTTTTTACGTAAAGAAGTAAGATGTGCTTCGCGAGAATTACCATTTTGAGTAACAGTTCCTTCTTTCCATTCTTTACTCAAATACAGACCTTGCGTTTTGTAAATTGCTAAGTCTTTGACCCTCGAACAAGAGCTACAACCCAATTGACCATCCTTCGCTATCAGCCACGGATATGAATTTTGTTTTTCTTTCCACATTTCTACTGTCCATGCGTTGGGCTGATGGGCGACACTCAATGTATGGCTTGGCCCAGGTGTAGGTGTAGTACTATCGGTTATGCTAGCTTCGTCATCACTTGTTAAACCCAAATCGCTTGTACCTGTATTAAAATCCGATGGTTCTTCTTGACTATAATTAACAGGACTATCCTCTACAGAGGTACGTTTTGTGAAAAACCCGCTTAGTTTTGATTGTTTAGACATTACAATTTAAATATTGCAATCTCATACAGCGTAACTTACTTTGCTTTAAACAGTTCACAAGGAATGGCACAGGCAGCGTAAAAAATACTAACTACTTTGATTGTTTGAAACATGATAAGACACAAAGGGCTACCAGTCTAGACAAAAAATCAATATTGCTCATCATTTAATTAATAGGATAGAGTCATTAATTCATTTCCTCAAATTACAAAACTATTATATTTTACAAATCTCAATTCAAATTATAATATAGTGAAACTCCCCCTTATAAATATTAAATATTTATCGTTGTATTTCTTGATTTCGAAATTATTATATTGTTTAAATTCAAACTATAATATTCAATTAAGTTTAACAATATTTCTCGGAACAGTTAAGCAAACACAGACAAATAAACACATTAAACTTCAATTTAACTATAAATAGTGAGGGAACGGCGTTCCCCCCGAAAAGTAGTGGGGGAACGCCGTTCCCCCGCGTTCCCCCACCAAAACATCACTGCGGGTATCGGATATAAAGTCTATATAATTATTAAAGTAGAAAGACAGAAGTAATGGGGTCGTCACGGGAATTGCCAATGAGGTTGATTATTTTACAAATCCAAATACTTTACAAAACGCTGACAATTTGGATGCCGTAGTCTCTCCTTGAATCAGAGAGATCATCCAGGGTATTATTACACGGTTGCAAAATACTATAACTTGACAACACTTTGCTATATATATATAATTATACAATTACATGAATTAATTAGTTAGCTTGGAAATTTTTATTCATCTTTCCTTTCAGCTGCAAAATGATGTTGATATGATTGTTGGTATGCCTTATGATTGATATAGAGATTGATAGTTGGCCGCGCCTTTGACCTTTTGAATTCCGAATAGAAATGGTGCCGTCCATTCCATTCCTCTGGTTTATGTGCCCAGTCACAGTCAGTATACATGCAGTACACAGAAACATTCACTCACGATGCTTGCAAGAATAATATTTATAGACTCCAGTTTTGTTTTTATTGCAAGCCAATCATTTTCTTAATTCCTGTTTTATTTTAGTTGAATATAGTTTTCTTAATTCCAGTTTAATTTGTTGTTTCAGTGAACAATTAAGTCCATAGTCTTGCATTCTCCAAATGTTACCTGGGATACCGCCTTGATTGTCTCAAAACAGGACATTGCACGATATCATGGGATACAATCTATATCTATTATCCATCAATTGTTATATGATATAAATGATAATGAATCATGATCGCCATTCTTTCTTTTAGTTATAACAATAACTGTTGATACGATCATAACAATGACAATGCATAAGCCAATGCAAATTGCTATTGTACCAGAAATGCCTGCAAAAATGAAACAGACATTTAGAATTGCTATTTTTCCAGGGTGAATAACTCCACTATGACGGCTATACGGGGACGTGCCACTTTTTCCGGGTCCATATTCAAGCTGAGAAAAACTTTTTTGGTATGAGATTCCAAATTGTGGAGCTTTTGGGTATCCTACTTTTGACTTTTGCGAGAATTTTTGAAAAAAAATTTCATCATTTTTGTGCTTTTACTTTAAATCAATCAACCTGCCAGCATTTTTTGGGTAGCATCAATAGAATTTTTGGAACTTTTTGGCTACTACCTCTATCCAAAGTGGCACCCCCTTGTCCCTGAAGAGCTGGAGTTACCACCGGACTATTTTATGGCTTAATAGCACCATGCATATCATCCAAAATTCTTGACCTGATTGCTCAAGTATCACTCTGTCAGTTCTGTTGACATCAATCCTGGTGGATTGATTGGGAAGTCCTGATGCAGGTAAAAGAAAGTGAGATTTGAGATGTTGAACCAGTCAAACAAACTGCCAACATAGTAATGATATACTATTAACGAGTGAGGGTGTGGCCATTGTTCATAGCTTTACTGTTAATTGGAATATTTGAGAACAAATATTTCAGCACTTAATATTTCAGAACATATTATGAAAAAATGAAGTGTGATATATTTGTTCTGACCCAAACGTATAATATAGATAGCATCATATGCAGTACAAATAAAAGAAATCGAAATTCCTTTCTTGGTATATAAATAGATATAGATTAAGATTTAGCAAGAGCAACCTTGTAGACATGGAACAATCGTTCACTGTTGTCTGTCGGCTGTTTACTGATGAGGACTATTAATGACCAGAACAAAAGTACCTGTCTGCTATTAAATCTTTGATGATGGGAATTCTATATATATATATATATATCAAGTATAGAAGAACATTAAAGTAATTAAATTTTAACCTACTTGGAGATGGAATTGAATGATGATTAGTTTTCGTAATCTTTTTACTCCATCCACATTTCGTGACAGGAATATATTTGTATTTAATGTTGTCACCTTCTTCATTTTGTAAATAATCATATGAAATCAATGGGTTAGAAGTCTATATGTATAGAAAAGAATAATTTTAAATGCTGAGATAGAAAAATAGGAAATAAGTTATATTTCTACAAGTGAGCTATGCAAGGACGTATGATCCAATCACTGTGCCATTTATCAGAACTGTAATCATAATTTATCAGATGATTGTAATTTTCATCCATCATCAAATTCTTAAAATGCTCTTTTACCTCCTTCAAAAATATCTAATCACCTGATTAGCATACATACTATAATTGGAGTTCAAATTTTCAGACTGCGTTCACGATTAAGAACATTATCCTATAATAGAAGAACACAAGACAGTCCGATTCCGTCTCTAACAATTCTTCCATTCCCTACTCCAACATTTCTGTTCCAAAATATTTACAGACAAAGCCCTGTAAAAATTCGAAAAAACCAATTTTGTTGATCAACCGAGAAAAGTGCAAAATCGGAAAAAATATTGACAAAGTTATGAAAAGATATTCATCTTGTAAACTGTAAAATAAACATATACAAATATACAGCCTTCATATGTAAAATGCCTACATTCTATCATAAGGATCCGTTCCTACCTCGCAGAACATATAAAGCTCACTCTAGTAATTTTCCTGTTGGTATGAATATCTCCCCGTGAATACGACCTCCGCAGCAATCAAAGTTTGACTTACATTATCATTCTCCTGCATCGTATACACCTCTGATAATGACCTATTCTATGTGTATCTTGGAGTATCCTACAAGCGAGTGATGTCAACGATTGTGATGCACAGGGTCCGACAAAAAGTTCAGCCTTCTGGAATCCTAGAGGCATTTCAACATTTTCTTTTGAATTTTTTGTTGATGTTTGACCAATAAATCATTAAAAACATCAATTTTCTTCTGAATTCTGTCTATCTTTCCGGGATCTAGGATCCCAGGATCCCCACTTTTGTCGGACCCTGGTGATGCACTTTGAATCCTGGAGATAGTATAATAAACGAGAGACAACTCACTTACCACTAACACTCCTTTCAAATGATCCTGATTCAAAATTTCAAAGGCAACATACAGAATAGTAGATGAACGTCTGTGTTTGTGTAGACCGATATGGGAAATATTCTTGTCCAGATTAGTCGCAGTCAATGTCTTTAATTCTATTGAATTGTTCGAATTTATAATATCCTCTGTAATAAAAGTAAAATGTATGAATGTAAACTTAAGTACAATCAATCAAGCGACAATTTTACAATCGTGTAGTAATGGGATAATAACACCTTGATGGAAAAATCTCTCAATTTAAGGAGAGACTATATACGGCATCCAAATTATCAGCATTTTGTAAAGTATTTTGATTCGTACAATAATCAACCTATATAATTGTTCACGGAAGTAAGGTAACATAATTAGTAAAAAATTTGCAGCCTTGTTTCATCAGATGAAACTTTTCCAACGACTAAAGCTGACTTACTAGCTATGTACTAGCATTGTTTGTATAAAAGCGAAATTCCTCCCATCAACCTGATTGGTTTAGAGATTGAAGTCAAATCACCATAACAACTCGATGGTGGCTCGGGATTTTCTGATGCATTATCGTTTTACCTTACAGCCCTCTTGTGTACCATAAAACTATGGTCTTAGGAAACTGTGCAGTGTGCACCCTTGCTCAATATCATCAGCTATAAATTTCGGCAGAGTGGATAGAATACTTGTAGTCTTAGTGATTGAAACACAATGTAATAGTCCCGGAATCAAATTTGCTGCACACATCCTCAATTCATAATAAGTACACCTGCCTCGTCTAATCATTTAAAAACATTACAATGATCAATGCAGAACACAAACCTGGATCAACTGGAGCAACTGGAGCTGCAAATGCGTCATTAAATATATCACAGCCTCTTCTGCATGTGGATGTCTGCTGCAGAAACAGAACGTAGAATCTTAAGATGTATTCCATGATATGAATAAAACCTCAAATATCAGCGATACAATATCCATGGGTATTTTCGAATTCAACATTGGATTATTCTAAAAGTTTAATGGTATCTACGAATAAGTCTTCCATTCAATTTAAATTGTATTCACTCAAGGTTTCCTGTAGATCGGACTGGAGATAGGGCAGGGTTTATTAAAAAATCATAAAACTTGAATATTATTTCATTGATTTTGATCATTTCATCACAAACCGGGTAAGCTAGTAGCTTTTCATTACTCTGGAATTGTTGGTTAGTGTTTTTGGAGTTTGTGTGAGTTGAATAACCGGATACCATTCCCGACGCCAATCCATATAGTTCTTCTAAAAAGCATTCAACCCATGGGACCCTGCGACCCTACAAAACCCTGTAGACCACGCCCAACACCCCATCCACTACAATTTAAGACCTGATTTAAGCCCGATCTTAGCAGTATATAAAATTTAAGCCATGAGTGACAGGAACATTTTTCTGTTTGTGGTGGCTTTTTTCTCCTTTAGTTTAGAACACTTCACAGAAATAGAAGAATAAAATTCACAAACGTGCAACTGATTTCACATCCATCAAGGGGCTATGAAATACTTTATGTCACATGAATGTCTAAAACTACTTCGAGGAAATTATCAAGAATACGATGGGTCTCAATCGTAATCATTCTCTGCATCTTTTGAAGCATGTCTTGATTTAAGCAAAATTATCATTTATGCTGCAGACCAGACTAACGTATTTGTTCAGAGTAGAATTTATCTAATATTTTCTCTCAATTTGGACAAGTTTATTGATTCTTATTTCAAGCATAATTGCACTTAATCCAAGAAAATGTTCTCTTGATTTAAGGAATTTGACTCTCCTGTGATTCTTACGAAATAATCATGATATATATATACATAAATATAATTCAGATGTACATTTGGATACTTTGTTAAAAAGATAGAATAAAGTATATTTCTGTATAAAATAGCATATATAAAATTGAGACAAAGATGAGGCAAAGCCTTTCCGTAACTTCAAGTTTCAGGTGTTTATTTCACGATCATCAGACGGTATACTGCTACGTCCGTCCGTCGTTACGTCACGACCGTCTGATGATCGTGAAATAAACACGTGAAACTTGGAGTTACGGAAAGGCTTGCCTCATCTTTGTCTCAATTTTATATTATGCTCTCTTTTAACAAACATTGAGCACTGTCACATATATGTGTTTTACCTCATATTACATTATTAAAATAGCATATATATTTTACTTCCCGATCTCACTTACGTTTTCACAACCAAGTTTACACTGATATAGATGCAACCATGTGAAGCTACATGGTATAACGCACTGTGATAATGTAAAATAAAGATTATTAATAGTGTAATATGAAGTTCTATTATATAATCATCAGTGTTCAACACGATTTTCTTTGACTGATAAAGAGCTGCATTCGATAAATTTACAACGTAGTTTACACGTGAAATATATGATCTTTTTATGCTTGAGCTATATTTATAGGCAATGTTAGGCAATAAAAAAAATCATGAATTTGCAAGTAATCCCGCAACAGAATCATGTCTATTATCTACACCTTTTCCATGTGGATTTCAGAAATTTCTAAGTCAATTGCAGAATCTTCCATTTCAATTTCTGAAATTCATTTGGCAAAGGTGTAGTCTGCTTACATCCCTATGGTGCTACCTTCATCAACCCTGCAGGGCTTGCGAAATCCTGACAAAATCTCAGTTCAGATGATATTGCAGTTTCTCGAAAAGCGTCGTACTTTGTCTCTAAATTGGTCTAAACTGATTCAAAATGAATTCACTTGCTACCGCAGGAAAATTTTTAACCCCTTATTTACATTCATTAGGAGACAGGAGAAATAAGAAGAAATTTGTTATCAAGATGCGATTGAAAACAATGACGGGAAAGAAACTTACTGCTGACTGGTCTTACTAGTTTTTTGGTACGCCCCAAGGAGAGTGAGCTGAGATGTAACCAGGGGGTGCGAACACTATATTCAAATTGGAACAATGTAAGCAGCTTTTTAATTCGCAATATTCGGAACTTATTCGAATTATGTTGAGTATGCATTCAGATGAAGGCATGTAATCATTAATAAAGCATTAATTGCTTTGGTTATGTAATCAGCACATGTTTTGATGCATACTTACTTGTTGGCAGCTTTCATTGGAACATATAGTTTCATCTTGCGTCATATTTTCGTCTGGAAACTATAATTATGAAATAATAAACTTAAATGTCTTGGGTATATCAATCAGTTTCCTTAGTTTAGATAGCTACTGTTTATGTTCTTAATGGGCTATGCATTCTCCTTATTCTATCTGTATAGGGCTCAATAGTTATAGCAAAAATGTTTAATTCTTGGATGAAAATTTTGCTCGGTTGACTCATTCACTTGTTTTTGGAAAAATATATTGTTTATGTCCAATTTTCAAGCGGCTTGGACTTACAGGACCAAAATTCACGATATAGTTGGAAAGTTAACAGTGAGTTTCGCTTGAAGCAAAGAAAACAAAATTTGATTCATGTATATAGAAACATAGGCGTAGGGGCATATTTCCAATCAGGGGGGCAAAAACGATTTTGGCCGAAAAAAATTTTTTAGGGAAATGTTGTTATAAGAGGTAACTCACGTGCAAAATTGCAGAAGATATGTCAGTCCCACAAATTTCTTAATACTGTCATTACATAATTGAAACATATTCATTTTACATTCATTTTAAGCAATTATATGATTATATAATTTTTATTGAGTTACTGCAATTTAGCTTTACGGTGTAAATAATAATGTTCATTTCTCCCTGTAGTGGATCGCTATAAAGACCGTTTTAGTCATACCTGGTTCGTCAAGTAGGCCATCCTATTTTAGGCATTTACTTTTATTTCCTAAGACTGTTTAGACATCCTTGCGCATAATATTTTGCTGCATATAACAGTGTATTTTAGGCACCGTAAAATACACTTTTATATGGAGCATTGGGTTGTATATTTAATTTGAAAGAGCGAGACACACCTATTTCATGGTAAATAGTGAACCAATAGTAACCGCTCTTAAATAGTAGTCTTTTAAATAAATCAAGTCCTGCAAGTTAATATAGCGAAAATGTTCAATTCGCGTGGAAGAAATACCGAAGTTCAAATTGTTTAGCAACAATCAATAATGAAACAATTATGGAAACAATTATGAAGAGGAATAGGCACCTGAAAAGAGTTTGGTGCTAGATAAACAGCTGCTGCTACTTTGGCACTTTATTGATCTGCTTCACTAATCCATATATGATCTGATGCGAAGAATTGTTGCGAGCAGAGCGATCAAGAAAATTTGGATTATTGTTTACTGATTAATTTCATTATATTTTTCAGGACAATGTTACGTATAACCCGCGAAATACCGAATGACTGAATAATTTCATTGCGAAGAGATATAAGAAATAACTTGATCTGCCCGAAATTTGACCTAAAATAATTCCACTTACACATTTGGGTCAATGTAACAGTGCTCGATGTAAAGTGTGTAGCTGAGTTCTGGATTTTTTATATTGCGAAACGGGTGGGGTGGAATCTTCAAAATCATTAAGCTATATATAGCAACCATTATTATTGCATAAAAATTATGAATAATAGATTGGAGCATGATAAGAAGAAGGCTTGCGAGTAGGCTTACAATGCATAGTATACTCCTGTTCATAAAACTCTTATTGTGAAGCGTTGAATTTTATACAGAGTAAATTTCCTGAAGACTTTCACTGTAACACAAAAAACTTTATATATAGTAATTTGTTGATTTGCCCGAATTTTTTTCTCAAATGCGTTTGGGGGGCAACTGCCCTCTCTGCCCCCCAGCTCCTACGCCTATGTATAGAAATTAGTTTCATTATGGAAATAAATGTCCAAAAATTTCCATATTTAAACCTCTCCTTGTTATCAGAACCAAAACAATCGCTTAAAATGGCATTAATTTATGATAATCTTTATTACCGCGTTTTATACCCTACAACAATTTGCAAATATTTTAAGAGTGAGATACGAACTATGATTTCTGAATGAATCAAAAAAACTATTCAGTCATGTACATAATTTCATTTGCGACTTGCACTTTGATTGTTCTAACTTCACAGAGTTCATTTCTATACTCTGTGAGCAATTCTAACTCAATTTATTAGCAGTAATACACTATTGTACTAACGTAAATACAATTTTAGTCTGAATTGAAATATAAATGTAGAGCTAACCATCTTTAATACAACCATCAGCTATTATAGTATACAAATTTAATGAAAACTCACTTCATCGATGCACCGGGCATAGAATACTGCCAGATGAATCCATTTTATAGTTTCATTGCGGTTAAAAGATAACGCTTTACACGATGAAATCTCAAACACTTCTTCAATATTTTGAGATAGACATGAACCACCACTTATAACAAAAATAATTGCTAATGTACTAATATTCAAATGTAACATTTTAAACTTTTATATAATGTATAGGGAAATACATAATAACTATAAATATAACAAGTTAAAAGTTCACAACCAAACGCTGTTTTAGTTTCGCCATTTCGTTTTTTCAAGCCAAACGCTCATATAATATGTTTGATGAATGATATCATATGATGATATTGTACCAATATCTATACCAAGTGAATGTAGACAAAGAAAATATTTCCTTTCTAAATAATTAGACATTGTTAACGAGATTACTACGTCTGTCCGGTAATATTTTGAGATCGTGAAAAATTAAACGTTTAGGTTTACGTTTTTATAATATTACGTGGGCTATATATATGCATTTATATGGGAGTCGAGAACACATTTTTTGTCGGCCTTGCACATCTGGAAAAATGAACATAATCCTATTTTCAATAATTACCTATTGTAAGCCATTTTGAGATTTTGACGTCAATATGTCTCACAATTAATTAAAATCATAGATAAATCGACTAGATATAGATATACATGTCTATCCGAAGTTTAAAGATATACGATCTAATTCAATTTGAACTCACAGAAATGCTCAGCTATATATTATAAAAAGACGTTTTCATCTGTCCTTGCAAAGTATTATATTGACAAAACAAATTTATCCGTCACAGAGCCAAGAGTACTTATCAAGGATAAGGCAACACCATATAATAGAAATTACAACGACAAAGATCACTGCTAGATTACAGCATAGTCGGGATATATATGATGGAACAACCAATCAGCAAGGGAGCTTCACGAAGGAGCCACACAATCTGAGACAACATAGCGGGGCATGGCTTTCCAATTAACATTTTATTTTGATATTTTCCTTTAATGGAATTTTAGAGAAAACGTTTTCCCCAGAATGTATCCCCAGTATATATGGATCCAAGCTTTGGGGAGCACTTCGCTCAGTTACATATATATTGGATCCACAGCATACAGGGCAGCATATCAATCTCAAAAAAGAAATGCGCTCAAATTAAACTCAATACTACTGCAGTATTTTGTATAATAGTGATAGAAAGGCCAACGTTCAAATGATATCATTTGCAGATATCATTGCTGCCCCGGGGGGTAACTTCCATACTTTGGGTATACGGGGACGTTCAAATATTAAAGGGTACCTTTCTCAACATCCATAAAAATTTTTTGGGTATGCTTAGTCATTATTTTTTTTTTGAGGTATCCTTTTGACGCCTTTGAAAGTTTTTTTATGGTGCAAAAGAAATTTTGCATATGAAATTTTTGTCTTTAATCTTTTTTGGTTGAATCTGCCGTTAATAAAAATATATTTGGGGTATCTTTTTCATCATGTGAAAATTTTTTATGGTCATTCTGCCAAAGTTCCATTTGAACGACCTCATCGAAGCGCTATGGAAGTTACACCCAGGGCATTGCTGAGGGCCAGAAAAACGTCCAGACAGAGTGAAACGCTGCAATAAAAATGTTTATAAGGAACCCTTCTTCATACCATTTTATAATTCCTTTTTCTATTTCTATCTAATATCATATCTCGCTCAATTGTGTATACGATATACATGTGATACACTTGTCAGTTGAGTAGGCTGCTGCTTCGGCTGCTGTTGATGAGCTAACCAAGATATGTGTTACATCAAATCAATCAATGCAGGTGAAGTCCTACGCCTTATGCTTTCCTCTAGACCAAGCAATCTGTGTCACTCCTTCAGGTCTCTTTCCGCCATCTCTTGCCACCAGGTGGTTCAAGGAGCGAGGGGATGTGGATTAATATAAGTGCTTTGTTTATGACACTAGTTAAGTTAACAGCAGTTAACTTCTGTGAGCCTTGTCCATCTGTCAGTTGATTTTTTACATGCTATGCCATAATTAATGGTCGTCTGAGGAAACAGAAGTATTGAATTTGCAGAGATGCTGTTCAGACATTTCAAGCCCTAACGAAGCGATATGGCAATGGTTCATTGTTCCTCTGTCAAGAAAATACCGAGCAGTGTTTAAGTTAGTGCGTTAAGCCAAGCATTGGTTTCATTTTCTTGGGTTGCTAAAAGGCATGCAATGCCTTTGACTGTTGCATCGCTTGAGCATGGAGGGTATCGATTCCACCTTTGTTAACTCTTTGGACCAATCTTTTTGCTTGGAGGAGGATTTTCTGTGAGGATGGTGCTGCATACTCCACTGCAGTGATTGATGTTTCTTCAAACCCTGATACGGAAATTCTAATTCTATTCCTCTTTCGACCCGGGTTCGACCTCAAAAGTTTTCAAAGAAATCTTCGTTGAATATTTTTATAGTATATACGATAGAGAACGAGCTAGACCAATATCTGCAGTTAATGTCATGACGTATATCTTTCAGATTTCAAAGATAATATCTTTAAAATAAATTTTTTGTAGCTGTTACTTGTCAAATAAATGTTGGCTGGAATTATAAGAGTAACTTCCACTACCATATATAATTATATATCCTTAGAATACATACTTCAAAAAGTAATTCCATCAAACCATGATTAGAGCACATCACGTGTAGTAAACACAACGCCAGTTGAACATGACAAACAGTGTCGGTGACCAAATCACCGTTGTTCCTATATTGTCAAACTCCTTCTCCTCAGCGCACGTTCCAAACTTCTAATACGATTCTTCCAATATCTATAGGGCTTCGACTACCCAATATTGAGTTTTTTACAGTTTAAAATGCTATACACTGATGTCTGTGAAGTTAGACGCATATTCGTCTGGACGAATATTCAAATAGACCTATATTGGAGCGCGTTAACTAACGCTTCGCACAAATGCTGTGAGCATAACAGACATACTAATGGAAGATTTACGAAGTTAAGGAACCATATAAACTACAAAAAATATATAATAAAGTCGATAAAAGCAATATGAATTATTTTAAAGAAAATCAATTATCAACACATACAAAATCGCACCAAGAAATTGAATCATTCATTTGACCGCAGACAAACGCAGGACTGATTAAATTAATCACGGATGTTTAGACAAAGACGTGCTAAACTTTGGACGAATATTCAAATTAACAGTGTTTCGTATGGAATATAAAAACAGACGCATATTCAAATTATCACGGGTGTGATCTAAACTTTGGACGAATATTCAAATTAATAGGGTTTCGTATGGAATATAAAAATAGACGCATATTCAAATTATCACGGGTGTGATCTAAACTGTGGACGAATATTCATATTATCGCGGGTTTGATCTAAAACTTTGGACGAATATTCAAATTATCACGGGTGTGATCTAAACTTTGGACGAATATTCAAATTAACAGTGTTTCGTATGGAGTATAAAAACAGACGCATATTCAAATTATCACGGGTTTGATCTAAACTTTGGACGAATATTCAAATTAACAGTGTTTAGATCAAACCCGTGATAATTTGAATATGCGTCTGTTTTTCTATTCCATACGAAACCCTATTAATTTGAATATTCGTCCAAAGTTTAGATCAAACCCGTGATAATTTGAATATGCGTCTGATTTTTATTCCATACGAAACCCTATTAATTTGAATATTCGTCCAAAGTTTAGATCAAACCCGTGATAATTTGAATATACGTCTGTTTTTATATTCCATACGAAACCCTATTAATTTGAATATTCGTCCAAAGTTTAGATCAAACCCGTGATAATTTGAATATGCGTCTGTTTTTCTATTCCATACGAAACCCTATTAATTTGAATATTCGTCCAAAGCTTAGATCAAACCTGTGATAATTTGAATATGCGTCTGTTTTTCTATTCCATACGAAACCCTATTAATTTGAATATTCGTCCAAAGTTTAGATCAAACCCGTGATAATTTGAATATGCGTCTGTTTTTATATTCCATACGAAACCCTATTAATTTGAATATTCGTCCAAAGTTTAGATCAAACCCGTGATAATTTGAATATGCGTCTGCTTTCTATTCCATAAAACTAACTGCATGGTAATAGGAGCCAGGCCAAAACTTTATAAACAAGAACACGTCGATTTGACGGGCGATTTGATAATAAAGCTGGATGACAAACCTGTCGAAAGAGTAGATCTTCTAAAATACCTAGGCATTCAAATAGACAATACCCTATCTTTCGACAAACATGTCATAGCAATTAATAAGAAAATCAATAGAAGCTTGGGCGTTTTGAATTACGTGAGACGCTTCATACCGCAAGGAGCAGCTAGAACTATTTATGCACCATTGTTTTGCCACACTTTGACTACTGCGCTGTCGTATGGGGAACTGTAAAACTGAACATCTAGATCGCCTCCAGAGATTGCAAAACAGAGGAATGAGGACAGTGCTCCGTTGTAACTATCGCACTCGTGTCTCTGATATGCAAAGTCAACTAGGTTGGCTTTCTGTTAGAGACAGAATAACATCGCATCAACTAATGTTCACTCATAAAATTAAATTCAAACTAGCTCCTCCTTTGCTTTCCGACTTTTTCCAACTGCCGTATTCCACCAGAACAAGATCTCACGCCCACAATGACATTTACATCAAGTCGAGCCATCGTCATTCATTTCAAGATGCTGGTGCGCATAAGTGGAACGATCTACCGTCTGCAATGAAGGAAGTCCAAAGCAGGCCTACTTTCAAACGTCTCCTTGAGAAGCACCTACGTTCTTAATATACTTTATACTTACCACTCTTTCCTGTTATTTATACCTTTTTTTTTACTTAATGTCTGTTTTCCTGTTAACTTATCTATGTATCAGTCCTTTGAAAAAAAGTTTGTACAACTTAAAGGTTCTGAATAAATGATGATGATGATGATGATGATGATGAAACACTGTTATTCTGAATATTCGTCCAAAGGCTAGATCACACCCGTGATAATTTGAATGTTCGTCCAAAGTTTAGATAAAACCCGTGATAATTTGAATATGCATCTGTTTTTTTATTTTAGATCACACCCGTGATAATTTCAATATTCGTCCAAAGTTTTAGATCAAACCCGTGATAATTTGAATATGCGTCTGTTTTTATATTTTCCATACGAAACACTGTTAATTTGAATATTCGTCCAAAGTTTAGATCAAACCCGTGATAATTTGAATATGCGTCTGTTTTTCTATTCCATACGAAATCCTATTAATTTGAATATTCGTCCAAAGTTTAGATCAAACCTGTGATAATTTGAATATTCGTCTGATTGATTTCCAATACTAAACACTGTTAATCTAAACACATGTCTTTGTCTAAACATCCGTGATTATTTTGATCAGTCATGCGTTTATCTGCGGTCAAATGAATAATTCATTTTTTTGATGTGATTTTGTATGTTTTGATAATTTATTTTCTTTAAAATAAATCAAATTGCTTTTATCGACTTTATTATATATTTTTTGTAGTTTATATGTACGTTCCTTAACTTCGTAAATCTTCCATTAATAAGTCTGCTGTGCTCACATCATTTGTGCGAAGCGTTATTTAACGCGCTCCAATCTAGGTCTACTTGAATATTCGTCCAGACGAATATGCGTCTAACTTCACAGACATTATACACTGTCCTTAAATTGCGATTAAAAGAACCAAAATCACGTGATTTTAAAGGAGTTCCTGTGAAAATAAACTGCGCTGTCTTTGTTCTCTTTCTTTTGTTATGAAAAAATTTCTATTGTATTGGAGAATTTTCCAATCACGCTTTTCTGATCACGAGTTCATGACCACGTTTTTCATTTTTGCAAACATTTTGCTTGCATCCATTTGCAAAAGTAGTTCGATTTTTGCTTGCTTTGCTAGTAACTTGTTAAGAGAACTAGTATGTCATGCGCCGCCTATGTGTATTCAAACGACGGCCTGACGCGCATGTGTGTCAACCATGTACCAAGAAACTAAACACTGTTTGTTCAAAAACAATATCTTGATAAAGGTGAAACTGTAAATGATAAATGACAATCTATTAATCTAAGTTATTAGATGAGTACAAGAATGTGAAATTAATATGATAATGTGTGAACTTACAATTTGTCTTTCGCTACTATTTGGTGTATTCTCGACGAGAGTTCTGACGTTTACTAAAGTTATGAGCTAAATATTGGTTGATTAAATATATACAAAAGAGGCTAGATTAAAGAGAGGCTGAAAATGCGGAGCGCAACACTCCCCTCTCAAATTACGTCTCCATTCAAGATAATTTGCAATCTATTTTTTTTTAAGGTTGTTAATACTTATCTACAAAGATAGATTAACTCTGATGTTGGACGATGGTAATGTCTTCTTGAGCCTTCGATGATGACATCTAAATCTGTGAAGAGATTGGCCATTGATTGCGAGGTACGTTTTTCTCTTTAAGGAGGACAACATCTCCAGTTTGGATGTCTTTTGTTGGTTGTTGCCATTTGGTACGCTGTTGTAGATTTTGCAAATATTCGTTTCTCCAACGAATCCAGAACTGGTCTGCCAGGTACTGAGCTCTTTTCCAAAACTTTCGACTGTAGAGATCTGAATTCGAGAAATCTCCAGGAGAGCAGCTGATTGGACGTTGCTTGAAAGTCATCAACATGATTGGTGAAAGTGGTTGTGGCTCATCAGTTGTTGATGGAAGTGTTGAAATAGGTCTAGCATTGACAATTGCGCTAACCTCTGCCAGAAATGTTGTCAGCAAATCGTGAGTTAACTGATGAGCTCCAATGCTCAACAAGAGACCATCTAGTACTCTTCTGATTGTTTTGATTTGACGTTCCCATACACCTCCAAAGTGAGATGCGTGAGGAGGGTTCCACTGCCATTCACATTTGTTTTTCTGAAGAAAACGTTTCACATTATCTGAATTAATGGCTTTCTCTGCGGCGTCCAAATCTTTCTTAGCTCCTACAAAGTTGGTACCTCTGTCACATCTTAAGGAACATGCTGGACCTCTAATGCTGAAGAATCTTCGAAGAGCATTGATAAAGGCATTTGTGTCCATATCTTCAATGGTTTTTATATGGACTCCTCTTATTGCCATACACGTGAAAACTACTGCCCATCGCTTGTCATTTACGGCATCACCTCTAAGCTTTCTGGTAACCACTTTCCATGGTCCGAATACATCCATGCCAACATGGGTAAATGGAGGTGACGGGTTGCTTCTGTCGGCTGGTAAATCTGCCATAATTTGAGTGGAGAACGTCCCTCTCAAACGTTTGCAAGTGACACAGGAACTGATTAATTGATTGACGACATCGTGTGCACCTAGTATCCAATATCCGGCTTGACGAATGGCTGCGTTTGTAATAGATCTGCCTTGGTGGAATTTGCTTTCATGGATGTGATTGGCGATGAGAGAAGTGATGTAGTGTTTTTTCGGTAGAATAATTGGGTACTTGACGTCGAAGTCGTCTGCAGTTCTTGTGACTCTACCACCAATTCTCAGTAAGCCATCTTGGCTGATGAATGGGTTTAGATTGTACAACTTCGAGGCTCTCAAACCTTTCTTCTTGGATCTTTGATTCGGGGGATTTGTCAAGAAATGTATCTCTTTTGCAAATACCTCTCTTTGTGCCATGGAAATAATACATTTCTCTGCATCGTCAAGGTCTTTGGGCATTATCTCCCAAGCGCAGATTTTCCTAGGACAGTTGTTTATATAAACCGGATTATTTCCTTCAGCAGTTCTTCTTTTAAAGGTATCTTTGAAGCGCCCGATATTAGCAACGGCCCTCGTCAGTCTTCTCCAATTCGAGAATCCTTTGAACTGATCTGTATGCAGGGGCACTTCATTGGGCAAGCCTGCTTTGGTCAATTTTGCTCTCACTTCGACATCGTCGTCACTGACTTCGTCGATTGCAAGCTCGGGGAGTACGCTCACTTCTTCTTTCAAAAATGCTGGACCTGATAACCACGTTGATTCTTGAAGGCCAATGAAACTACAGCCTCTGCTTGCTAAATCTGCGGGGTTGTGCTTTGTTTCTATGTAACGCCACTTGTCGGCTGAAGTTATAGAGCGGATTAGCTGAACCCGATTAGCTACGTATACGAAGAATCTCTTTGACACAGACTTTATATAAGACAATGCTACCTTTGAATCGAGATAGTATATAGCGTCGTCAATAGGTACGTCAATTTCTGACTGTACCATTTGCATGGCTAAAGCTAATTTAACTGCACTGCACAGTTCTTTTCTTGGTATGGTACTGATGGGCTTCAACGGTACCACAGAAGATTGGCCATAGACGAAAGCAACATTTGTTGCTCCAGCTTCGTTAAATGACTTCAAGTATACTACAACACCAAGGGCGTGGTCGCTTGCGTCACCAAAACCATGCAGCTCTCTTCTCACAACTTTGCCAAAATCCGACGGAGTAAACGAACGTGGAACTTGATATTCGTGCAGATTTTCTAGGTTTGTTTGAAATTTCTTCCATGCTTTGAGTTCATCAGATGGCAGTGACTGATCCCAGCCTAATGGTGTTGTTTCTGTACCGGCTATCATTTTTTGCAGAAATAGCTTTCCATTTAAGATGATTGGTGCCACGAAACCGATTGGGTCGTACACAGAGTTTATTTTGGACAGTACTCCCCTCCTTGTGACCTCCTTCTTTGTGTCGATTGGTTTGGCATCAAAGGTGAAAGTGTCATTTTGTAGGTTCCAGCGAACTCCCAATGATCTTTGACTTGGCAATTCTTCTGCGTGGATATCTACTTCTTTGAGACACGAGGCCCTGTCTTCTTCCGGTATAGCTTCCATTACTTCTACAGAATTGGATACAACTTTATGCAACCTTAGTTTGGCTTTTGCTAGCTCCGCTTTAGTGTCGAGCAGAACATCACTAACTTCCTTGCTGGTGTCACCTGATATGAGTCCGTCATCTACATAGAAATTGCGATCTACAAATTCTTGGACTTCTTTGCTAGTGGATGCGGCCTTTACTGTATGCTTTAATCCGAAGTTAGCAACTGCCGGACTTGGACTGTTACCGAAGAGGTGTACATTCATTCTGTATTCGCAAACTGGACCTTCTAGGTCATTGTCTTCAAACCAAAGGAAGCGTAAGAAGTCTCTGTCGTTTGGAGTAACGTGGAAACAGTGAAACATGTGTTCAATGTCACACATTGAAGCAACTCTCCCCCTCCGGAAGCGTGTCAAAACACCCAAGAGTCTGTTCATCAGGTCTGGTCCAGTGAGCAACTGCTTATTCAACGATACACCGTGGTATTCTGCTGCTGAATCAAAGAGGACTCTAATCTTATCTGGCTTCTGCGGGTGATACACTGCAAAATGAGGCAGATACCAAATGTTACCATCTTTTACCTTAATTTCGTCTTCTGGGACTTTAGAAGCGTGACCTTTCTGTAGCAAGGTTGTCATGAACTGAGCATATTCGTTCTTCATCTTTGGCTGGCGGAACAGCTTCTGTCGAAGAGATCTCAGTCATCTTTCTGTTAGCAGTCTATTATTTGGCATCGTCGTGTTGATAGTTCGAAATGGTAGGGGCATTTCCCAGTTCCCAGAAGCGTTTTTCTTGACAGTGTTGTTCATTTGATGCATGAATTTCTCATCTTCGATACTTTGGGCGAGACTGTTGTCGAATGATGTGGTATGGAAGACGTCTTTGATGATATCCTCCTTCACGTCAACTAGATTCTCTCTTTTGTGTTCTCTTTTGGTAACTCGTCTATGTTTAGATCAAAACCTCTGTCACCAATATCACTTAATATTTCTAACTTGGCTTTAGCTGATGCGTACTTTTTATTACTCGCCAAAATATCGAGTTCATACTTTTGTTTGGCAATTTTTTCGTCGTAGGCAGCTTCAATTTTGGCCTTAATTGCACGCGCATGGGCAATGCGCAGTGATGCTTCACTTTTGTTCGAGCATTGAGAATTGCTATTTGTATTTTTTCTACTATTGTAAGACACAATAGAGGCAGCGTCTTCTCTACTTTCTCTTAAACGGACGTAGGACTTGTGAATGGCTTCGTCTGCCTTTTCTAATATCACCCACAAGGCATCTATTTCAACGGGAACTTCAATGCTTTCTGAATTCTGTAGCATTGAGACTTCTAAAACATCGCTTGAGAATTCATTTCTAGACATAGATAATGCTTCTATTAATTGTTCAAATTGTGGTTCCAAAGAATTACAGGCTCTAACATTAATAATCAAATTGTTCAATTTTCTTTTGTTCAATTCAATACTTTTTCTAAGTTTTTCTATTTGGTAGTATTGGCCCTTTTCTGTCAGTTTTCTCTGACGTTTTTGTACGACTTGCGTCAAACTTTCACCCGGTCGCAATATCGTCTGTTGTTCTGATGGTGAACATATTGGATCGGACATTCGCCGCGCCTGAGATAGTGGCTCTGTAGCAGGCGGTCTCATATTTGTTGGAACAGTTTTTTCGCTCATTGCCTTTGAGAACTTTTCAGCCATGATTTTTAAATAAACATTGAGCTATACTGTATAAATATGTATTTCAAATTGGTTATCTCTTACCAAGGTCTTTTCACGTCTTGTGTAAAGTACGACAAATTTTTCACTGTCATGCGCCGCCTATTTGTATTCAAACGACGGCCTGACGCGCATGTGTGTCAACCATGTACCAAGAAACTAAACACTGTTTGTTCAAAAACAATATCTTGATAAAGGTGAAACTGTAAATGATAAATGACAATCTATTAATCTAAGTTATTAAATGAGTACAAGAATGTGAAATTAATATGATAATGTGTTAACTTACAATTTGTCTTTCGCTACTATTTGGTGTATTCTCGACGAGAGTTCTGACGTTTACTAAAGTTATGAGCTAAATATTGGTTGATTAAATATATACAAAAGAGGCTAGATTAAAGAGAGGCTGAAAATGCGGAGCGCAACAAGTATATGAGACTTTTCACTCGTCAAGCAGTTGTAATTTGTACAAATGCAAAATCGTAGTTGTAATTTAGCTGCATATGCAATGAGATATAGGCCTACTAATAATGTTATTTCGTCGTGAAACTGTCCATTTCTCAATTTAGTTTAATTTAGTTTGTAAAGAAATTTTGCTCAACATTGTTTCGACAGGTGTCTTCTCTGCGAGAGGTTAGCTAAAGTTCATAAAATGTTGGAGTGTGGGCCTCTCATTTATGCAATTTATTGTATCAAATTTCAGAATCACCTTCTTGTATTCACGTTCTTACCACTCAATGATTCATGTAGAGATTCACTCAATCGATACAGCAATAATATTTACATACCAACGCCTTTCACTTTGAAAACCAGTTCATGGACATGCTAACATATAGTTCATATTTATTTCATTCGAACTATATGTAGTCAACATACGCAAATTTTATACCAACTAAGAATTCGTGAGCATGCAGGATTTTTCCATCCTCTTACAAAATAATCACGGTAGCAAAATAATCATATTAACAAGCTCCACCATAATAAAGTTATAAACTTCAATCACAGATAACACCCAAATTAGTCCGTACAACAGTTATAATATCAGATATATTTCAATGGTACATGTTTATAATGATATCACACGCATAACGAATAATTTCAAAACTGTAATAGACAATATATTTGCTACATATATATCTTATTACAAATTGCAACGGCCACCAGTAGTATTAATTTCATAGTATCTCAACCTTTCGGTATCGATGTGACCATCCTCAAGAGGAAAAGAAATTTTACAAACTTGGGCTTACTTTTATACAAAATTTTATATCAGTGATGACCGAAACATTGAGATGCAATAGAATGAATCCAAAACTACTTTTGCCGTTGATTTTTGTAATAAAATGTTATACAAAGAAGCACTCATCACATATATATTTGGTACTGAAAGGTTGGTATGCATAATGCATGGTCCATCTAATTATCTAAAATTACCATCTTTGTTTATAAATTACATTTATATAGATACACAGCAAAAATAATTCATTGTCATAGCAATAATACTTTGCATGTTTCAAGTCAGTATAATTTGTTTCAAATCTAAAAAATTCTGGTCTTATAGCAACAGTGACCAGTTTTAAGCAAAATATATTTTACATGTCCACCTTTTAAGCAATTTTTTTCTCAAAATAACAATATTTTTGATTGAAGAAACAAGTTGAACTGACTTAAAAACAAGCAAAATATTCTTGTAAGAATTAAATTTTTCCTTTATCATCTCATTTTAGTATGTTCACTTTCAGCATAATCAATTCTTTTATAAATCTGTTTTTTTGTAAATTGCAATGCAACAACAACTAAAATACATACGACAGCAGAAATATAAGCTAGGATATCAAGACGATGAAACATTAAGCCACCAAAAATAGTACCAATAATAACACATATCTTTATAAATGAAAAGAACATTCCAGATATAATACCTCTATACATTTTTCTTGTCATTTGTAAGCATAATGTTTTACCAATTATCAAATTCCATGGTACACATAGACCAACAAATGATAACATTAAAGTATACAAAATAGTTATCAAATGTTTATTACTTCCACTGTAATATATACCAAATACCATACTAACAACTATAATTTTGATTAAAACAGATAATGTCATAATATTAACATTACCAAAACGTGAACCATATATCCATAACCATATAATTGATATAAATACACCAACAGCTATGATCATGTAATATGCAGTTAAATGCCATTCAGGCCAGTGAAGAGTTTCTCTTGCAATAAGTGGTACTATAGGCTCTAAAGATGCTTGCACATATAAAGTCATACCATTTGCAAAGAAAATTACAAAATATTCTACTCTTGATATTTCTGCTAGAAGATCACTCATAGATAAATTTATATTGTGTTCATATTTATCAATTTCTTCTTCATTCTCTGATTCGACTAAAGCATGCATCGATTCATCGTTTGAATGCTTTGACTGACCACTCAAAAGTTTCTCGACCGAATTTATTTCCCTAAAATCAATAGCTTTTGATAAATCGACTAGCGTTAGTTGACAAATAATGATAGTAATAACCCATAGTATCGTCATAAGAATACTTGGTGATGTCCCGTAAAATATATGCCATTTTCCTACCCGGAAATTTACATATTCTAAGCCAAAGTTAAGAATAGGACCAAGTGATGCACCAAGAATCCGACCACCTTCGATTATTGTGAATACTCTCGTTTTCTCTGAAGAAGGATATATTAACGATACTTCACTAAGACCTACGCTTGCAAATGAATCCCCAATACCTGCAAGAAGTCTTCCAATTAACGGAAAATAAAGTGAAAAGTTAAAAGCATATACAATATTACCGATTACTTCAAATAAATTGGTAATTTGTACAAGATGTTTCAACCTTCTTGTTCTATCAAACATCCTACCAAAAATCGGTAAGAAGATCAACCCTGTTAAATGCATTGCAGACATTACCACTCCAAGATACCATGTTGGTGAATGTAATGTTTTTAAATAAAGCCATGCAGTTGGAAATATAAAAGAATACTCCATTCCCTGTAAAAATATTCTCCATGTGCATGTCATTAATATTAACTTCCGTTTTTCTTTGAATCCATCAATCCTTTCTAACCTTTTCAATAGCTCATCACGCTCCATTTTTAAGACTTTGAGTTTATAGTATCAATTTTGTTGTTCAGCTTTAATATTATTGTTCACGAGATATTCCGATATTCCTACTTCAAGAAGACGTTAAATGTCTCCAAAAGGAGTTTAGATGACCATATATTTTGAATTACCTCTCTCTATGTTATTATTAGTATTTAAACTCCAACCTTACATTTTGAGAACAGACTATACTCGACTACACTGTACGATAAGTCGATACATACAACTTGATTATAATCGAGAACATTTACTGTTAGTTAACATACAAATAGTACACAGCCTAGACTATATACAATATTTATACCGCATCTTATTATACTATAATCAGTATAATCTTATTGTATCAACAAAGTGACATCTTCCTTGACCACAGTTTCATAGAAATAGGTGATTTGTATTTATAAAGGCGCAGTACGTTTTACAAACCTCGTTGTCTTCTGTAACTGTTGCGTAACGTTTAACACCGAGAAAACGAAATTCATCTAAAAATGAACATAAACAAGAATGCAGCAAGCTCTCAATATAAAGAATATATAGCTCAAAATAAGAAAAAGACAAAACTAGGACGGTATATACTATGTTACATCTTTATTATGTTTATGTAACATATACTGAAACTTACCTTGCTATTATCCCTGTTCTGATGCAGCCATAGATCATGATATTAAACTACCGTCGGGAATGTTAACCGGAATCCAATTGTTGAGTTTGATAGTATAGTTTGAAACTATTTCTGGAATATGAGTGATATTTATTACGGTTCTAAAATAACAAGAAGGTTTTCTGCGATCTGATTAGGTCCAACTTAAAACGTGCATGAAATCCTACTGTAAAACCATAGACGTACTAGATACAAGAAAAGCCGCTAGCTGCCAAAACGTTTGATCTGCGATGAAACACAGAATTATAACTTTTTCGATAACAGTCCAATAAATTTCTCATTTATGGCAACGATTTACAAAACGATACTTATATTTACGATGCTCATGGCGTTTATATTTATCGAGAAGAGTCGTAAATGAGTTACACAAATGAGTCGTGCAGCATGCAAAAATAAGAACACAGAATGAAAGACAATTATGAGCTACACTGTTTCAAGGTTAACTTAAAATTTAAACAACAATTAGTACATTAAATCCTCCTAGAGAGTTATAGTACAATTTATATTACAGACTTTCTTGTATATGTCTTTCTTTATTCAACAAATATCTATCTTGTTGTGGGATTCCCTAACTTCCCTTTGCTTGGTTTATGAATTAAAATTAAATCTTATATTGTGAATCGAAAATTCGCCGTCGAATGAGAATTTAATTCTGACGTTTGTTTTATTTTAAAAAAGGGTTACCACACACTTGCCAGGTTTGTATTCATATTTACTAAACGAGAAAAGATTGCGAGAAACTCGGGAAGCTAAAAATCACTTAGCGTTTCAATCGGGTCTCCCAACTTTTTCCCGTTTACTAAAATATGAATACAAACATGGAAAGTGTGTGGTAACCATTTGATTTATCATCCCTTTAGACATCGTTGGCATACATAATTACAGTGTATTTAAAATTGTGTTTGTATCGTTATACTGCAGCTATTCTTTTGCATCTTTGGCACTGTAAGCAACCATAAGTGGTTCCGGTTCTGGTGATTGTCCTGCTTTCTCTTTTCTTTTCTTTAAAACAATAACTATTATAATGATTATAATAAGTAGGAGAAGTATTCCAATGACGATACCAGCAGTAGCACCGCCACCTATAGTAAATAAAGCAAGGGAGGATTAGCTCAGATGGCAGAGCAATCGAGCCTCAATTCTGATCATATCTGATCGACTGTGGTTCAAATCCCCTGAAGGTTAACTCAGTCTTGACTTTATCTAGAAAAACAAATGAGTACCATCTAAAGATGACGGATGGAATGGTGGCCTAGAGGGATCTGCATGCATTGTGAGTAACTGTGGTGCATATCGTTGAGGATTGACGATCGATATTTATCTCGTCGTATGAAATATGTTGATATTGATTGTATTATAGTGTCGCGGATGAGACCAATAAAAGAGCATTATATACAATCATTGCTCTTTGCCGAAAAGAGCCACTACCTCTGAAAATAGAGAGGAATGGTACGCTACGTTTACACGAGAGCAAATGCTTGGGTTTTCAAAAGTATTTCAAAAGTCCACTTTCAAATAGTTCAGATAGGACTCAGTTGACACAACGCTAGACGGCTATAAACTTGTCTATAAACTTGTCTAAATAAAAAAGCTGTAACTCCAGTATTTGTTATCGGGTATTCGTTGAAATTGGATTTTCATAAAAAGATAATTGCGTTTTTGGCCATTTTGTTGCGTAAAAATACATTGAAATACATTAAAATTCATGTTACGATATATATTACGAGATTGACCAAGGACTATCTAGACAATTAATATAATACTTGAAGGTGACAGTTGATTATTTCGTACTGTATCGATGATTTTGAATTTTGAGTACACATGCGAGAAAATATACATGCCTAATCCTTTGCCTTTATTTTCATCCCCTTTTCCTTTGCCAGAATTCCCATCAGTTGTGTTAGAAGGAGAAGTACCTGGGAATATTATACAACGAATTATAATAAACTAAACTTTGCTATCAATAGAAGATCTGATATTTGTATAATGATATATGTATTACATGCAATAAACATTTTATGGAAGTTACACTAGATTCCTCACTCATGTACAAGTTTCTCCATGGTATTGTTCACAGAGTTCCATTAACTTATTCGGTCTGCAAAGCAATTCATCGCGCCCAAACTGCTTTAACTAACGCATGGAATTTTAAAACACATGGGCAGATCTCAAATTTACCTGTGGAAATCTCAGTAGTTATTGGTAAAGTGGAATCTGGAGCTGAAAATGAAAAATTCATGATTAGTTTCATAATATGCATTGTACTCATGAACACTACACTGCCTCTATATGGTTGTTTTTTGTCAGGCTATTGAATTGTGTGAACGAGACGTGACTAATAAGCGGGACAGTAGAGGGGGGATCAAGTTTTACATAATTTACATAGAAAAACGACTTTTCACTGCACCATAATTGGGGAATACATATTGGTCTGAACTGAAACAAATGTTTTGGAAGCAGTTGAAAAATTGTTCTGAACATGGTGAACTAAAGCTCTGCATAGACGAACAACTATACTGGACACCACATATATAGCTGATTCAATATAACTCACGTTCAAATTGGGGATTTTCCAATATGCGAGTCACTTATATACGGAATATGCGGCCCTACACTCGTAAGGCCATATAAAATACCGTAACAATGCATAGCATCTAATTGAAATCAGAAACATAAACATGGTCTTAAGCTTGGATAAGGTGTTACATATATAGTCATTAACACGATAACAACAGATAGCATGATTTCATACGCGTTGTTGGCTCAGGACACGTGTAATTCACTGGGTAATCCTCTGCAGTAAAGCATCCTAAAAAATACAAAATACGACTCATTGATATGTTATTTAATATTCACAAAACATGAAACCGTCAAGCACATTTGTAATGACTTTGAAAAGCTGAATCTGGAAATTACCTTCATATGGTTGCAGAATTGTTTTGCCTTTGCCAACATAACAATCTTTCATAGGACTGATCTGTAGAGGATACAATAATAACACTATAATAGTACTTGACATTTTTTTCCTTGTCAGTTTCAGTATATTCAATTGACTCTATTTGTCCCACCTCAGAATAATGAAACTTTTAGACTCAGAAGAGGCTTTATTTGGGGGACATTAAAACTAGGAGGCATTGCAAATGAAGAGGATGCGCATCGACGAGAAATCGAATTGCGGCCTCCAAATATCATGCAGGTACTCAGCTACTGACTATCCATTATGCACAATAACGAGTCATTGCTAAATGGTAGAGTTACTACATTATCCGAGTAATAACATACTTACAGAGATGGATACGATAACCCCGGCTAGTGAATCCGATTTGTCGTTCTCAACAGAAATGCTTGCGGAATTGAGGTTCTGCAATAAAATGAAGTTCATCATGACGATTTTCTCTCTAAAATTATATTTCTTTTATATTTTTAAAATGATCAATTTATAAAACCATGTCTTTTACTGATTAATTTATTATGATAACATTACATGAATTTGCTATGTTCCTTTTGATATATCACTGGTCATGTGTCATGTGACAGATGTGCTTATAGCTCAGAAAAATGTGCCAAATCTAGATTTGATCTAAATATCTACTCGCGTATTCACGGTTTTATCATCATCATCATCATCATCATCATCATCATCATCCCATGTTTTTGTCCCATGTTTTTGATATTCTCCAACGTGAACTTATAAACATCCCATGCGATTGTGACGTGGTTCTTGGGGGTGACTTTAACGCGCGAATAGGCAACGCCCAAGATTTTATCGAAAATGACGAAGATATTTTTTTCGATTTACCATCATCATACGAGCTAGATTTTGATATTGTTTCTAGAAAATCACGAGACGACACTCGGAATGAATATTGCAGACATTTGATTGATATATGTACAAGTAACCAGCTGAGAATTCTAAATGGTAGACTGAAAGGAGATGAAAATGGAGAAATGACCTTTTGTAACGCTAAAGGATCGAGCGTGGTAGATTTTGTACTGGCATCTGAAAAATTATATCTGAATGACCAGCATATCCTCAAATCACTTTCTGTTGACCAAGAAGGTTTAATCTATTCTGATCATTGTGCACTGCATCTCAGTTTAACTTTTGACAGTATCATACCAAAGAATACAGTTAATCCTGATATCTTTACTAATACCAGGCCGTCTCGCTATATTTGGTCGCATGATAGAGTATCAGAGTATAGTGCAAAATTTGACTAAACTAAAAGTTAGACAGACCCTTCAAGAACTTGAATCGAATATTATCGAAAACGAAGACGACCTCAATAACTTCATAACTACTATAACTGATACATTAACTTTCTCGTGTGATGGCATTTTCAGGCTAAAATCATTCAGCAAACAGATTTCCAAAAGGCAACCCAAAGCAAATTGGTATACAAAAACATGTTCAGGAATAAAATCCCAGCTAAACAACATTATTCGGTTATTAAAAGTCAATCCAAGCAACCCTTACCTACGCGGACGTCTCTTCAAAATGCGTAAAGCTTACAAAACCGAGATAAAAAAATCGAAGCAAAATTACAAGGCAACAGTTTTAAATGAAATTAATAATGCTATGTATACCAACAGAAGTAGATTTTGGGAACTTATAAATAATAATCTGAAAACACAATCGTCAAACGAAAAAATGCCAAACCCTGAAGATTTACTTCTGCATTTTAAAAAATTACACGAAGATACTCTAACCGTCGATGATTCAACTAGCGAAGCATCAATGCCATTACGAGTACCATCATCACCAAGCCTTCTCGATTTTCACGACAGTTCAAATTTAAATCTACCCATAACGGAAGATGAAATTCTGACGTCTTTAAAACTTTTGAAAATTCGAAAATCTCCAGGAACTGATGGTGTCCTATCAGAGATGATTCATTGTACGATTGATAAATTTCTAAAAATATACAAAAAACTTTTCAACAACATTTTACAATGCGGTATTTTCCCTCTGGCTTGGAAAGAATCTATGATCTTACCAATTCACAAATCTGGTGACTTACTCGACCCTTCTAATTATAGAGGAATAAGCTTAACAAGTATCCTTGGTAAACTTTTCTGTATCGTTCTTAACGAAAGACTAAACAATTTTTTGGAAACAAACAAATTAATTCACCCAACCCAAGGAGGTTTCCAAGAAAATCGCCGAACAACCGACCATTTATTCTGCTTAAAAACAATCGTTGCAAAATATACAAAAAACCATCAAAAGCTATATGCCTGCTTCATTGACCTAAAAAAAGCGTTTGATTCTGTTTGCCAAAAGAGGCTCCTACAAAAACTAGAGCAACTCAATATCACTGGCAAGTTTTATGACATGATCAAAAGTTTGTACTCTGACAATTCTGCATTCATTATCCATAACAAAAGGCTAACCAAAGCAATCACACCAAACATTGGAGTAAGGCAAGGCTGCATACTTAGCCCAAATCTCTTTAATATCTTTGTAAATGACCTTGCCAAAACCATCACATGTAATTCCTCTGATCCTATTATCTTGCTAGATCAACCATTAAACTGTCTGATGTTTGCAGACGACATTGTTCTTTTTTCTTCCACCCCACAAGGGCTTCAAAACTGTATTAATATAACTTCCCAATATTGTTCCAAATGGAAACTAAATGTCAACCACGACAAGTCAAAATGTATCGTGTTTTCCAAATTACAACCATCGGGACCTTCGCACAATTTTTATATAGACGGGAAACAACTTACTTACACTGATAGTTATAAATATCTTGGATTCACATTCCATAGATCATGCAAGCAGATTTTTGGTATAAAAGAGTTATGTAAAAAAGGTGAAAAGGCCTGGAACATGAGCAGGCGCTCGTTGAAGGGATCCCCCACGAACTACGTTGCTATCCATCATACGCTATATAATACCGTTGTTAAACCAATTCTCCTCTATGCTTCCGACATTTGGGGAGACACTATAACTAATGAAGAGAACAACATACTTGAAGCACTGCAAAGAAAAATCATGCGCCAAATGCTGAGCGTAAAGGGAAATACGAACACCCTAGCAGTAAGAGGAGATCTAGGCATTGCACCACTGCAGATAGACATTAAAGTCACTGTATTGAAGTACTTGCTACGACTGATCAACTCCGATCGAAGCACGATTATATATAAATCCTTTTCTGAGCAAATGCTCGATAACTCGCCAAAATCTTGGCTAGGAAAAGCTAAATCCTTTCTGTCAGAAGTCAACATAGACCTTTCATTACTACTATCCAAAGATACTGCTAGTAAATGGAGTAAAAAAAATTAATCAATACAATCAAAGAAGAGCTAATTGATAAATATTCTGAAAAATTTAAAAACTTAATCACTAACAGCCTAAACAGATCCAATCAATTAAATTTTTATGCAAACATTTATGAAAATTTTGAATTTCAAAGTTACCTACTAATACCAAATGCCTCCGCTAGGCGTGCAATAACTAAACTACGAACTAGTGCACATAAACTCGGGGTTCAGACTGGTAGATACTTTGACATTCCATACCCAGAACGAACATGTAAATTTTGTGATGAAAACTATATTGACGATGAAGTGCACCTTCTGTTTCAATGCATTGATAATAACGATCTACGCGATCAATTTTTCAAAATAGCTGTATAAGAAGTATATACAAACTTCAGACAGATTGACACCAAAGAACAGTTAAAGGTTTTGTTTACCAAAGCATCATCCCAAATCACAAGAAGACTTGGGATATTTATCTCGAAGTCATTAAAAAAGCGACTTTCTGAAAGTCAAGTTGATGATATTATCTAGCCTGTAGTCATGTAAATAATTTAATTGAATATGTATAAATAAGACTACATCTTACAAACCTGTCACACATCCTGTATTTATTTTGGATATATTGACAATAAATGAAACAAACAAACAAACATCATCATCATCATCATCATCATCATCATCATCATCATAATCATCATCATCATCATGTTATCAAGAAGGGTTCAAGAAAATTGTTGACATTGCTTAAACCTTCATATGATATTCCAACGTGCTATTATATAGCTTTCAATTCATAGGTTTGCAAGGTATCTTGGGAAATAATCTCATGTGCACCAAAATTTCACAGAAAAGTTTGATGCCAAAAATTCATGTCCATCTTCAAATTAAATTTATTGAACTAAAATAAATGCAGTAGTTGTAAATGTACACTTACATATGTGGCACTGTAATTCAAGCCGAGGCGATTAAAAAGACTGACATGATGAAACATTGATTTAATATCTGAAACAAAAGGTCGAATATCAAAAAACATTGGTAGAATTCAAATTGATTGTTAAAGCTAAACTTAAAGTGGGAATACACTAAACACATGCACTGTTTTCACTACATTGGACTTGTTAACAAGTGATTCTGTCAGTCTTAAGCTGTTGGACAAACCACGTGGGTTTGTCCTGTCAGCAGCATTTCGTCCAAAACACACCTTTGAGGGTAATTTTCACCAGGAACGAATCAGAAAAAATCACGCCATCGTGCTCAACGGGAACTGCTTTTTCACAGAAATGATTATAAAGCTAAAATTCCACTAAGTAACAAACATGAAATCATATCGTAAAGCCAATGAAAATTAAAATGTTAAAATAGAATTAGTCATGATACGATATAAAATATATGAAGAATTATATTGCGCATAACACAATACAACAAACAGGTTTTTACCTATAATTTCCAAAACGCAAATTCAATTGTACATTTTAGAGGATGAAAGAGCATTTCAATTCATTTATTTGATCAAGTACATCTAGTCCCAAGACGCACATTATAATTTCAATTGTTCGGAATGTTCAGGATAGTAAGACAATGAAAGGATGTCAAATTGATTGAATGAAGCAAATTACTAGTTTTGGGAATCTGTTTCATCGTCACTGCTAGCCTAGGTCGCGATCACCTATAGATACATCCAAACCAAAAACATGAAGGTTGAAGGTGAGTAATCTGCATTCTATCAGCAGTAGAATGGAAATCGGTACTGTTGTATTACTAAGCGACAAACGTATGGAAATATTGGTTCGTAAAATGATAATAATAATAAAGTTTTATTTGATTAAATTTCAGATTTTGTTCTATTGAACTACATCTTCTTGCTTATATTCATAATCTTCAAGCAATTCAGACTTTTAATTTAAAGCCATAATATTGACCGGTGGTCTTTGCGTTCGGTTTATGAGATGGTACGTAATGCAACGACTGAAAACACTACTTGAGAAATGGCATTCATTTTTCAAGTTTGAGCCCGAAAGGCACGATGGTCAATTTTATTTCTTCAATCTCAGATAAGAAAAACATACTTTGAATCAAATCAAATATTTTCACAAATTATTTCAAAAAACAAATACATTTTTCGAGACGAAAAAAGTTTAAATTGAGCCAAATAATTTTACACTTACATACAATAACATTACATTCAAGATTTGAATTAAGCAATGATATTTTTTCTTGAAACAAGAACAAATATTTTGAATTAAGCTACAAATACTCTTGAAAAATATGCTTGTAATCGACTATATCTCGAAAGAATAAATGTCGGGATAAATCGTGTTGTTTTCAAATAAAATTGATATCATTTTTCTCACATGTGAGAAACAACATCTCAACTAAGGCGATCCGTTTTTCCATGTATGAGAAAGTGCTACGCGACACTGATTTGCTTAGATAAAACAAACAAACAAAAACAGCGCAGCAAGTAAACAATGAGAAATCTTGCTGGGTATTAATAAATGTTACAATGTTATAGATCTTCCCCGATATCTTTGTAATAGTTTCGTACGTATAAACACATATGGTGTTAGAAACATACCATTTGGAAAGTCCCATTTCATCTGTAGAGTAACTCTATCAACCTGTTGTCCGTTCGAATCTATAACTGATTCATATTTCCATGGATATGATACTCTGAGATTCGTAGTTTCAATTTCATCTTTCACAACAGCTAAAATCAACATGTTAAATATTATATTATTGTCATTTGTTACAGTAATCAATGATCGATGGTGTCTATCGGCTTAAGGCATACAATTGACCATCCGCCTTTGCGGTCGATTCGAATATGGCGTGTGATATACACTAGACTTTTCGCTTAAGCAATGACAACTTTGATGCGAGTCCGCAAGGCGCGATGGTCAATTCTATAGATATGCCTTCGATAATTATGACAAAATGTCCTCTTTTATATCATGACACATCAAATTTTGACGAATAGAGCTTAAAACTATTTACAATCTATCATTTTTAATATTTTTCAATTGAATAGACTCGTACTATTTGACTTATCATTTCCACATTATTTTTAGACTAAAGAGATTAAAATCTTTGTTCATTTCCGCATCAATTATCATATATACCTTTACTCATCGACCAACAGGTCAATACAAAAATCGAGCAATCCGATTGGTCGACAGCGGTCGATTCTAAACTCTATTGACTGCTCCGTATTTTCTCATCTTTCTGGCGAATAGACGCAGACGCATTAAAATAATAGAAATTAATGTTATATGATTATACTATTATTTTTTATTTACATATAATAGTACCTGTTAATCATTGACTAAAACAGTGTTCTAACTTGTATGGTGTTTTGACAAACATGATATTTTATATACAACATTTATCTGTCAAAATACATTGAGTGTCATTTGTTGATTGTTGATAGTAATAATCAATGTGTCATTCCCACTTAATTTGAATTCACCATTATACGGTAATTCAAATTGTACCATCATACGGCTCGTTTCGTTAATAATTTGTCATTTGTTGTTTTTGTTGCGAACTCATGGATATAATATAGAACTCCAGAACTCCAGAACTCCAGAACTCTCCTGCGTTAATCACCTTTATTATTTTTAGTTACCGTTCAATTACCGCTCAGTTATTTGCATTTATAATTGTGATCTTGTCAGAGTATTAAACTTCACACAATATACCTTGAGTTGGTGACTGGGGTACATCTGCAACGTCTCCCCATCCATATCGATTAACTGGGATAACACCATAATTGACGCTGGTATTGTGAAAGAGCTTCGCACCATGTTTGCAGATCTGCTTCAAATCAAGCTCGAATTGTGTTTTTGGAGTCTTGAAAGATTGGAAGACAATAATAGATATATTTCTATGTGGGTAGCAAATAATACACGATAAAACTACAGGGTTTGGCAATGGCTATCCACGGTTTAAAGCTGTGTTTTACTTTTAATGATGTACTGTACGCAGCATCATATGCATAGTATGATTGGCCAACCCTTTATATCCTCATATCGCTTCGTATATATGCCGTCCATTAGGTTTTACACATTATGCAGCTGTAATCCAATATACTTACATAAAATTCGAATTATCTATTATATAATCACCTTCATGTGGCTATAGATATAAGGAGGCCTTTACAATACGATCACCAAACTGAAGTTAATGTATTTTTTACAAAATAGTGCATGAAGAGGAATAAATCAAACTAGGACGGTAAAAGTAGGGTCACTATTGTTAAGAATAGTCAGATGGCAATGTTGCCCCCAATGTAGCCTTGTTATACGGACGCGCAATCTTTCGATGTCTTCCATTATTTTATGGTATGCGAGAAACGATGGTCCGCTATGGTTTCGGAAGTATAGTTGATGAAAACAATCTATTGGATTAATCATGTAGCTAATAAATATGTATCGTTAGGTTTTACTTATTAACGGCATGTATGAGAAACGTAAGCAATATAATAGATGTTGTCTGACGTTTCGACTTTCTTACATGTCATCTTCATCACCAATCAACTGTAAAGCACATGGTCGCTCATATAGCACATGGATGGATTTTGTAGTCTATATTTTGTAGTTGAAATAAATCGCCTGATGGTCACCTTATAATGTGAAACTTGAGGTACCGTAATTGTAGCATGTTTCATCTTTGACTCTCATTCTACAAATGATCTGAACGTCTATATAAATGACATTTGTTGATTAATGCCATACTCACAACAGCTAGACCAAGGACCTTCTTTTCAGCTGATTTTGGTTGACTGCCTTCAGAAATATTACCAGTTACAACATAAACAACAGGCACTGTTGAACTGTTGGATGGCATCCATTCTATTTTTTCATCAGAAGCAACCGTTGGAGCTGCATCAATTTTTGAAGGTACAACACCTGAACTTCCTGAAAAAATTATTATTCAATTACTGTATTTGATAGACGATATTAAAAAAGAAACTGGACTAGTACAATGTACATACAGGGTGTTTTTCTATACATTTTTCTATACAGCTGGTATAGGGTATAATGGATCATATATATATAGGGGATTAGTTCAAACTCTAAAGTGACCTTAATAAAAAATAACTGTAGTCCGAAAAGAAATAGAGGTTTTCTTAAAGACTTCTTATTGCGATGTTTTGTACGAATAAATATAATTTGAAATTGAAAAAGCACAAACTCAGTTGGCCACGTTTTAAGGTGGTATAGGTTAAATCTCTAAGGTCGCAATTTCGTCTTTCGTTCATACCAGAAAACACATATGGACAGAGGATAGGTACTGGGAAAGAGAATCTGAAACATGACATGCATAACCCTGACAAGCCTGCACGTAGACTCTTTTATTTTATCAAGTTCGGATTAGCTATTCTGCTATGCTCAAACAATGAATCTGCAAGTAGGCTATAAGCCCAGAGTGAAACATATATATAATAAACGCCAGGGCAATGCGCAAATCTGAATTTTGAGAAGGGTTATGCAAATTTAAATCTCAAGTGTTGAGGTACTTTTGATATAATGCCAATGAGTGCTCAATTCAAGATTTAATAGTTGTTATTTATAACACCGTTTCATGGGTAACAGTATCAGTACCGGTATCATGTATGTTAATGATGTCACGTGATATATATTTTCAATTCAGCAATATGGGGATATATATGTGCATTACAAGATGAAGAAAGTAACATTGAAACAAAGTACAGGTAAATACTGAACGTTAACATGCCGTAATAGCTCGGGTAACTTCTGATATGATTACAGTATAGCACAATATCCGCAGTGGTTTGAAAAAACAATATTTTCGTTTAATAGCCTACCATTTGTTGCTGAATTTGTAAATACTTCAACAAGAAGGTTGCATCCTCGTTTGCATATTGATGAACCCTACAACAACAGCAAACATAAAACTGATGCTCTTTCTTAAAGAACGTACATTTATCATAATTCACGTGATATCTATTTTCAACTCCGCAGCATGGAGATGCGTATTGTGTATTACAAGCTGCAGAAAATAAAATCGAATAAAAATACCGGAAAAAATACTTAAAATTTATATGGAAACAACAGAGCTGACTCATGACATATTATGACACGTCAATTGCAATGTTTTTTTATCAGTTGAAATTTCGGTGACGAGAAGTAAAAAAACCCCATAAATTTAGCTCATTAACTTCACCTTAACATATACTTGCTGATACTGAATCAACACCGTTGTAGTATTCCTAAGTAGTTTACCATTAAAGTCACAGAATTTTGAACGGGCCTTCATTCTAATTCTTGTTCCTTACCAATTTCTATCGAAAAAATGTATCTGTAGCTAAGTCACGGGGTTTCAAATAGCTAACTAACCAAGAAACACTTGTTTTCATCATGGCATTAATCATTACGTCGTATATTTTTATGAAACGCTAATTTCATTTCGGTCTTGACATAAAAGTAATTTGCCTCGAGTTTCATGATTGTAAAGCAAAATCTATCAAGATCGGCGCTCAGGGGAGTGATACTTGAGGTAGTCAAAGTAAGCCTAAGTCAGCCTTTGGTCATTTCTCATTACGAGAGAGCACGTAAGGAGAAAACAGGAAAGCATCAGAAAATCCAGAGCTAAATCGGCCCCGGGGCATGTGCTATTCCGAAAGTACTTATAAGGAATAAGACTAAAGTAGTATAAGAGTAGTACGAGTCAGTAAATACAATAATGTGATAGTATGTGTAATACTATTCAACAGTAACAAAGTAAGCAAGTAACGCCATTAGACACGTGCGTGTAGTCTAGCCCGAGGGCGTGTATCCATAACTTATATGAAAGAGAGGCAACATGTAAATGAGACAGTAGTCCCACAATTCCCCCCTCACGGAAGTACTTATGTAAGTAAGTAAGTAAATGAGTATAAACTTTAGTAATAGTAATAGTTAATTAAAAGTAAACTTAAAAGGTAAAATTAAGGTAAAATGTAACATCTATGTTGTCTATAATATTAAGTTATTATTGGTACCCATAATAACTTGGAGAACTTCTTTCTCTACGAGAGTAACTCTTAGGCTCCTGAATAGTGACATGTCGATCTTCATTTGACGTTGTAGTAATATCGTCTGTAACAGACTCAGCAGTAATAGTAGTAATTAGTCGAAGATGACGGCGGTTTCTTGCAAGCACACGACCAGAAGGTAATTTAATAAGATAGCGACGGTAAGGTAATGTCGTAGTAATAATACCAACTCTATCCCACAGCTTCGTGAAAGTGTCTTGGATTCTTACAGAATTTCCAATTGATAACGGAGCCAAGTTACGTGCATCTTCGTTATAGTTATCAACTTGCTTGTGTTTGATAGAAGCTGCAACTTCATCAGCTTGTTGTAGTGAATTGAACCATTTGGAGTCAAATGCTGCATGATGTACAGGCAAACGAGTTCTCATAGGTGTACCAAATAGACGTTGAGCAGGCGAGAGACCATCAGCTTTAGGTGTGTTGCGCCATTCAAGAATTGCTTCATTAAGTTGATCATTATTCAATGCTCCATTTGCAGTAGTTAATTTTTTTACAATATTCTTCATTGCTTTGACGGCTGCCTCAGCATGTCCATTGCTTTGTGGATAGTGCGGAGAAGAAGGATCATGAGCCACACCCCAATGGTTGCAGAATTCATCGAATTCATTAGAAGAATATTGTGGGCCACCATCGCTTTTAAGACGAACAGGTGTACCATAATCGCGGTAAAATTCTATCAGTGTATGCTTCACTGTTGTAGAAGTAGGAGCACTGTTGTATTGTTTTAGACAAGGCCAACCAGAGTATTGATCTGCATAGACTAAGTAATGTCTGCTGCCACATGAAAATAAATCAGTAGAACATTGTTCAAATGGCCTAATAGGTTTGTGTTCAGCTGGATATATAGTTTCCTTCTGTAGACTGTCTGAATGAATATTGCAGGCATCACAAGCAGAAACAGTATTTTCGACATCTGAATTAATACCAGGCCAATAGTACAGCTGACGAGCTCGACGTTTTGTACGCTCGATGCCTTGATGTGAAGAGTGCAACTGTTGAAGAATTTGTCGGCGTTTATTACGAGGTATCAGTAAACGATGACCATTATATAAAATAAAACCATCGACAATTGACATAGTGTCAAACACTCCTTTATATTGGCGTAAATTAGTAGGTAAATCCGCAGGAGCAATGTCATTTTCTATTGCATTAATAAGAGCACAGTATTCTGTGTCTGTAGTAGCAGTATCAAGCAAATCTTTCAACAATGGATCCAGAACTTGTGGATTAGCAGGTAGATCGACAGCAGTAGCATGACAGATAATGATTGAATTAACACGTATGTGATTGATATCAGCCATCTCATGGTCGCTGTCATCGGGTTGTTGAACTGGTGCACGAGATAAAGCATCAGCCAGTGTGTGGGAAACACCAGATTGCCACTCTGTGTGAAAACGATATTGCAGTAAACTTGATTTCAAACGCTGAAGTCGTGGGTTTTCAACAGCGTCAAGTGTGTAACTGTTCAAGATGGTAACTAAAGATTTGTGATCAGTGATCACAGTAAAGTTAATTCCAAGTAAGTATAGACGGCATTTGCGAACTGCCCAAGAAATCGCCAAAAGTTCTAATTCAACAGTAGCGTATCTGGACTCTGCTGAGGTAAGAAAGCGACTACCACATTGTACTAAACGCCAATGATTATTGTGTAATTGTAGTAATGCAAAACCTAAACCTTTGAGACGAGAAGCATCAGTGTATAGTTTAGTAGGGAGAGTAGAATCAAAATGAGCTAAAATTGGCGGTTTGCAGAGATTGATTTTAACATTGTCAAATGCTAATTCACACGATTCAGTCCAATTAAATTCGTTTTTTGCACTTAGTAAAGGGCGTAATGGACTAGCTGCATTAGATAGGTTAGGGCAAAAGTCCATAAATTGGTTCATTAAACCGAAAAATGAACGCAATTCTGTAATGTTTGTAGGAGAAGGAAAATCTCTAATGGCAGTTAGTTTCAATTTATCTGCAGCGACACCATCTTTGCTAACTTTATATCCAACGCAATCGACTTCTGATTTAGCGAATACAAATTTGGAAGAATTTAACGTAATACGGTTTTTACGACAACGTTCAAGAACATCACGCACACGTTGTAAATGAGTGTTATAATCACCATCAAATACTAAAATGTCATCAACAACTTTACATAAATTGTGAATGCCATCAAGAGCAATGTCACCACGTTGGCAATAAACATCACCTGTACTAATCAGACCCATCGGTGCGTGTAGAAATTTATAACGACCGAAAGGCGTAATGAAAGTAGTGAGGTTTTGGCTATCTTCATGTAAAGGAATCTGCCAATAACCACAAGTGGCATCGAATGTAGTAAAATAACAAGAAGAATTTGGTATTTCAGCAACAGCGTCTTTTGGAGTTTTAAACGGATGTGTAGGACGCTTTACATGTGCATTAAGTTTGGTAAAATCTATGCAAAGTCGTAATTTGTCATTTTTCTTTCTGACTACTACAAGTGGACTTACCCAATCAGATGGATGATCAACTGGTGTAATAATTCCTTTGTGGACCATTTCATTCAATTGACCTTTAACGTCGTCACGCCAGGCGTAAGGAATTGAGCGTGCTGTGTAAAGGCAGAAAGGAGTTGCGTCTTCGTTGACGTGTATTTGCATTGGCTCACCTTCCATTGCCTGTAAATGCTCATGAGAGGAAAAAACATCATCGTATTCAAGTAATAATTGTTTCTTCATATCATTAATAGTATTAGAGTTCTGAGAAGAAATGTTATTGACAGAACAGTTGTCGTGGGGTAAAGGGTAATTAGGGGAAAGTAAATTGAGGTCACGACAAGCATGCCAAGACAATATGAGATTGTCAACAGCAGGGCATACAAAGGCATTTACTTTATGGGGAATGTTATTGTAAATAATAGTAAGGACTATTGATCCATAACATTCAATATGATTACCATTGGCAGCAACTACTTCTAGATTTGTATGTAACAACTGGTCCATCGTGATACCAGCCTGCGATAAAGACTCCCAAGAAATAATTGTTTCATCCGCACCTGTGTCTGGTAAGGTGACAATCGTGAAAGTAATAGTATCAAATGTACACTTGATCTTCACAGTAGGCGCTTTTTTAGTATTAATAGCCTTTATAGATATAGTATTAGTATTAGCCTTCTCCTTTTTTAATGACAAACAAACACTACGGAAATGTCCGACTATTTTACAATGATCACATTTAGCGTTGACTGCTCTACAATCTTTCAAATCTTCATGTAGACTGCCTCCACAGCAATAACAAAGTTTCCGGCCATCATTTTGAGTGCTATCTGTTTTGTCCTTTGTAGTATTAGAACGATTTGTAGAAGATGCTCGTGAGCTATTGCCACTTTTATTATGTTTGCGTGTATGACTGCGACTTCGACTTTTGACAGTATTTACAGTAGATGATGTAGCCTTGGCCATAGCAGCACTTTCTTGGTTTGCATGTTCTTCCGCCCGACATATACGTAATATTTCTGTCAAGGCTGGACGGTGTAATGCTAGCAGTTTACGCCGTATCTCATCATCACATATCCCTGATATAACACGAGTAATGAGTGTTTTATCTTTACATGATTGTTTGTTGCAATGATTGCATGGGTCGGTTTGGTCATAAAGTTCCCTCAGACGTACAAAAAAGTCATTAAAGGTCTCACCAAACTTTTGACAGCATTTGTCAAATTTGACACAGAGTTCAGTCACATTAACTTGTTCATCAAAGTGACATTCCAGTTTATTCAAAATATTTTCAATTGACATATCATGCCAGGACGCAAGATCCATAACGTATTTAATATGTTTGAGCATGTCCGTGCTGATACAGCCTTCTAAACGTATATGCTGTTCTGCTAATGGCCTTTTTGAAAATGAATTTACCATATAGTATTGAGTAAATTTCCGTCTCCAAAAACGGTAATCAATAAGGGTAAATTCCTTTGTCAGCTTCTCTGGTTGTTGAGAAGTATCAACACGTGATACATGTGACGTAACTGGTGTAGGAGTCGAAAGTTCATTGTCAGTGCTTGTTCCAGACAAAGGCGATAACGTCGATGTCGATTGAGCAGATGAATTAGTTTCTGTAGACATGGATTTAGCAAGATTTGAAATTAAACTTTCTAAAGCATCGAATCTACTTTCATTTCTCTTGGATTGAGCTTGTAGCTCACTGTCAATGTTTATGTGGATATTTTCCACGGCCTCGTGTACTGCCAGATCAATGGCGGCTTGATCAGCAGACATCTGTGCACGTCTTGAAGTGTTCGTCGTACGTAGCATGTAACAAGACAAATAATTAATTTATTGTGTAAATAAATCAATATCAACATACGTAGACATCATAAATGTAAAGCCAATCCACCAATAGAAAACCAATCAAATAAGTAAATAAGTGAAAACGTAAGTAAAGTATAAAGTAAAGTAAAGTTCGATGCGGAAGTTATTTCAAATCAAATCAAAACATCAAAATCCTATCAACTGCGCCATGTGCTATTCCGAAAGTACTTATAAGGAATAAGACTAAAGTAGTATAAGAGTAGTACGAGTCAGTAAATACAATAATGTGATAGTATGTGTAATACTATTCAACAGTAACAAAGTAAGCAAGTAACGCCATTAGACACGTGCGTGTAGTCTAGCCCGAGGGCGTGTATCCATAACTTATATGAAAGAGAGGCAACATGTAAATGAGACAGTAGTCCCACAGGGCATTGGCGAGTGATTTAGCATTCGAGTTTCCTCCTGAAGTGACTTGAGTGCGTCAAATGTCAATAGCTCAAAGTATTTAAAATATATCAAAATATCAAAACGTCATGCAATAACTTGCACGAATTTTGTAAACACATAAATACATTTCAAGATAAAGGATAGCGACAAAAAATAAACAGACTTAGGTTTAAACAACGTTTCGCAATAGCTTAATTGCATCTTCAGGTTAAAAGGAATAACATATAAAATTACAAAGTATTTATAGTAAATATTTACGTGATTATAAAATTGGGTAGAAAACAATACAACAAAGATAATATATTATTTACTTAGGTAGAGTTATACAAATAGCCTAGACCGGACGGAATCCTTCTGAGTATTGAGGGTCGGACTTAGCTCTTTGATTGCTAGCATTTCATGAATTAAACAATCAAACTTATTGCTGCACTTCCTCAGTACAGAAAAAAGATGTCCTGAATTTTTGACATTTTTATTGTGAGTTTGTAAGTGTAAACCGACTGCCGACCCACAATGTTCGTCAATACGTTGATGTAGATGCCGGCGAGTAAAGCCGACATAACTCGCATCGCACGAGTCACACTGGAATAGGTAAACAACGCATTGACGAGACAGTAAAGCCGGCCTCGGTTCACGCACACGAACATCGTCAATTATTTTTCTAGATTTAAAAACTGGTCGAAAGCTCTGTCCGACTTCTACACTCAGAGTTCTCAATTGTCGCCGTAGTGAATTGGCGGAAACCTGGTCTTTGTAAGGCAAAACAATGTTAATTGCATCTCTTTTGTTGTGGGTTATGTTGTCTAATTCTACATTATTAGGTAAATTAAACTTAAAAATACAAAAATTAATTAAGGAAATAGGATATTTAAGTTTTAAAAATATGTTTTTGATAGTAATACATTCCTTCGTTCAAGTTTTAAAAAGCCTTCAAAGATGACTGGTTCAATCAAACTCACAAGCTATCGTTAACGCCCAATGAACTTGCAGAGTTGCTATTATTAGCAACCAAGAACCAATTGTTTCAATTTGAAGGCGAACTTTTTGAACAAATTGACGGCGTTGCCATGGGATCACCTCTTGGACCCTTGATGGCCAACATATTCATGTGTGATTTAGAACAAAAATTGCAAGAACAGGATTTATTGCCAAATTATTATCGTCGTTATGTTGATGACACCATAGCAGTTATGCCTAGTATTGAAAGTGCTAATAGCTTTCTCAAATTATTGAATGATAATTCAGAATTAAATTTCACTCTTGAAATAGAAGATAGAAATCAGATACCATTTATCGGTACATTACTAAAAAGAACTAATTGTAGTATTGAAACTTCGGTTTACCGCAAACCCACTGACAATGGGCTATTGTTGCATTATAATAGTCATGTGGACATGAAATACAAACGGGGGCTGCTATTAACGATGCTTGATCGAGCACGCCGTTTATCATCTAATGATTATTTATTTAATTCTGAATGTATTACTATCAAAAACATATTTTTAAAACTTAAATATCCTATTTCCTTAATTAATTTTTGTATTTCTAAGTTTAATTTACCTAATAATGTAGAATTAGACAACATAACCCACAACAAAAGAGATGCAATTAACATTGTTTTGCCTTACAAAGACCAGGTTTTCGCCAATTCACTACGGCGACAATTGAAAACTCTGAGTGTAGAAGTCGGACAGAGCTTTCGACCAGTTTTTAAATCTAGAAAAATAATTGACGATGTTCGTGTGCGTGAACCGAGGCCGGCTTTACTGTCTCGTCAATGCGTTGTTTACCTATTCCAGTGTGACTCGTGCGATGCGAGTTATGTCGGCTTTACTCGCCGGCATCTACATCAACGTATTGACGAACATTGTGGGTCGGCAGTCGGTTTACACTTACAAACTCACAATAAAAATGTCAAAAATTCAGGACATCTTTTTTCTGTACTGAGGAAGTGCACCAATAAGTTTGATTGTTTAATTCATGAAATGCTAGCAATCAAAGAGCTAAGTCCGACCCTCAACACTCAGAAGGATTCCGTCCGGTCTAGGCTATTTGTATAACTCTACCTAAGTAAATAATATATTATCTTTGTTGTATTGTTTTCTACCCAATTTTATAATCACGTAAATATTTACTATAAATACTTTGTAATTTTATATGTTATTCCTTTTAACCTGAAGATGCAATTAAGCTATTGCGAAACGTTGTTTAAACCTTAGTCTGTTTATTTTTTGTCGCTATCCTTTATCTTGAAATGTTTTTCGAAGAAACTTTTACTGAACATAAATACATGGCAATCTTATTCATAAGTTGATGTTTTATAATTAATGATCAGGAAATTCTCAATCGTGATATCAAATTCGAATTGTAAGATCAATTACGTTTTGTTCTGCGTTGTTACGGTGATTTGGCGTCATAACTGTAAGCCAATCAGATTGATCAAATCATTTTCGTTATTATATGCAATTTATAGTATATACTATACAATAATTGAGACCTAAAACTCACGTTTTCACATTTTTGTTCGCATTCAGGCGCTTCGACCCAAGAGAAATTGCATGGACTAATACACTGCAATCAGTAAAACAACAATATTTAACAAATGTTTTCAATAAATACTGGGTCCTATCCTATGGCATTAACACTTCTAAGAAAATATCCGTTTCAAAATTATAGGAAAGTGGCTCGGGCTACCAGGCTTTCAAAAGCCTCCTTTGAGAAGCATTTACAACGAATGTAATGACTGCATCCAGGGCCCTAAGAAAATTTTCGGGCTTCGGGTATTTTTGTAAATATAGTCCTACAAAATGTTTTCTTGCTCCGCTAGAAGATTTTTGGGAAATAAATCTATGACCGAGGCTGTAATCAAAATGTTCCAGAAGAACATTGCGGGCCCTATAAATTGGCCAGTCCCTGGGACAATCACCCCGCTTACCCTACGCTCTCGGTGGTCCTAACTGCATACATCTTAATTGTTAAGCATATTTGATTAACTGCAAATACATTTATTTGTCTTTTTTATTGTAATGAATCACTTTATTTATATACCTTTACTTTATTACGTGAATCAGACCTGGGAAAAAGCTATTATAAAACTTATCAGGTTCTGAATAAATATAAAGACGATGCTGATTTAGGTTACATCCTGGTTATGTAATTTTGATGATTCGTGATCTTACCTCGATACAATCAGAATTCAAGCAATAGTTGATTTCAGCTGGGTTGCTGCTGTTTGAAGGAGGATACTAAGAAAAAGAATATTAATTTAATAATAATTCATACAATCGTTTCCGTATCATACACCTCTAACTAATTGTAGTCTGCAAGAATTACATATAGCTAAGGCAAGAAACAATCGAAAAGGAAGATATTGCAATTGGAATTACACAAGCCATAGATATGGGATTGTTGTTAGGTTGTTACCATGGGGTTGTTACATAGAGCAAATTTTTTAATCAGGATGCGCCATTTTGGATACAGTTAATTAATTAAGCTAACATGTACTTTTTGATTTATAAGTATTGTAACAGAGGTCACGATCATGGAACAACTTTATCCTAAAATTTCAGTAGAAAAGGTAACACAAAAAGACTGATACGCCCTCGCATATAGCTACAGTATACTAGCTTTGCAACGTGCATGGAGGTCTAACAACGTTTGCACTAAGAAATGCAGGGTTTAGTGGTATTAACAATTTTATATGATGTAGGCACTGTCAAACTACGTGTACAATGTACATAAATAGCAATAGCATAATAGAACACATGGTTGGTTTCCTTCTAGCTAGATTCATCTCACTGTCCTTTTGTCGTACAATAGATATTGGGGCGAAATTGACGTTAAGCCTGTATGATGCACACAATAGTAGTAGGTGCTTTTATCTGCAGTGCATCTGAAGACTCTTCCAGCTCCTGACACTAGAAAATAGTGTGCGGAACGTGAGATTAAACGTGATATTTTTCGCGACCAGGTCAAGTACTATACATTGTAGATAATATACCATGTCTACAGTTTGAACTTCTTATTTGAACATAATCCCATGGCTTTAGCCGTTTGGAACGTCCCATTAGGTGCGGTGTGAAGGCACATTGCACAAAATTAACTCGAGCCTCAAAGGTTCTCAAGTTTGTAGAAATACCAAGCATGAAATGCTCTTAATACACTTTTGATTGAAGCTTGAAAATATCATATATTATTGACAGTTACATCTTATCTTATAGTCGTGTATTCTCTGACTCTTTCATCGTATATATTATTATCTTATCGTATAAATGGATATATTTAAAAATGAGTATTTGGATGTTCTTAATTTGTTTTAAGTTTTCTACGCTTCCTGATTTTACTACAACATTTGTTTTGTATTCGATCGCGTATATCTATTCGCTATATGTATAAATTGTGGACTCACCTCAGAAATACACGTTGAGTAAAATTTAGCAAGTTTAAGCCATGATGTTTGTGATGATTTCTTGAAGTAAAACGATGCTAAACAATCATCCAAGACATTTGTAGTCTGAGTATCAGTATTTGTTACGGCAGGAACATCATCCGTAGCAACCTCTAATAATATTGAAATGTAACAAAAAAGAAAGATATAATAATACTGAAACAACTTTTTAAATCCCACCATATTGGAAACTTTAATTTTCCAACTCATCTAGCTATGGCTATAGTTCTAGAAAGGCGTACGATTAATGCAAGACTTGATAATAATTGATTGACAAATTAAATTCAAATAGATAGCATTCAGCTGTAATCAGGTATCTGACTTGAATCCTATTTGATTTCAGCGTTCATTAAACTTGAGATAAACAATATGAATTCATCATTTACGTTCGTATTACAGGTTGACCATCATTTTCAGATTTTTATTTCAATATTTCAAAAGTTGATTACATTTTTATTTAAAAGAATGTACAAATAGATGCTATCAACATATTTATGCTTATGCTGTGATGGATTTATGCAAAATAACAGACGGGCGTATATTAGTTCTAGTAAATATTTTTTGAAGATTTGTATGGCTTGTATGACAGTGTAAAATTTTGGAAATAGTATACATGCAATGATCCCGGCAATGATGCACCTCTAATACTTTAGAAAACATTATGGTATACAGTAACGTGTTGTAATTCGGAATAAATGCACACTTGCGAAGCAATCAGATCATTCGAAAGGCGATTCAGGCTGTAATTCAAGTAGATATTTATTCCCGTATTCATTATATGATCATGATTTTCTAAATCTCTTCTGGCTGAATCAATTTTAATTCGATTATAGACTCTTCGAGCTTTCCGAGACCTTGCCGTAGTTGCCGTTGCGGGAATGTAATTAGCAGACGGCGCACTGCTGGAGCGCAAGGCTCCGTATGTATCTTGGTATTTTTTAAACAAAATTTTGCATAAACTATTATATCAAATTCGTATACTCCTTTTGCTTGTGATAAATCAAGTGATAAATACTAGGCCTAATTGCTGGGAGTGGTCCTCCTATATCCGATTTTTGATTTTTTTCAAAACATCAGGGGGTGCGTAATCTAAACAAAATTGTGCGTTTTCCATTTTATTTTCATTGTCCTGAACAGTTTACAGTCAGACTGTGCATAGTGTACAGTGCCTTGCATAACTGCATTGTGCTGGATTTAGCTCCATATAGCTGCACACAAAATATCGATCTTTATCGCAGACAGCTGTCATCACACAACTCCACCTACAAAATAAACCGGAGGATGGATATGATTGGGAATCACATATGCTATACCATTAGGAAACTTGATAGTTTTACAGATAAACTCTATGACTATGAGTGCTCAAAGTTCTATTACTATAGTCTTTTAATACAGGTATCATGTGCGTAACATTTTGTTTTATAATCATTATTAATCTTACACATTTATCTACGAACTCTTGTAGTAAACAATCTTGATTATTTTATCGTTATTTATACATCCGAATATTAAGGACTTGCTCCCCCGCCCCAATCTGTCATCTCTGACGTAGCTCCTCCCAAACTCTAAACGATTGATCACGCTTGAAAGATTTTCCCTCTCTTTGACTCTGTTTGACCGCCTACAGTCGAATACAATGGTCTTGGCAAACCAAAGACAAAAATAACAGCAAGCTGCATTATGCAGTTGTTTTCCGTATTTATTAAAGGACGATTGCTGTTAACAAGTGGATTGCAAGCTGTAACGAATAAACACTAAATTATTTACGATCAAGAAGTCTTTCTATTATCAACTTTGGTTCTAAGCTTCTGTCAAGACCGTGTTTCCTTGTTTTATAGGGTCAGGTCTACTAGTTACAAATATGGATTTTAAACGACTGAAAATCAATTGGTTGTACAATCAATTAGTTTATTTTATAATTTACATTAGCCTTAATGTAATTCTGAAACAAAATTACCTGTCTGCAGCGTCAGTACCAGTAAATATGACGACTTCAAATCCAACTCATGGACTTATGATTACGGAATGCTTGCAAACAAAAAGTAATTCACAATCAGATATATATTGGCTTCAAGTTGCAACGTTTTTTGCAAGATGCTCATTCGAGGTAGGTGATGCCTGTAAATCTACAATCTGTGTAGTAGTATAATCCCATAGAAAGTATCAAACAATCATACGGACACTTTGATTATCAGATAGGCCTACTTATTGGAAACTGTAGAGTCTAGAATTATTCACTATGATATTCTGAACTAATTGGAGTCAGAAAATATTTTAAAACTTGCACCGGAACTAGTTCCAGGCTCTTTCATTTCTAACTGAGTTTTGACAATAAGAGCCTGGAACTAGTTCCGGTGCACGTTTCAAAGTACTTTTCGACTCTCATTAGTTCAGAATAACATGGTGAATTATTCTAGACTATGTTCAATAAGTATATGATAGTTGTAGATTTGCATTTCCATTTGTATGTGTGTAGTATGTGAGGTGAAGATTCACGTTGCCGTTTTAGATGCAATATACTTGAAACACATATCAATAGATTCGTCATTACCCGGAGGAGTACATGGCCGGCTTTGTTTTTTATAAATAAATCCATCTAAAGGCCCGAGCAAACAATCCAACTTTGTCGTTTCGACTTTGTCGGACCAACAAAGTTGGATTGTTTGCCCATGTAGTCGAACGCAGTTGGATGGTCGATAATGGGTGCTAATTGCCATCTCGACTAGTCGAATGGACTGAAAAAGATTTTAACTGAGTTCAAAAAGAGCGTATTCGCAGGAGCAATTGTCAGACTACCATCCGGTGGAATATCTGAAAATTTTTATCATGTTGATTTAGAATTAGTCGATTGTTCTGAATCGAAAAATACTAAGAATTTATCAACAATAAGGATATCAGAAACTTTCAATTCAAAAGCGTAGCACAAAAATTATATATAATTTCAAACGCTCAGTTTAATTTATTTGTCGCCTTCAACTTTTCATATTTGATAACATGTAGGATGTGAATAACTTTTAATAATGCATTCAGGTCGAATCTACACATTTAAAAAAAATGTTGTACGCTATTGGCTATAAAATCGAATTGTCGTTTGCCCTCGTATCCAACAACGTTCGACTTTTGCATCCGACGAAGTTGAACAAACAAAGTTGGATTGTTTGCTTGGGCCTTAAGTTGAGAAAAACCAATGAAAACTGTTTCTTTTTTTAACAACAATCCTGTCTCAGACTGGAGCACTAGTTGAACAGTTTCACACTTTAACAAATTTCTGTTGTCATGCACACTGTACGATCCTTTGTTTTGTGACTTGAAAGATAATTTGTGTAATTGTCATCGTAGTAATTCTCAGAATGAAATTCAAACGTAAACAAACAAAAACACATGCCATCAATATACAAGAGTTTGAACACACTTTCATTTTGCCGTTTAGCATCTCATTGGCCAACGTAATTATCACGTGACATATGAGCGCCATTTTGTTGGTGATTTCTTGGAAAAGAAAAAATGTTATTGCCGAGCTGATACTTGAATCGTCTATCCATATTGGCTTTGATGCACCCGTCAATGTACTCAATAGTTACAAAAATTCAAATCAATTGCTATGGTGAAATCTGTTATAACGGTCACCTTTATACATTTTATTTTCTATATTGTTAGTGAATATGGCACCTAGTGATTATTGAAGTATCCAGTAAGGTAGTGCAGTTAACCGTAATTGACCAAATTAATAGTATTATTCTCTTGATGTGATTACAGTACAAAAATTCATCATCAACTTATAATGACACATTGTGTTCTAGTATGGAATGTCACCAGGTATGTGATTTTAGCTTTTCATTGTTCTAGCTATTTACTACTGTCAACTCTGTTGTAACTGTCACCTCTATACAATGGTCAACTGTCAACAACCTCTTGCAATGCTCAAAATAGATTTCTATCATATTAACCCTGTTTATAAAGGCCACCTGTATATAGAGGTCAATTAAACTACCTTTCATGGGTGGCTCTGATATAAATGGGGTAAAAAAAGGGGTGATTAGCTCAGTTGGCAGAGCAACCGAACTTCAAATCGTGTCATATCTGATCGACTGTGGTTCAAATCCCCCTGAGGTCAACTCAGCGTTGACTTTATCTGTTACATCAAATGAGTACCATCTAAGGATGGCGGATGGAATGGTTCAGAAGGAATTGCATTGTGAGTAGCTGCGGCGCATCGTTGCGCATTGACAATCAAGGCCTATCTGCCATGAAATCTGTTGAAATTGATCTGCAGTGTCGCGGCTGAGATCTAAGGAGCGTTTAACATCATTGCTCTTAGCGAAAAGAGCCACTCCTCTAGAAATAGAGGAGTGGTACGGGTGCCTTCGGTAGGGCGACACCGTCCACATTACTTTACTTTGATATAAATGTTTCACTGTAGGCCTACCAGGAATGTGAAAGTTGCTTTTCTTTAAAGAAGCATGGTAATATTAACTGAGAAACTCTAGCAAAAACATTATTTATTTAAATATCTATAAAAATGTGCTCTAACATTCTTGTAACCTTTTTGATTTGCCGTGCTAAGATCACATACTTGATATTTTTCTTTCATTTTTTCATTTATTTCATTACATAAATTGTTTTCCTGATATTTTTTAAAAATTTTCCGTATGAAAAGATATGTAATGATCGAGGAATAATTTTTCTATGATTTTGCTGTGATTTTGCTTTAGTTTTTATTAGGTATTACATGATTTTGTCATGTCTATAGGCCTACTAACATTAGTTATATATCCAAGGTCTAGACTGTAATTTTAATTCTTTTATTTTGCAGTGTATGAATCCTTGTGGTTATCAATGGGATGATGTCACAAAATGCAAATCACTTTGCCCAAAGGTAGGCCTAATTCTATTTAAGTTACCAAGTCTATGCAGACAAATGTATAAAGTGCCTTCATTATTGTTTCTTGCTCAGCAAGGTGAGGGATTGCACTACTTTTATTGGAGTTTCCGTCTTGCGTAGGAATTAGTGGTTTGCAAATTCGACCCGAACCCAATTCGATTGGATATCGGCAGATCAAATTCGGATTGAATTTAATATTCGGATCGGATCAGGCTGAAATTTTTCTGTTGGATTAAATTGGTATCCACTTGTAATAGACTTCTACTAAATTTGATTCATACTGCTTATTTTATGATTCTTACTTAGTTTTACATGCAGGGCAAATTTCTTAGTCAGGAGCATGGTTTGTGCCGCAGTTTCTGCATTTATGCTGTTCCCTTCCTACTATTTTTGACCAAGCCAAGCACACATTTTGTTCTCCCCCTTTCTCCAGATAAACTGTCAAACAACATTCCAAAATCAAGACATTTGGAAAGCAAATCATTAATTTGGGCATTTTCTTGCAGCGCTTTTGAAGTTTTTTTATGACCAACTGAGGGAAGTAGGATAAATCCTTTCTGCAGTCTTTGAGTTTACGTAGCTTCCATCATCATCATTGGTCATTTTCTTGGTTGATATTAGTGATGAGCCGATTTATTATATTTCTGATTACCGACTACGATTATTTACCGATTTAGAGCTTGATTAATATACCGATTACTGATTAATTACCGATTATTTTCCTATTATTGTAAAACAATGACAACTTGACAATTTACCCATGAACCCATGAATTAACAATGAAAACAAAACAAAATATTTATATAAATCAAATCAAAAATTAAGTGAGGTTACCTCTGTAAATAATGTTGACTAAAATACACTCAGACTATTATTATTATATGTTAATTACTTTAAAACTAAACTGTTATTAATGGTTTTAAGTTTTAGTCACATGTTTTTCTTGTATCTAATGTATTAACTCTTCAATTATCTAAAGAACTATGGAGTCTAGGTATATTATGGTGTATAAATAATAACGGTTCTTTAGACTTGTGAACATTCAAGTCATTTCCTTTTGCTACAATAATATTGCTTGCTTCACTAAATAAACGCTCTGAATAGACCCTTGTACCTTTTGTGTTAACAATGCTATGTGTTCTCCTTCACATACTTGAGCTTCATCCTCTGTGCTCTCTGAGCGACTGCATTGATTTGTTTTATTTGACTTCTATTGCCCAATGTCCACATATACCACAATTATAACACTTTCGCAGTCTTTTTTTTCTGATTTCGTTCTCAGTGTTCTGATTTCCTTTGCTATATAATGTGCTATTGGCATCGATATTTGTCGTAATATTTTCGCCGTAATATTTTATGTTATAGTTTGGCCTCTTCATGTAAAAGCCAAGTTTTTATGTTTATCCAATTTAATTGCTCTTCTGCAACATTTTCTAATGTTATTATTAATGTTGAATATCTTTCAGGTAAACTACCCAGTAAAGTGATTATAAAATCATCTTCATAAACAGGGGCTGCCTCCAACTGCCTCAAGTTGTTTGTGTAATGTCCTCATTCTTGTTATATGGACCATTATCTTCTCATTCTCTTCCATTTTTGCAGTAAAAAACTGTCTCCTATAATACAGCCTCTGTGATAAACTTCTCCTTTCAAAGTGCCCTGAAAGGTTATCCCATTCCTCTTTTGCAGTTTTTGCTGATCTGACACAAATTAATTGCGAGTCAGCCAGTTAGCCATTTTCTGATGCTATTCCCCAATAGTCCTTTGCAATTAGGTACATCCTTAGTTTGAGCTTCCATTGATGATAGTTATCACCAGTAAATGTTTCGACTTTCATATTAATGCCATCAAAACTTGCCATGGTGCCTAGCCTTCCTTTACTACAACCGCAACTAATGTCTTTGCATTTTTTATCAAACATTTAATTTGCTATACCACTATACGCTCAGTACGTCTGTTATGCGATTCTGGGCCTGTTAAGACTGTATTTGTATGTGTATATATTTTATTGTGATTAGCTCAAACTTATAGCATAGTATAACTAGTTAATAACTTTACCTTATATAGATACAGCATATAGTTGATTGTACCTTGAAACAATATTCTTACAGATAACATAAAGACTATATATGGGACGTATTAAATACGAATTACAATCACTAAACTATTTACTTTTAATAGTTTCTACGCCCCAAATGTTTGATCATCTTCAGCATCAACAAGAAACATTTTTAGGACATCAACAGCTGGGAGAACTTCAAATATACATGATTCATTAATTGTCACTCATTGAATTTGTGTATTCCTCAATCGGTTGTAACAAATGAACAACTTTTTCTGCCAGATTTCATTCGTTATTCGAAAGTTGAACTATATCTTTCTCTGTTCCGTACAAGGCGACTGGACATTTCATTTTTACCAGACGCTCCACCATGTAGAAGGTAGAATTACATCTACAAAGACATAAAACTGTAAATAATTAATATTGATATATTATTAGTTTATATTTGATAACTATAATGATTGTTTTAGTAAAACACTCTTATGGCCGTAGAAAATTACAAGTCGCCAACCAAATTCATAACTGAGAGATTCCTATTAAAATCAACACAGCATTTAGATTGCCTACACATGTTACTTCTACAAGCTAAATAACGTTTTGAAACATGCAAGCCAGGAACAATATAATGACAGATTGTTGTACAGTCTTGGTGTTGTCTACCTAATCAATGTCCAATGGGCTGTTTTATTGATGGAAGTAAAATTCAAAAACATTTTCATAAATATTGTCTGGAGTCGTTTGCGCAATTTTCCAATAATGGCGGAAAATCTTTGCCTTTGCTAAATGGTTTTTGATGTTTCGCTGGTAATAATCTTGCTGTGAAATCATTAATATTGGCATCTGCGATATCAAGTTTATTTTGGATTAAATCAAGTACATCCGATTGTGTAGTTTGGTCATTTGAGTTGAGTCCGTGAATTTTCAGTTGGCAAAGTTTATCTGACTTTTTTTGAACATTCAGTGATTTTTTTAATTCGTAGATTTCTGCTGATTGAGCTTGTACGATTTCTTTCACATCTTCCAGTTCTTTCTTTTGGACGTTGATAACAATCTCTAGTCTCGTATTTTACTCTTGAAGTTCTGACAAGAATGGTTTTTAAGCAGCTTTCACGGCTTGTACAAACCGAGGTGAGTCAAGCAGATCTACCATATCTCCTTTCGTTAACGGAATCTGAGGTTGACTTTTCTTCCCTTTTGTTCCTCGAGTTGTTGCCATTTTAGTGATGTTGTAATTTTTAATATATTTTATTCACATAGTAGATCATTTTTTTGAAAAGTAAGTTAATTTGGCGCAAACTAACGTAGTGATTAAAAAGCGTCCGTTCAGCTCAAATATTGCGCAATTTGTATTTGTTATTGTATTAATTGTCTATACAAACTACTCAAGTAATTAACATTTTGTAATCTTTTCAAAATAAGAGCAATTAAAGAAATGATGGCCAAGCTGATGTTGTTATGCCTAAATGACTGATTATCACATAACAATCGTATTGCAAATTGATTCAGATCACATTAATGACAATAACAGGTACAAATGACAGGAAATTGCAAGGTTTAATAATCAATTTTTAAGTGTAAAACATATTAAGAGCCGATTACCGATTTTTTTCCCGATTATTGCTAAAAAGGCCGATTACTGACAATTCTGATTAATTACCAATTATTAGGCTCATCACTAGTTTACAGATTTACCGATTGAGATGGTCAATGATTTCGTAGAATCAAGCCGGGAAAACGACACTGAAATAGATCTATTTGCTGTCCCTGGTACAAGTCAGGAAAATACAACGACAGAAACTTTAGAAAATACAAGTGATCTTCAGAATCCTTCAAGGTAAATTAATTTATATGTTGTTAATTAATATTATCACATATTGTTGCTTAGAGGCACTGAGCTGGTGGACATTTATTACTTGTGAAAATAGAGATTTTAATTTTAATTTTATGTCAAAACAGAAAAACAATACTATGAATAAAAGAGATATTGCATTTAAAATTCAGAATATTGCATATATGGGGATTTCTTTGTGACTATTCTCAATGCGTATTGATGTATTTCCTGTCATAAACAATAAAATATTGATTCTTGAATCTTTACACTTATATGAATTTTTTTCTGTCTGTGAATAAACATTTAAATTACAATTACATTTATTGATATATGAGAGAAAATAAATATATATATATAGATATAGTAACATCAATCATGGAAATTTGTTTAGTCTTATTTTATTAAAAATTATTTTTTGGGAATAAAATAGTATATATAAATTTATATAATAAAGTAATTGTGTGGGCAAAAAAAAACATCAATTTGAGTGCTCAATGCTAAAAGCAGAGCAATATAAATAGTAGATCAAAGATCACGAGTTTATTCCGTTACTCTGAGTTTCGCGTAAAGACGCTCTTCAGACGGTTTTATTACATGAAAAATCATTACGGTGTGCTCAAGTATATACATGACTTAATGAAGCGTTTCTATTGTTTAAATATATTTATTACATTCTATTGTATTATCGATGCTTTTGTTAAATATCTACTTGTTATTCTTATAGTTTCTTAAATAATATTTGTTCTCGTGTCGGCACTTAGAAATGAGTTCCGTTCTTTTATTTAGTAAATTGTCATGTTTATAATAAATTATATGGAATTACTCCGTTAGGCATAGGTTACATTTTTTAGTTTTGTTACTATAGGCAGCCGCTGTGGCTAGTATTGACCATTTTATGCTGTAATTGATATGCTTCTCTTTGAGCTTCCAAATGTGTTTGGATAACTCTGTGCTGTTTGCATATTTCTTTGTTTTGAAGGACATCTTATGTTGGGCTGCGCGCTGCTTGAAATTGCCTTCCGTCAAACCGTGCGAAGAATGCCTCCTCTATAAAATGCATAGTAAGGAATCTCTCCCAGATCATGACGAGAGCTGTTCCATTTGTGTTGAAGCTAAAAAACACATTGAGAAAGCTTGTATGTCTAGGCAAGAGTACCAAAAAGAAATCACTGATGGCGAAACAGTATATGCTGCCGATATGCAAAAAGTAATTCTATTACCCAAACTTACCATTAAGGAACACTTTTTTGTTAGTAGATTGGTAGTGTTTAATGAAACTTTTGCAGCAATGAGCAAAGGAATTCCAGATTGCACAGTGTTATGGCATGAAGCAATCAGTGGGAGAAAAGCGCCTGACGTCATCTCAAGCTATATAAAAATGATTGAGCAAAGCCCAACCCAAAATATTACTTTCTGGACCGACAATTGCACCGGGCAAAACAAAAGCTGGTATTTTTTCACCGCTTTGGCATGCTGCGTCAATGCAGAATGGGGGCCTGAAAGAGTAACTATCAAGTATTTAGAAAAAGGCCATACTTTTATGAAGGCAGATAGCATTCACGGCTCAATCAGGAAAAAAATGAAGAAATCAGCAAATATATACACATTTGAAGATTTTGTGCAGCTATGTAGATCAGCTGGTAAAAATATACAGCCTGTTCTCATGAATAGTTCAGATTTCTATAACTTTACATCAGAAGTGCGTTCACGAAAGTCAAAAAAAGGACCAATTTTGCCATATATTTCAGAACTTTCAGAGGTTTCCTTCAACAAAGGCTCGCGGAACATGAAATACAAGTTACTATTTTCAGATGAATATACGGAAGTAGATTTTTTGAAACCAAAATTTGATGTCACGTCATTTCCAGACAAAATAGAGAAATGTCGCGGCATCAGCAAATCAAAAAAAGATGGGATCCTAGCTATAATTGAGAAGGCATCTGTTCCTACAACAAGAAGAAAGTTTTGGATCGATCTTCCAGTAAATAACAGTTCTGCTGATCTGGTTGATAATACTGAATAAAATATTGTAAATCTTCCTGTACCTGTATGTCTTATTTTTTATTTTATTTTATTTTTAATATTTAAATTGTTATATATAATTATTAATTTATTATTGTTATTAATAAATATATAATAATAATTATTATTATATAAATGCATGTTATAAATATAATATGCCAGTTTTAGTCATTGATTTGTATTATTTTGTAAAAAAAAAAAACTTACTTGGTTTTTCCGTTGTAATTCAGTTTTGATTTGCTAGAAATGCTATGGATAAACCTAGCAAGTCGTATAAAAGACCACACCCATTCCAAATCGTAAGTCTAGTCAATGGTCCATACGAAGATCACATAGTTATACAAATTGAGACTTTAAAAAGTTTGAATCCATCAAAGCAGTCTTAAGGCAGAGCATTTTCACGTTTTTGTAATTATCTGAAAACTATCAAAATGTGTAGAAACAAAAGATGCCTGTAATATTTTATCGGCGTGGGAGTCACCATGGAAAAGCTCAGAGCTGGTGGAGGAGGATGCCATCAGTTCTTCAAATTCTGTACCAATTCTCCTTTTTGGCAAACTTCATCATCTTTCCAACCCATGACTGATCCTCCATCTCCATGTTAGTCTTCCACTCTCACGGAAGTAGCAGGGCATGGTCCGTTTGCCTTGACATGGGGCATACAAAATGGCCTCGTCTGGGCTGACAAAGAGATGTCTGGTGCATTTGCAGCAGTCGACGTGAGGGCATTACGTAGCGGGGCATCAGCACTTGGCGGGTTGACATCAGCACTTGGCGGGTTGACATCAGCACTTGGCGGCGTGACATCAGCACTTTGCGCGGTGACATCAGCACTTGGCATGACAGTAGGTGTGAGTGGGGCAGGTGAACCACTGTATGCAATCTTAAGCATAGAACATGTCAGCAGGTAAGACTCTTAAATTGGCAGATCAAATCGAAGTATATTTCTACACAAGAACCTGGCAACACCAACTAGTATCACATCTCAGAGTTTTTTTTTGTAGAGTTCAATGTCACTATCGTAGAAAGAGTGAAGTGCAATGTCGTAGATGCAATAACATTTTTCATCTACGGGTAGTAACGCGTCATTTGTTAGCCTAGGCAATTTTTGTAGCTCAATAGGCTACAGTACAGTGTATCGGCACGTTCAGCGAATTTGATTTGATTGTAGCCATTGCGAATGCCTTGGGATGGTAGCAGGAACAATTCAAACAGCATCCTACAAAATCTAATAACCATAGCACATATTTTTTAAAATTATTTTTGATAATATGGATATATTTAATTATGCTTTATTAGATGATGCAATAGACCATGATCTATAGATATGTCCTCAGTAAGTTTTTCATTAATTACACAGTTAGTTAAATGTGTTGATTGAATGTCTCTTAAAAATTATATATGCAACTGCACAATGTAGAATTGAATACTACAAAGTAATTTATATCTTCTTCACATTTAATAAAGTCAACTTTATTAGAGTTTAGCCAAGAGCTTAGCATGAGTAACTGTATTAAATGCCTTGGCGAAATCTATGTAGACCGCATCAACGCTGTACTTTTTATTGATAGCATTATACCATTCATTCAAAGTAGATAAAAGCTGACACCAAGTAGAGCATATATTTAGAAATCCATATTAGCTGTCTGTAATTAGGTTGTTTTCCCGCCAACAACAACTCTTTCCATACTCTTACAACATATACAAGTCAAAGATATTGATAGATGATAGTTCTTCTTTTGTGATGCGACTGACAAATTTTCATGGCACATACCGATGACTTCAAGCCGTCTAATGATATGGTTCCCAGTGCATCCTCCATTTTCTCCATTTTCACTTCTAGCATATTTATTAACTTTGTATTAATTTGGTAAATGGTGTTGGCGATTGAAATAGTTCTGCATTTACTACCAGATGACCAATATCAGCTTGTAATTCAGTCACGATTAGCTGAAATCTATGCTTCTCGGATTTAACACCGCTCATATCAAATAGAAATTCTATCTGCATAAACCAAAGGGCGATTTGTAATTTTAAGAATGCTGGTAATTTGATAAGCGTTTTCACAAAAGCCAAGTCATTAGGTGTAGTTTTCGATGTAATGTCTTTTAGTAGTTCAGAAAGAATAAAACAGAATAGAATTAACTAATTTTGTGAAGCATGAATCTTGTGGTCGGATTTATATATTGCTTGCAGACAATTTAAATATAAAATTGAATGGTATTTCGAATAATTAACTACTTCATAGATGTTCACAGCATTAAACTTATAAACAAGAACGGTAGTTAAAGGACAACTGACAGATTTGATGACGATCATTGTAAAATTTAATAAAATGCCAGACTAAGCTTTATAAGGCTAAATTGTTTATTTGCTTATTAATTTATTTCATTGGTCAACTTAGAAATAAATCACAATCCTCAATATCTTTCGCATTTTACTCAATGGGCATACCGTTTATTCCATTGACAACAAAGCCAACCCACTTCTAACATGCTATTGCAGAATTTAAAGTCACGAATGGACGAGAGATGCTTATTTTGCCGTGGGAAATTACCAGCATCTTCACTAGTAAGCATATCAATTCTTGATAGAACTTTGGGGAAACATGAAAATAATTTTCCTACCAGGGCATCACTCTGCTTGACCAACAAGGAGCATTAAACTTACAATTGGTTTAAGCAGGTCAAGGCAGCCTAAAAGACCAACAACAAAATCTTGGTCATATAACTTATAACTAAAATCTGGACCGTTTTCATGGTCCTTAAACATTTCAATATACGCTTCTGAACTTTTAGCTAAACTTCGAAGAGACAGGGAGCTAGAGCTAAGACATCTCTGGTTTGTAAAAGCGTTTGTTACCATGATAGAAAGTGACAGCTCTTTGACTGTTGCAATGGCAGTTGTGTGTATTTTTCTGTCCGTAGCCAAATGGTTGGTGAAAAAGGGCAACACAATCAATGAGCCGATCAGCAAAAGGAAATTGCCTCAAGCCACTAAATGTTTTATCTAGCCAATGGCCAGGGTCCAATTGTAGTGGCCATTCAAATAATCCGTACAACAATTGAATTGCATTAAATTATCCATTTCATACTGTTGTAAATACTGCACTATAGGAGCATTCATTGTATTTTCAAACGGTATATTCAGATACTGTTCGCCACTCTCTTTCCCCTGCATTTGAAACAATTTTGCATTATCTTATCAATGGAAACATCAGAAAAAATCATATCCTCATCAGAATTGAAATACACAGGCAAGACATTCAATGGGCAAATTTAACAAATACCATCAACAGCCAAACAAATGAAGTACTTGGTTTGTAATACGATAGTTAGTTGATTATCAACAGTTGAAAAAATAGGAAGAAAACCCTGTGGATGGAAGAGTTAATTTTAGAAACGTCTTAGTTTATCCATAATGTAAGCTCTTGCAGTTTTTATCTTTGCAGGAAATAATTTCTGGAGTGGCCAAAATTGCTAACTCAGCGCCTGCAGCGTAAAGTACGGCAATACTAGTTTTGTATTGCACGGCTGCCGATTCAGATTTTACAACTCTGATAGCAGTGCGTAGTTGGTTTTTAACAACAATTTCCCTTCGTTTTTTACCATTGAGTACAGGCTGGCACGAAAGTTTTCGCCTTCGGCAAACCCTGATTTAAACTTCAAAACCTTCGGATTTTTTTCAGAAAATTTTTACGGAAAATGTTAACTACTCAAATATAATTGAATTTTGTTTTTTAGGTGCACAGATAATTTATATGTTTTTATTTTATATCATTGATCAGCATGATAGCATCAATTATGTAATCGATCCTCATTCATCATTGTCATAGTCTCAATTCATTTCAATTTGTATTCTCGATAGTTCAATCATTTGTGTACTTAAACTGATCATCTGTTGTATCTGTGGCCAATATTTACATTTAAATATAACTTTAAAAAACTGACGTTGTACCTATGGCTGCATTCAATCGAATTGTTTTTAAATATTTGGATATATAAGCTCTTATTTTCCAGTCGACATATTTGTTAAGTAATTTTGTTTGTTAATGAAGACAGTTCAACATTTGGCTTGGCGTTCTGGGTAAGCCAACAAGAGCGAAATTCACGATAAATAAATTCACATGACTGTGCCACCGTGCGTGTCCCGTTATGCTTGTGAAACTCACGTCAGTGTGAAATACTCAACTTCCAAGTTTCAAGTTTCAAAATCAAGACAAAAGAAAGAAGAGATTGAATGGAAATTATAATGTTAACAATCAATTAACGAGTGTAGCAGGCATAGATTATAGTCTAGTGTTGATATATAATCATAAAACAAATAACAATAAACTAGCGCGGAGAATTACCATAATTATAATTCTGATATAGATATACAACCAGTTGAACATTAGTTGATATTTAACTTACAGTGGTTAAATTTTTTCAAGTATATATATGTAATATTTGAATCAACATTGTATGCTTTTTGCCCTAACTAGTTTATCATTCAAACTGAACTGAATCGAAATGAATTTTTAATTATTTTTGCATACATGTTCAATTGTTTATTAAAAATCTAAAGATTTTGAAGATTTTGCCTTTTGCAGTTCTGTCGTAGTGGACTGCGATTGGAAAAATTTACCATCAGTAACAACAAAGTGCCAATCATTTTTAAAATGACGATTCAATGTTTTCTGTACGACTGACTTGCTACGAAGAGGATGAGGGCCGTTTTTTCTAATAAAACAAATTTGCTCTACGGATTCATGTTTCCATGGCTTGCCGTCATCATCAGTCTCTGTAATCGTAGAAAACATTGATTCGACAACACATTCATTAAAGCTACAGCATAGAATTTTCAAAGCGAAATTGTTAAACCTTTGACATTTTACATATATATATTCTGTACTCAATAAATGATACCACACCATTTCTGGTGTTAATTTTGTAATGTTTTTCCCTGCTTTTTGAGTCTTTATATTTTCACTCTCTATTCTATTTGAAAAGTCTACTACAGACAATCGCAATGTAATGTACTCTGCAACGATTACAGCCTTTTCGTCATCAAGTAGTGGCGTTACCCCATGGCATATATCCATCATCTTATGTAGCGATTCTACTTGGTCGTCTTTTGTATGTATTTCTAAATTAATTTTCGAAAAATTGAACGCTTTGTCAGCCAACAGAAGCCAGTCGGGCCAAACCTCAAACCTTACCTGCAGACGTAGCAATACCTTTCTCAAATATACAGATAATCGTCTGCAAGTTGCTTGAAAAAACTGTAGTTTTGCCGACCTTCCCTCTACAGAATCTTCCATACATTCAGGTTCTGGGGTTTGGTAACTTTGAAGAGACAGATAGCTAGAGCTAAGAAATCTCTGTTTTGCGAAAGCGTTTGCTACCTTGATAGAAAGTGACAGCTCTTTGACTGTTTCTATAGCAGTTATGTGCATTTTTCTGTCCGTAGCCAAATTGTTGATGAAAAAGGGCAACACAGTTAATAAGCCGATCAGCAAAAAGAAATTGCCTCAAGCCACTAAATGTTTCATCTAGCCAATGGCCAGGTAGTGGGGGAGCAAACAAAATAGTAACTGCAAATCGTGATACTATGTACAAACTCATATCATTCGAAAGCTTTTAATGCCCTGAGTAAAATAAAAACGAGACCCCACCGTGAAAATTCCAGGAAGCCCTTCAAATGTAGCAATAAAGTTTCACCTAATTTGCATAATCGACTATACATGTGGTGAAAACTATGAGATTGGTAAAATATAGATTATGATGATATAAACAATGTTTTACAGTATAATATAAACTGTTAAATGATTCTATGCATCAATAAAGATAAATTTAATCTGTAAAGCGTAGTTTTGTAGAGGGAGGAAATTTTGCGCATGCGCATTGGAAATTTTTTTTGACTTGAAAATGTTCTGCTTTTTGCTTTTGTAAATATGATGACACCACCGGACACATGATCCTGCCACATTCTTAGATCATTCCATTTGCTTTTCAATCACCTCATTGTTGTTGTAATCCCCAAAGTAATATAAGTATGTGGTATTTGCGTAATTAATTGATTTCGCAATACGAATGTTGTATAATCGCTAGGTTTGTTGTACAAGAAGAAGAATTTGAAAGTGCTTGCTTTATCTTTAGATATTTATTTCCAATATTATCTTTGAGTTTCGTAAATAATCTTTAAATATATTTTCAAATTCAATGTTATTAACAATTGCTGTTGTTCAGAAGGCAAATCAAGCCATGTTATAATCATACAGTTGACTGAGATGGAGTCTGCAGAAATCGACAAAGACATTGATATAGACTATTCGCTTTGTGTCATTTGCCAAACTATTGGTGAAAAAAACGAACTTGTTTTTCCAGCTAGAAGTAATCTTAAAGAAGGAGAGCTTTTTTATAAAGGTAATATATTGCTTTGCAGCTCCACATATGTATCAAATAAGTAATCGATGTGTCGGGGCCGCAATAGGGCGTTTGATAATTGTTGATAATTAACTACCATTAACAGTAATTTTCATATTCATATATGTTTCTTCTCTTTTTCAAGGATACTCATCCCTAGCAACATATTTAGTAAAATTTCGGCAGATTGACGCCATACCCAACATCAAAATTAAGGCACTTTGCAATAATTCAGACAATTTGAAGCAGATACTCCAAGATAATAAAGCTAAATGGCATAAGAGTTGCTGCAATGAATATAATGGAAAGGAACTAGAACGTGCTAAAAAAAGAAAGTTGAAAGATGATATCGAGACGGACAGTGTGGAAGCGATAAGACAAAGGGCTAAGCGAAGCAGTAAAAGCTGGAAAGATTTAATCAAGGTTTGCTTCTTTTGTGAACAGCCATATTTACTCAATTTAGGTAATCTTTCTGAAGTGTTAACTCTGGAAATTGGTGAAAAATTGCTTCGTTGCGCTAAAGCGCTTAATGATACAGAACTATTAGCCAAACTAGATGCAGGAGATTTAGTAGCCATGGAAGCAAAATATCATAAGATATGTCTGATAAAAATTTACAATAGATCAAGATCGCTATTTAGACCAAAGGATGGTACTAAGAACACGTATGAAACATGTGAATCATTAGCATTGCTATATGTAGTAGACTTTGTGCACGATAAACTATCATTAGAGAAGGAATCAACCTTGAGAGTACCAAACTTGTCAAAATTATACACAACTAAGGTCAATGAACTATTAAAACCGCATAAGTTAGAAGTTAGTTATGTACATGCGACACGTTTCCGAGAGCGTTTGGCTGAACGTCTGTGTAATTGCCATGTTGCAAAATCTAAAAATGAATATCTAGTCACCAGTGCTTCAACTATTTCAACCATTATACGGGATCAGTTGGAATGGTCTACTGATGATCTAATATTCGATATGAAGAAAGTATCAAATGAATTGAGGAGTGATTGCTTTACCCACAAAAAGACTGAATTCAATGGTAGTTTTAATAGATTTTGTCAAGAAGAATCTATCCCATCTTCATTAGTGGCAATGATAAATTTAATGTTGTATGGCAGTACATGTGCTAGCGACGATGCAGGCATAGATGCAACGGCACCAGCTCTATCTATAGCACAATTAATTATGCAGAATATGAAAATCAAATCGTCGTCATTGAAATCTCCACACATGCACAAGAAGAATGAAACACCATTAGCTGTTTATGTTGGATTATTGATACATAGTAAGCACCGTGACAAAAATTTAATTAATGTTTTGCATTCATTTGGGTTATGTATATCATACACTCGCGTTCTAGAAATATCTTCCTCTTTCTGCCATTTGACCAATTTGCGGCACGAGAAAGAAAATGTACTCTGTCCAAAAAATCTGAAGCGAAATGCCTTCACCGTTACTGCTTACGACAATTTAGATTGCAACCCTAGTAGCAATACTGCGAAGAATACTTTCCATGGGACTGGTATAAGTTTATTTCAGAGGTTAGATAATGCGAATGATTGCATTCCCCGTGCAGATCTTTCATTTGCTGACTTGGACATTGATCGGCATATGCGATCTGTCCCTCAACTCCCTGACTCTTTTGCCATCGTTCCCTCGTATTCTTTGCCAAACAGTAACCCTCCACTGAGCAAAAATACATTTCCAATCAATGGTGGTTTTTCAACTACGATCTATTTTAGAAAAGAACTTATGAAAGAAATTAAATGGTGTGAAAGAGTACGGAATTATTACGATATTGCAGGTATTAATCAACTGGACATTTCCTGGGCTGCATATCATGCCTCTTCAGTGGACATTCCGCAACTAATTGAAAAATCAATATCTACAATGCTACCTTTATTCTTTGAAGATTCCAAATCTCCAGCCATGATAAAACATGGGTTAGATTTATTATTGGAAAATACGAATTACCTGAACCCAGATCAAACAACAGTTGTTGCTCTTGACCAGCCTCTTTATGCTATAGCCAAAAACATCCAATGGAATCATCCAAATTCAGTTTACGGAGAGCATAATATATTTATGTTGTTTGGTGCTTTACATATTGAGCAGGCCTTCTTAAGAGTTCTTGGTAATCTTCTCGATGGAAGTGGATGGACATCCGCTCTGTCAGATGCAGATGTTACTACATCTGGCATTTCAGACTCCTTTATAAAAGTCCATCATATTTCAAGGACAAAGCACGCCCATGAAGTCACAGCAGCTGCTCTATATAGATTACTATGCAAAGCCTACAATGCTTCAAATGAAGAAGAATTCATAGCATTTACCGCATCATCATCACCATCACCAATTTTCTCCAACCAAATGCTGAAGTGGTGTGATGAATTTTCAAATAAGACACCAATGTTCAAATTTTGGTTATTGGTATATCAATTAGAACTACTGCTGCTTTTGTTCAATAGATCAACCCGCAAGATGGACTACCAACTTTATGTTGAATCAATTGATCAAATGATGCCTTGGTTTTTCGTCTTTGATCATCCAAACTATGCTAGGTGGCTATCAGTTCATGTGAGAGACTTGAAGCAGCTGAAAAACAATGATCCTAATTTGTATCAAGAATTTGTTAAAGGTGGCTTTACTGTGAGTAAGTCAGAGAGAAAATTTTCGAGTATTCCTGTAGATCAGGCTCATGAAATGAACAATAAATCAATTAAAACACAAGGAGGGGCAACAGGTTTGTTTGAGGATCCAAGTGCTTTAAGGCGTTTTATGGTAGCTGGACCTCTAGTTTGTGGAGCACTTGAAGGATTTGAAGACTCTTCGTCCCAAACACCTACAATGCACCATCAACAGTATTTTGCCTTTCAGCAAAATTTTGTGAAACAAGTCGACTCCCTTGAGTCTCAATTTGAAGACTACGGAAATCCTTTCCTTGAAAGATCCAATAATCTTATTGAGATTTGTACTCGTGTTGTGAAACCTGCACTGGCAGTTACTAATTTAAACTCACTTGAACAAACAGGAATAACACAATATCAAGATTTTTACTTTAATAGACTTTACTCATTGGAAGTACCCTTGAAGGACACTATAAAAAAAAATTATTTGGAAATATTTACATTATCAGAAAAAAAAGTCACTCTAAAAGAACATAAAGCGAAGGCAATGAAATCTGATCTCAGCTTATTTAGCAAATTGTTTTTAGTCAGCCAAGTGAGAGATTTGAATATGGAAGAATTTTTTAGTCATGAGAATCAGCCGTTCCCACCATCAATTTCCAGTTTTGGTGAGCTGAGACAGAGCACAAAGTCTGAATTAGCAGAAATACTGAAAGAGTTAGTACAACCCCAAACGCTGTTTGTTGGCTCAGTTGATGCAATTGTTTACGATGCTGCTGTACTTACAAATATTTTACGCCCAAAAACTGAGAAAACTTTTATTGAATACTTCGATTCATTTTACAGACATGTTAGATTAGAAGTAGAAAAATTGAAGGTACATAGAGTGGATTTTGTTTGGGATAGTTATGGTGAGAAAAGTATTAAAGGTCAAGTAAGAAACGAAAGAGGTATTGGAACAGAGAGACAGATTAAAGAAAACTTAATTTTACCCAAAAACTGGAATGATTTTTTAAGAAACAGCAATAACAAAGTGGCATTATTCTCCATTCTTGCAAAGTTTCTAACAGAAGATAATATGTTTTCTTGTCAAGTAGTTTCAACATTTAATGATTATGTTATTTTCAATGGACTTACAAGAACTTTATTATCTCAATGCACCCACGAAGAAGCGGATACAAGAATTTTCATCCATGTGCTGGATCTTATCAAATGCGGTTTTAAAGATATTATGATTAGAACTGTAGATACAGATGTTTTGGTTTTGGGTGTGGCGTATTATTTTATTTTAAAAGACATTGGTCTTGATAATTTTTGGCTTGAGTATGGAGTAGGTCAGCATCGTTGTTATATTCCGCTTCATAGCATTGCTTTATTTCTTGGTGTTGCGAAGTCTGAGTCTCTGCCTGCATTCCATGCCTTAACCGGCTGTGATTCAACTTCTTTCTTTTTCCGTAAAGGCAAACGAACTGCTTGGAAAACATGGAAATCATTTGTTCCAGTTACTGATGCATTCCGTGGCATGTTCAAGCCATGTACCACTATTTATCAACACGACATAGAAACATTTTCAAGGTTTATTATTTTGATGTATGACGCTACTTCTGGGGAGACATCAGTTAACAAAGCTCGGCAAGAATTATTCAGTACTGGTACACGAGATCTTGATAGTATTCCACCAACTTCGGCGGCACTACAGCAACATGTTTTGCGTTCTATATATCAATGTGGTCATATTTGGGGCCAGTGTTTAGTATCGTGTCCAGATTATCCGAATCCCGAGGATTGGGGATGGAGAACTAGTGAAAAAGGATTGATACCATTTTGGTCAGACCTGCCTCCCATAGCAAATGCTTGTAGGGACCTAGTCAAATGTGGCTGTAATGTCGAAAGAGGATGCCTTCAAGGATCATGTGGCTGCCGCCGCCTTCTATTACAATGTACTTCAATGTGTAAAAATTGTAAAGGTAACTGTAAAAGAGATTAAATGTCGATTGCATTTTCAACTACTGTACATAATATCAGGGTATTTGCCTTTATAGTAAATTTCTATGAAATCAGGTAAAATATAATATCGAATGTATCTGAAGATGCAAAATATATACCCTAGTCTATTAACGATAACCTTTGGTTAGTTATTAGTTACCAACTGCCTCAAACAGGTTCACAGCTATAACCTTTTTTATTAAATATTTGACTTAATTAGATATTCAGTAACAAGAAACTGCCAATTATTTTTTAATATTAAGTATCAATTTATTCGGAATTATAATTAGATGTAATGGTATGAAAATCTCAAATATTCCAAATTTTAGTGCTATTTACTTATTAAAATGTATGTACGCTTACGCAAATTTGGCAATATCTATCCCAATTAATGCCTCAAATTTGATTTTTCTGTCTATTATGACTGTTATTCACTTATAATATATATATACGATGTGTTTGACGATGTTTCTGGTCACTTACGAGCTATTGAAATCATTTAAACAAATTTTATAAGTCAAAAAATATTTCCAATGCGCATGCGCAAGTTTTCATCCCTCTACAAAACTACACATTACAGATTAAATTTATCTTTATTAATGCATAGAATCATTTAACAATTTATATTATACTCTAAAACATTCTTAATATCATCATAATCTATATTTTACCAATCTTATAGTTTTCACCACATGTATAGTCGATTATGCAAATTAGGTAAAACTTTATTGCTACATTTGAAGGGCTTCCTGGAATTTTCACGATGGGGTCTCGTTTTTATTTTACCCAGGGCATTAAAAGCTTTCGAATGATATAAGTTTGTACATAGTATCACGATTTGCAGTTACTCCTTCTCTTTTTGCTGTTTGCTCCTCCACTAAGGACCCAATTGTAGTGGTCATTCAAAAAAATCTTTACAACAATTGAATTGCATGAAATTATCCATTTCATACTGTTGTAAATACTGCACTATAGAAGCATTCATTGTATTTTCAAACGGTATATTCAGATACTGTCCGCCACTCTCTTTCCCTGCATTTGAATCAATTTTTCATTATCTTATCAATGCCAGCAATTGTTTTACGTCAGAAAGAATCCAACCGGCTAAAGCTGTTTCAACACTCAAGTATCCTCATCAGAATTGAAATACACAGGCATGGCATTCAATGGGCAACCTAAACATATACCATCAACAGCCAAACAAATGAAGTACTTGGTTAGTAATATGATGGTTAGTTGATTTTCAGCAGTTGAAAATAATGGGAAGAAAGCCCTGTTGATGGAAGAGTTAATTTTAGAAACGTACTTGGTTTATCCATAACGTAAGCTCTTGCAGTTTTTATCATTGCAGGAAATAATTTCTGGAATGTCCAATATTGCCAACTCAGTGCCTGCAGCGTAAAGTACGGCAATACCAGTTTTGTATTGCAAGGCTGCTGATTTAGATTTTACAACTCTGATGGCAGTGCGTAGTTGGTTTTTAACAATAATATCCCTTCGTTTTTTTACAATTGAGTAGCTGTTTGGTATAGTAAATAGTGGCAACGTGTTTGTCACTTTTTAAGTTCACGTAATTTGCATGCTTCTGATTATACCATGCTGTGCAATGCCCCAAATCTACGCGATCCCAATCTTCTGATGATAATTTGAGGCTGACAAAATTCCTTGTGTATCTGAAGACTAGCAAATGGAGGTGATGGCCACAGTCACAGAATTGATGTTTAGTGTACACATTTTAACAAACAATTTCTAATGCACTTACAACACAAGTAAATGTTACTCAATCAATAACTAAAACATTAAATGTATCCGACGTGTCCAGTTTTTAGTCTGATTAATTTCTAACATGCCTTCGTTTGATGTAATCTAGTATTCCTTGTGCATCTAAAGACTGGCAAATGGGGGAGATGGTCACAGTTGCAGAATTGATGTTTGGCTTTTTCCCCCGCATTTGCATTGCTCTTGCTTTTATTCGTTCTCCTTATTACATGGACAATGTGCCCTTCTAGTTTCCATTCCTCATCCAAGCCTTCGTCATCCAATATCTGCGATAGCGTCTTCGTCTCAAACTGTCTGGCATAAGGATGAATGCCATCCAAATCTCTGCTTTTGATTCTTCGTTTTATACTGCATGATAACCTGTGCGACTGGGCAAAATATATAAAAATCATATTTCCATCACATTATATACATTATTAGTGTAGTCATCCATTTGGATCAATCATGTGGCATTTGTTTAATTCCTCAGTTGTAGTTGTAATTGAAATGTGAATGGTATGATTGTAAACTCAATTTGTTAAAATAGATGTCAATCCAAAGAATTGCATCCAGTGCTCCTGTTTCAGGGTAATTAGAGAGTTTGTATCTATAAAAGTATTATGAATGCTTCCAGACTGTTAATTAATCTTATGTTAGTCTGGTGGTCTGATAGAAAACGTTGTTGTTGCATCCATGCAGAAGCAGCTACTCAGATGATCGTTCCTAATTTTAATCTGTAATAACGTAAGCAATACATTAGTTGTTGAAAAAGAGTGGATTGGAATTAAATGTGTGAAGAAAGAAATTAACCTGTCGTCAGCGTGCCTTACAAATTACTCTATATTCATACTATATTCTATTTACGTCAATGCTAAAGTCCAATTCATAAAAATACAAAACAAAGTCATTACATTGAGACCGGAACAATTTTACATGATACAGAATAAACATATCCAATCTATCATCATTGGTGTTCCGCATTTTATTATCATGCAAGTTCTACTTATATACCCTTGTTGACATATATGATGTCAACGTGCTGTTCTATGAACAATGCGCTAAATTCTAAATGACTTTCTGTCATTACAACAGTTATAATAAACTAATGACATTATAGTCAATCAATACAGATTACGTCATTTAATCCAGCTCAGCATAAAAATGAAACATAATTACATCATATTGTCACATTTAACCATTACACTATAATTTAAATTTAACATACATATCACAACAACTCTGAAGTCACATGAAGTCAGCTATTCCTTATAATGCATTACCTCACAATAACCACAACTCAATGTTTCAGCAGTCATAGATACACCTTTACATCTCAACAATCAAACATAAATACACAAGCACACTATACACACTCCATACACCTCATTTAACACATACACCCCTCCTTGATTTCAAGATTACAATAACAAGTTTCATATCATAAATCACACAGACCCAATCATACCAATACCTTCAACCAGGCCTTCAACTCTCATCATTACCAACAGAGAGACCAAGAGAACATATATACTAACGGAGTGCCTTCACTAATGTTACACGCCCCCTTGATCTCCAGATCACACATCATATAAGATCCATCCACAACCAAATTCATACCTCATCAAGTCATCATCATCAAGAGAGAGACCAAGAGGATGTGTATACGAACGGAGTGCCTTGACTATTGTTACAGCTACTATATGATTTTACATAAGAGAATGGTTACTACGGTGAAATATGAAACTGATACAGAATTGCCAATATCTGTTGATCCATCACCATTGCACCAAGTCTGTGTTTGATTCATGCACTGTAGATTGTTTTTCAATTTTCTTTGATTCTTTTCAGGGCACCAGTCCATGTCACAGAGGCTGCAGTATATTTGCTGATGTCTTGGACAACGTTACATCAATTGGTGAGTTTGATTGCTATATTAAAAGTTGTAATAAACCCCCAGACTATCTTTACATATGTAATAGAACCCTATGTGAAAAAAACAATGGCGTAATTAATTTTTCGATCTGGAAATTATTTCTTGGTGAAAAACGCCTTCAGAGTTGTGTTTTGACTCAAATGTCGCTGAGAAAAAAGGGATTGGATTCTTTATGCTTGAGGGCTTTATGACGACAAAGTCACAAGTTGTGCGGTTTGTCTAACAGACTTAAAAGTGGGCTGATCACGCGATGTTATCTTTGAGGTGACATAGCTCCGAAAAGTCGCACTAAAAGTTTCTGACAAGGCTAAGTCATGAACAAACATATAAACTCGCGAATTACTTAAAAAAATTATAATTTGTGATTTCAGGAGCAGAATAAAATCTATTGAATGCTCGATGGAAATAATTTCTCATAGCGTCATAAAGCGCGATGAATTTGATATAGATTGCGGATTAACACAAATGTTAAGAGTTTTCTTTAAGATAGGTTGGTACTGCAAAGTATTTATTGTACTTTTTCGGATTTATTTAAGTACTGTATTACTAAATTAAATTATATATACGCCACCAAATTTTTTTACCAGTCTCGTATTCATTCCTTTGGCTAGAAAGTAGAACATTATCATGTCACAATCTGTAGTTTATAGGATACGGAAATACAGTGCAAAAGTTACTTTGCACAAAATATCTTTCTACACAGACGTTATATCAGATGGACAGATTTCGTTTCTGTGAAAAGAGGACTTTAAAACCGACGGCTATGGTGTTCTTATAGTGTTTTCCACCATGCATTATGATTTTTACCCTCAAAGGAATACTCCATTTTCAGTTCAGACATATGCTTACAACAATAAATTCTACTTAGCTAGCTTTTGTGGTCACCAGAGAATCTTTTGATATGTGTTAAAGATGTGTGAGAATGATATGTCAGAATACAATTTGTAGGCCTATAATGCGTGCTACGAATGAAACATATGCTGATTTTTATTTTCTTCAATTTCGTGAACTTTAAAATCATTAAATCATCTGGAATTTTGCTACTCTTGAGTTTTTATATTCTTCCTTACCTCAGTTTTGTGGGAGGAAAAAAGCCGTTACAGAGCTACGCCATCTCAAACGTAACATTGTGATTAATCCAATCTAAAGTCTATTAGAAAAGCCACACGACTTGTGATTTTGTCGTCATAAAGCTAGATCCAATCCCTTTTGTTTTCCTCAGTGACATTTGGGTCAAAACACCACTTTGAAGGCACTTTTCACCACAAATCAATTTCAAGATCGAAAAAAAATTACCCACCATTGTTTTTTCATGTCGGGTTCTACTACATTTGTAAAGATAGTCTGGGGGTTTATTCCCACTTAAAGTATTTTGCCATACTTTGAAGAGAATTAGCTCAGATTGCGAGCATCCTAAGTGCAGATGAGATGGTGAATTGGATCGATCATAAGCATTTGTGATGTTAAATTGGGCCGTTTTCATTACGTTTTGGATGTTTTGAACGTTTTACTAATTTTTTTTAACTTTTACTTTGCACATACTGTAGCTAATTCTTCGTTGGCTCCTCCAATAGTGCCTGCTGCACCAAATGCATTTAACCAAACATATACTGACTTTGGATTGACATGGTCTGCAGTATCATCTACAAATACTGATATTGTCTATGCTGTTCTCAAGAGTGCAAGAAATATACTCTTCAGTGGATTTCATATTGTAAGTTTTATCTATACTTCTGTATACCTATATAGTATGTTGGTAATATGTTCTTACGTAATTGTTTGTTTACAAAAACAACAAGATTGATATAAGTCATGCTGTTTTGATGCAGCTATTTATTTTCAAGAAATTTGTGTCCAAAAATGAAATGGATCATTTAGCTCAAAATAGGGATACTGTAGGTAAAGGTAATGTTATAATTTGGTAGTATTTATTCTACTGTACAAAAATATGATGCATTCAAGCTATCAATCAGAAATCTATCTATTATCGAGTTGATATGATGAAGAAATTACATTGACAAAATCCCCACATCTGATTGTCTCATTGAGTTTGTGAACTTTTGAATCAATATATAATCAAACAAAATGCACTCATGCTCAATTTTAACATGCAAAAGCGAGTTTCAAAAACGATTTGTTTCATCCATCAATTCAACATTTACCAACCAAATGTTTTGTAAATAGTATCATAAGAATTTCTAAATTCCACACATCTTGCTATCTACACACTCTATCATTGATCAAAGTTTCACAAGTAATCATCCCTGCGAAAACAGTTCAGGAGTTCATGAACAGTTCATGAACAGTTCATGAACGTTAAATGGCTCCGATTTTCCTGAACTGTTCATGAACAGTTCATGAACCCTCACAGACAGTTCATGAACAGTTCACAAACAATTCATGAAAATTTGAGGCCATTCAACGTTCATGAACTGTTCATGAACTCCTGAACTGTTTTCGCAGGGGATATTCCATTTTCAAAATGTCAATGCCAATTTTGTAATTTTTTATATACTCACAGGGTTCTGATAATCAACTTCCTTCAGTATTGCAATCTTTGTGTAGGAAAACCGAAACACCAATAGAGAACATGTATTATAAAATAATTGCTGTCAGCCAATCTGGTTGGAGTGTCAGAGTTAGTGATGCACTTACATCAAATCCTCTTGGTATGTCATTGAGTGTAACTATTGTGTTTTTCGTAAACTGATTATGTAATTTTTCAACAACGGCTCCTGTGAAAACACAACATTTATACAACAAACAGTAAAAAACAGTTGTTGTTGAAAAATTGAAGCCCCTGCTGTAATTAGTGTAATCTGACACAAGAAACAATATCAACATGTCACTATGGCTTTCTGTCAAAGCAATTGAAGATATTCAAGTCTATAGAGTAGTTGATTGTTACATGAAACATTCCTAGAACCAACCCAGCCATTTAGCTGTTATTCAAGATTTCATAGTATGACGAAAGGAAGCCAAAATTACTGAATTACTAATTATTATTAAAATTACTAAATTGCTAATACCTTTCCAGTGCAGTATAGAACATATGTAGTAGATAACTGTCTCAAACATATTTGAGAATTTGCTGTTTCTCATTGCACAGCCTTAGCCATTTCCTGCTGCATCATTAATCTGACAATTTTCTTACCTCCTGGACTGTCTCTTTTGTTTTTCAGGTCCTTTGAAGCGCAATGAAGTAGTAAATAATCTCAAAGTTGTTGGCACTCCAGAATATAAAATGCCAGAAAAAGGGATGATTGCAGATCACTTGAAATTCAAGATTAATTGGAGCATTCCCAAAGGTATAACTCATCACCGGTATATGAATTATACTTAATCTGCTTTAAGTTGCAGTTTCTCTCAGTTTCTTTGAGCTGAACATTATGGGCTGCCCTTATAAAAAAATCTATGAGTTCATGAACAGTTCATGAACTCCATGAATGGTTCATGCACACTTCCTAAACAATTAATGAACTTCATGATCAACTCATGAAAATTTCTCTGTGGGTTCATGAACAGTCAATCCTAGGGAAGAGACTCTTGCCTAGGATAGGGGAGCAATATAGTTAAGATTAGCCTTAGATCAGCTAGCGGTCTTGTGAGTTCACAAACACCAATCAAGAGTAAAGTCTTTCTCGACTACTTCTCGTTGTTTGAGGCATGTTAGTGCTGTGAGTACATTGTTGCTGGAAGTGCTGATACTCTATGTTGGTTTATTCATGTTATGATTTTATTCACAGAACTCTCCAACAGTACTGGATTCGCTATTAGTGTATGCCCCTGTTGCCCAAAGCCAGTTTTTATGGAGGATGCTGATAGTGTATGTATGAGACTGTCTATTATGAACCTGCCCAATTGAAATTATCATTCAGATTCATCTAGATTAATTTTAATCAATTTTGTTGAATGCTATTAGGTCTATATTTTCTTGAGATCCAGCTGAAAAAATTCTGGATTTTAGAATACAGGCATAAGTTCCTGATAATTGTTTGGGAATCAAACGACGATAATGTCCGTTTTTCACAAGTGTATTAACTATCAAGGCAAAATTCAAATCTGAAATAATACAGCATCTATCACTGATCATTTAATCCTTTTGAACTATGATCCTGCTCATATGCAGTAAATTTCATGAATAGCTGTTCATCTACAATGTTAAGCAGAGAAAATTAAATGGTTTGCGTATTTGATTAGTATTTAAAAGGTTGTCTTAATTTTGATATCGATGAGGGCTTTTGACAAGGTGCCTCACACACAACTCTTATGAGTGAAGTGATTATAAATACAAACGTAGCATGTGTGTAGGAATCCTTTTATAAAATAAAATCTTTGAAGTTTGGATCATTAATTTTAAATTCAAGTTCAATTCAAAGTTTTGTGTCCATGACCTCTGAATAAATGATAACTTTTCACTGTTGGTCTTTATTAAATAAAGACAGCTTTTGGTAAACATTTTTTTGTCAAATTTTAGACGCATAATTTTGAACAATGTTTCTTTTAGAACTTCCAGACACATAAACCAACCAATCAGATTGCAAGATTATTCCAGATTATGACACTATCTTATACTTATAACATTTCATTTATTTGTTCAAGTAAATATTAATCAATAATCTCATGATTTTATTCAATAGGGGGCAACTGAGGCCACCATAACACTTTCAAATAAAGGAGGTCCCTTGGCTGATTGCAACATATCAATCACGGTACGAGCATTTACATACTCTTATTTACAATACTCAAAAAATGTGCTGGGTTGCTCTTTTAGAATTACGCAAGTAATTCTTGCAATTCTATTGGTTTAGAAGCGCTCAGAAATAACTTATTATTTTTATTTTAATCTGAGTTAGGTATACAACAAATCCAACATATTAATATCATCTCTATTTGATAGGTTTACCCTAAAGAAAAGTGTTTTATTGGTAAGGGTAGTACAATTCTGTATTCGTATAAAGGTGAGTGGTCTTCCTGATTTGTCTTGTAGATATTGTTATTCTATCTATCCTCTGATTAGCATTAAATTTGATTGACGACGTCCACGACTCTATGGACATCCATGAAGTTTTCCCAAACAGCTTATAAATAGTTTGTGGATGCTGGAAGGCCTGTTTTTCATAAACATCTCATAAACTGTAAGGTGTTCATGAACTGTTCATGGAATTTAATATGAATCACAAACAGTTGGTGAAAATTGGTCCATTTAAAGTCTGTAAACATTTTTATGAACTGTTTTCATAAGAAAGATACTGTACTCATCTAATAAGTTGAGGATTTCCTCATTTTCTATCAGCTCCGAAAGATAAAATGATGACTGTATTGGCATTGGTTTTATTATTATTTGATGTTTTGTATTTGTTTTTATTTTGACATAACCTGATTCATCATCATCATCATCATCATCATTTATTCAGAACCTGATAAGTTTTACAATAACTTTTTTTCACTTTTTTTTTCATATAACTTTTTATTCTCATGTAAATAGTTTGATTGTTTGCTTTCCCTTATTTTATAGCTTCTCCAACTTCTGTTTCACCTGCTCCCAGCAAGGGAGGATTCAGTAAGTAATGCACATATACAAAGTGACATATTGATTTGAAACTGTAATCAATATCTCCATGTGTGCCATGGTTGTATCCACATGCGCTATGTAGAATACAAAATAATACTGGCGATGCCCCAGTGTACGTTTTATGAAACAATGGGATCATCTTCATGTGTGACAGGAACCCGGAAAAATTTAAAAATATTGCCATCTTAAACTATACACAACCCCTGTCCATTCTGATTACTTTCACACTATGTGTCTGTGTTTCTCTGTGGAAAAAAATTGATCGAAAAGGTTTGTCATAGCCTGCATGCAGACCAAAATCTGTTTTTCGGATTAGATTTAATCCTAAAAAAGACTTGGGTCCGCGAATCCATTCCATACAAACACTTGCTATTTCTGATATACTGTTAAAACGTTGAAGACCTCATTTCGTTCCATTTTATAAAGATATTAATGAATTTAGATTCCTATATTTTTTACCGTAGCATCACGTAATTTTATTATTGTTAAATTATATTCTTGTTCGATTTATATGCTTTTCAAGTAAGAATAGTTTGACGGCAAATATCAAAGCCTTTCTAGTCTGCTTCAAGCTGTGATCCCACATTCCATGTAGGGAGAATAATAGCACCGCTTGGTGAATTGGCTGGTACAATGGTACAATAGTACAGACATGACAACTCTACCATAATCACAACTAATCATTTGCTATTTATTTTCCATTCATAGGTAGTGCAGATATTACAGCAATGGTACTTGGTTCAATATTCATTCTACTTATTATAGTTGGATTATTATATCGTCAATGGAAAATGCAAAATCAGAAATTACCATTATTATCTTATGAAGTGCATCAATCTAGCAGTAGTCCATAAAGAAGAACATTTTGTAATATTAGTGGAAGGTTTAAATTTTCTATTGTATATCTTCTTTTTCAGATGTGTAAAATATTTTTATTAATGGATTTAGTTAAGATCAGGATTCATTTTCTTCTTGACGCTTCTTAGTTCATTTTCTATTTGTAGAATACTAGAAATAATGCCAAATAAATACGAAGGTGGGCAGGGTTAACATCAAGTAAAAATATTCCCCAAGGGGAAGAGTAAATGAGGTAAAATTTCTTTCTTAAAGGGGCAAAATTGACCGGCGACCGCTGCGAGCACAAGTTGAATTTATGCTTAGCGTAATTCAACCGTCTCGCTTTGAAACAATTGTTATACGCAGGCCTAACTTGTAATAAAATTCATGTCAACAATGAACATTGTGTTATAACAATGAGCGTGCACGTGATCCTAAGTGCGTAGCGCCTGCCAGTCATTTTCGCTCCTTTAAAGAAAAGATTGATAACCCTGGTGATGTAATAAAATATTCCCCAAGGGGAAGAGTAAATGAGGTAAAATTTCTTCCTTAAAGAAAAGATTGATAACCCTGGTGATGTAATTTTGAAAAAGTGTATTTTTACCTCTGTGATGTATTGTTATACCACACCAACACTGCTGATGCGAGAATGCTCTATTGATCTATTGTTATGCCCTCTGTTACAGAAGTGGTAATACAAACATATGTCTGGCTGATACTCACAACTTTCTTGAACTCCTCTAGAAATATTTTGATTGTTTCAATATTATCTATAGTGTTTGTCTGAATAACTCTAGTACGAGTAACTCTAGTCTGAGTGTGATGATCCATTGGTTATGTAAAGGATTGGTTTGGTTAGTTTCTGTGAGAATGGCTTGCCAATATAGGTAAAATGACCACAGAATAACAATACCCCTGAGAAAAACACTCCAGCTAGGAACATTTCATGAACTTTTATTGTTCCCCAATTTTTCATGAACTGTTCATGAACTTTCCATGGAGGTTCATGAACTGTTCACAAACAGTTCAATGATTTCCTGAACTGTTTTTTGCAAGAAAATATAGTAGTCCTGTTTATTCTGCATCCCACTGACCAAGCTTCATGCACCTAAATTCATCAATTATGTAATCATTACCAATAATGTTGGATAGCACAGATTAATTCAAGGCAGCATGGATTTTATTTAAAATTGGTCTGTTTAGATGTGTATGTATATGTCTTCGTTTACTCAATAAAACAACTTAGAAGTTAGAAAAGTACATTGTTAATTAATTAATAAATTCTTGCTTATTAAATTTATAACAAATGACAGCGATAAAAAACTCTGGATTTCACAACGTTCGGCCATGATATATCTTCATGGAATCATCAGGTATATAAATAAAAGTTGAAAATTTACAAATATACAAAGTTTGAGTTTGCAAAGGAAATTATCAAATACAATTACACTGAAATTAAACAAACAACCAGGATTTTAACAAAAACTCAAAACTTTATTTATTTGTAATTTCTAATATATTTATATACATTTACATGATGATGCCATGAAGATATAATTTTGGCAAAACGTTGTGAAATCCCTTTTTATCGCTGTTATTTGTTACATATTTATTAATAACATTTTGGATATTAAAAATAACAGCTAAATGTTTCGTTAGGTAAAAATAAATAGCTCATGTTAATTTAAATGATTTTCTTTTTAAAAATGTTTGTAAAGGTATGCATCCACTGATTTACTGGTTTTTATATCTAGAATCTTGCAGCACCTGTTCTTTTTCTAGCAGAATACCAAATAATTCCAACAATTAGAACAACCACAATGATAGCAAGTATAACAATTGCTGCGGTGGCGCCACCACCTGAAAATATGAAATAAAAACTTGTGAAGTTATTATAATCTGAAATTTCATCTCAGCAATATTTTCATTCTCTGAATCACTGTGTGAAATTGTTATTAAGATCACTTTAAAATTTCCAAGTAGGATTCAGAAAGTAATTGAACTGAATTCGATGTGTTACCCTTGCTAAACATGTCAACAGATAGTTGCATAACGTTATTGATAACGTAATGATAGTTGCATAACGTCATATCGGTATGCAGAACTGAAGGGTAATCGGTCATGCAAATTGATTCTAGCTAATACAATATTCATACCGGAGATTATAGAAGTTATTGAACATAAACCAGACCCAAAAAGGTGCTTTAGCAAATATGAGGCTAAGTTTTCATGCAAAATTGCTTGTTTATAAATAGAAATTAATTATTTATAACTAACTATGTCTTAGTTGACGTAAAACAAACCTACCAATACCATCATCATTATCCTCATTTTTTAGTCCATCTGGAGAACATGTGACTGGAGGGCCTAAATAGAAAACCTTCAGTTAATAAGGTACACACATAACGATAGAAGTAGATTTAATCCCAGCATTAAATTATGTTAATAGATTCACTGGAAAATTATAACTCCATTACTAATAATAATAATGAGAAGGTCAAGAAAGACACATTCTTTGGCTGTAACTGTAAGTTTCACATTATTAAACGATCATCAGACAACAAAAATACAACAACAAACAACAAATAAAAATGATTGTTTAATAACGTGAAACTTGAAGTTACAACCAAAGAATGTGTCTTTCTTGACCTTCTCATTATTATTATTATTTACGCTCTGCTATTCACTTGCATTGAGCACTATCCAATTGGCAATATTAAGTTTTAATATTTCTAATATTATTACTATATATATTTATATAACTTCATTACTAGCTATTCCATTGGTCAAAGGCGAATCTCTCAACATCGAATTCCAGTAGGACTGCATAAATTGAAACAGGTTAATATTTTGATACTGATTGATTGTTTGTCAATTGATTATTATCGTTCTTATTATATGAATTTTTCACTTGATTTGAAGCGTTTTCTGTGTAGAAAATCTGCCAGATACAAGAGAGACAGTACAGTGAAACATACCTATAAAACAGCCAGCTATGAGAGGTAGATACATTGACTATTATATGTAGGTGGCCTTTATGTACAGGGCTATTTCAATAGAGAATATAATTTTAGACATTGAAATAGTGACTGCTATGGACAGGTGATTGCTGTATAGAGGTGGCTGTTATAACAGGTTTGACTGTACAACATGAAAATATCCATGAACTTTTAACTGAAATTGATTTGCATAGTTTATTAAACATGTATATACAATAACACTGGTTATATTTTCAGCTACTACCCTTGTCATAACTGGCGTAACTTTTCTCAGTTACCCAGATGAGGTAACAACTATTAGGCAATCTTGACAGATTGTTTTTCAATGTGCTTGTTTCTGAAGCTAGCCAATTGTGCTTACAATTCATTTTGCAATATAAAAGTAATTGCATGATAGCAGAAAAAATTCAGATAAGGAAGTTTTTTTAAACAACTTTTTCAACAATTTTTTACTTCTTTGAGATATGAAATGGGCGTGGTTTGCATGGAGTGAAATCATTGGTAAAAAACATCTATCTCTCAATATGATACAAATTCCTTCTAATATCATCATCATCATCATTTATTCAGCACCCGAAAAGCTTTGAGCATTATTTCATGGGACTGTAAAATTGATTATTGATCAAACCGGTCAAGTACCTGTTAACAGAAATAAAATTATATTTGCAGATTTTTGTAGATCAACGGCTTGCCGTTACCAGTTGGTTGGGGAAAAAAACTGCAATATATTTTCCTGTTATACATTTTCAATAGCTCTATCACGCTTTAATTGATGAACACGAAGACAAATTGCAGAGTTTTCGATCTCATCGTTTAACTTGTACAACATGTTTTCAGAATTGAATTTGGAATGAAGACAAACCTCCTGGAAAACATTTCACGGCATCATGCATGGTTTGATGCCTTTCCTTTGCTCTGGAAGCAATATAGATTGAGCAAACAACACAAGTCTCACTTACCAAGCATATCAAAATTGTCATAAAAATAAGTGAGACTTGGAGCAAGTCAATTTAAATAGGTGGAACAAGAAAAAAGACAATCTACTCACTATCCGTAGTTAGAGGAGGAGCTGCAAAAAATAGATAAATAAGGATTAGTTGATCTGTACTGCTCTATAGCTGTATCCATGATTGGCGTTTTAAATTGTCAATCAAAACAGTGGGTTTATCATTCATGCTCTGTCAGAAGATTAAATGAATTATAGTCACACTAGGGTTAATATTCCTCTCTGATGCAGAAGTAATGTGGAGCATTGAGCGAGGTGAGAGATATAATAAAGGGAGGTGGATTTCAAGCAGATTTTCAAATAATTTCTGTAAATTTTGCCCCTTCTTTAGCGAATCTAGCGCCGTTAAAATCCAGGAGCCACCATGTTAAAGAGCATAAAATGTCATGTTTTAGACTTCTTAAATTCAAGGAGTTACATTTTACTTACATGTTCTCAGAGCGTAACAATTGTTTACCGGTAAATATTTTTGCTAATTAGCAATCTGAAAGTTTTATCACACAATGTCCAGTACTGGACCTGCACTAATTGCTAGTGTAGGATATATATATGGAAAATGAAAATTAGAAACAAATTTATGTGGGGATACTGAGCAACGCAGTATATTAAAATTGGGATACAGGATTTGTTTGTATGTGGGAAGTTGGTGGATCAGTGTGAGCAAGGACTTCAATTACCATTATAAAACATAGCACAGTGTCCTGATCGGAATACTCTTGAAATTTTGGGCTATTTATAGAAATATATGACAATTGTTTGAATAAGTACCAAAAATATTTGCCGAAGAGGATTAACCTCTGGTGCCACCCCTGTATATACCACTTAAAGGAAGGAAATGTAATATCGATATGCAGAACTGAAGGGTTTGGTCATGCAAATTGATTCTAGCTAATACAATATTCATACCGGAGATTATAAAAGTTATTGTACATAAACCAGACCTAAAAATAAAAGTGCTTTAGCAATTATGAGGCTAAGTTTTCATGAGAAATTGCTTGTTGTCTACCATCAGTATATGGTGTAAACTCAAATCATTTTATATGGCTTTATGAGTTATTTATAAGTTGAATGAGTATCATAAATTAATCTTACATGGTGTTGGTTGCGAACAAGGTGTATCGTAAGTATTTGGAAAATTTGGAATTGTGTGACAACCTACAAGACAATAATTATTTGTGGTTAACATTTGTGTTGTTTAATTTCAAAAGTTCATAAACTGTTCATTGACAGGCCCATGAACTTGAAATTGCCTGAATTTTCATGATAAACACTTTGTGAACATTTTCATGAAATGAACTGTCCGTGAACATTAGATAATAAAGTAGGAAAGCATAGCAACATTCCCAAAATCACATATTCTGTGTACTATCAAAACCTTAGTCTAATTTATGCAGAACAAGATCATTTCTCATATAAAACAGTATAGTACAATCAGCATATTCCTATTGAAGGAGTTTGAGAAACTTCATGTCAGATTAAGTAATATTTCAGAAGTTAGTTATGGCAAAACAGTCAAAAATGTAAACTTCCAATAAGCTGCATTAAGTTTTTTCAAGTCTTCTAAACTTATTTCTTTCTTTCTCTTTGCAAACAATTCTGCATTTCATTAGAAGCAACTCTTCCGATTCGGCTTTTATCAGTGTCGGAAAACCCTGTATACCACTGATAATTATATAATAAATCGCAATAAACAATAAGTATATATTCTATGCACACCTTCATAGATATAACTGAACGAATCTCCTTCACCCTGGAAACATGACACAGTTGGTGATACCTAAACAGATGTATCAAATAATCAAATATATTACTTCTTATTGGGAGTGCATATAACACTATCAATTTTGAAAACTGAAAACTTACTGAATATGATACTGAACTGGGCACAATCAAGTATCTTTTAAATTTTAAGGTACTTTTGAGCAGTTCGTCAGTTAAATGAAAATAATCTAGATTAATTAGTTTCCGTTGAATTTCAGTACCATTTTGGTACCCTATGACATTCCAGTGTGTTTTCAGTAGATAATCAGTTTATCCAAATTCAATGTAGTGACAATGATAGTCAGTTTAATCGCCAAAAGGTTTAAGACCGAAAATAAATTCCGACGTTAAACTATCCGAAACCCTTGAACATTTTACTTTCAAATTTCCGGTCTTGAATAGTTCAATAATTATGCATTGATGTTTTGCTTAAAGTGTATATTCTGGATATTGGGAGACTGCTTCTTTAGATAGAGACAAATTTTCTATCAGTACATGTTCTTCTTGCATTTTTACTTTGCGCAAGCATTTCTCCCTCAAAAATGCAATCAAGGTTACGTTTTTGTGTTTCACTCTTTTTCCTCAAACAGGAACCCACTTATTTTCCACAAGAGAGTTTACACCGGATAAAACACTAAACATTTTACTTATTTGTCTCTAAATAAAAAGCCGCTAAACCAAATGACAATCTGCCTGCGGAATTAAATTTTCAACGTTCAGCTGAAGATTTGGAGCTATATTTGATCAATATTCAAGATCCAGGTAAAGAGATATAAGCCTCTAATGTCAAAAGTTTTTAGTTTTGGATTTTTCTCACTCAAGTGCTCACGCAGTTCGCACCCCTTTACGACTTCGTCTAAGCAGGTTATCGCTGCTGGTTATTGAAGGTGTGTGACTATTTTTAATACGCATCAACTATGCCGACTATGCTTAGACGAAGTCGCAAAGAGGTGTTAATCGTGTGAGCACTTGAGTGAGTAAAATCCATAACTAAAAACACTTGACTTTAGAGGCTTATATCTCTTTACCTGGATCTTGAATATTGATCAAATATAGCTCTAAATCTTCAACTGAACGTTGGAAATTTCATTCCGAAAGCAGATTGTCATTTGGTTTAGCGGTTTTTATTTAGAGACAAATAAGTAAAAAGTTTAGTGTTTTTCCCGGTGTAAACTCTCTTGTTGAAAATAAACGGGTTCCTGTTCGAGCAAAAAGAGTGAGACACAAAATTAACCCAAAATCGTCACTTTGACTGCATTTTTGAAGGAGAAATGATCGCGCAGAAAATGTTTCTCTATCTAAATAAGCAATCTCCCAATATCCAGGATATACACTTCAAAAATCAAAATTTGAAAAGTCTGATGAAAAAAGCAATAACCTCACCGTTAAGGAAATATTGCATCCCACCAACATATCACTGAGGTCATTCCCATATTCCAATGTTATTTCTTTATCTCCATGCTATTGAAAATGAAAATGTAAAAAGAAGTTTAATATACAAAAAATGATAATCTATATAATTTTAGGTTATTGATGCACAGATTTCAATATAATGTTTCTTGCAGAAAAAGCAATTTCTAATAATGAAATTCAAACAACTCTGCAGAGAACATTGTATTGTTGGAGGTTCTTTATGAGGTTAATAGACCTACCCTTGTGTAAGATTTTATAATAATCAAAATATCAATAGCAATAGAAAACTCAAGTAACGTATATTCAAATTTCAATCTTTATCCCTTCAAACAATAACGTAACAATAACCAATAAAATATATAACCTTAATACAGAATATCCTTTCAGCAACTTCTAAATAAACTCAATAATATAAATGTCAATACCAAACTCTTTAATCATAATCACGTCTTCTCTTATCAAACTCTAAAACATACTGATCGCTTGCAAACTAAATCTACCACACCCAGAAATGCTTCGTTAACAAATAAACAGGAACTAACGCCTAGTGCAAACATCATTACTAAATAAGGTAGGCCTAACAATTCAAAATCACACACTTTGCAAAATATGCTAATGAACATGAAATGGCACAGTTCTTATAGAAGTTTGTGAACTAATTTTTGTGAAGTTTTATATAAAATCTTTGAATGAAATGTGTGAACTATGCAAGGCGTCCACAACCTGTTCCTGGCGTTTGGCAGGGATGTCAAGCCATATATATTTCTTGGCCCAGCAACTTAAAAATATTCTTTGTCATTTTGCATGGTTTGATTCATTATCTTTGTTTTGGAAAACAATAGAATTAGCAGAGAACAAAACAAATCAAGATTGTCATAAAAATAAGTGAGACTTGAGCATGCATGACAGCTAAGAGTTCACTCAAAACCCTTGGAAATCTTGGTAAAACAACCCTTGTGAAAAAAAGTTAGTTGAGTCCATGAACACTTTCTAATAGTTCATGAACAGGTCATGAACGTTAATGGCCAATTTTCATGAACTGTTTTCACAGGGGTATAGCTAGATCAGTGAACATTTTCTTGGTTTCGGAGCTCACAGAAAAGGGGGAGGTCTGCAGATTGGAGAAAAACCCTTAAAAAAGCCCCTGCGAACAAAACAAGTCGAGTCCATGAATTGTTGGTGAAAACCTTAAAAATAGTTCATGAACAGTTTATGAATGTTAAATGGCCCAATTACCATGAACTGTTTTCACAGGGAAATCGAACATTTTCTTGGCTTTGGAGCTCATAGAAAAGGAGGAAATCCGCTGAGTAGAAGAACTCTCTCATGCTTGCTTAAGTGGAAGCAAGTCAAAGCACCGGCCAGTTGTAGAGATAAATAAAAAATTAGCCACATGAAACTACTTACAAATATAGAAGCTTGATAGTACGGTCTTTTCTTGCAGTTTGCATTTACGCTGAGAGAAACTCTGTTGTGACTAACATTTGACCCTGGATAGTGAAAAAGAAAACATTCCAACAGCTCTCAGGTAATAAATTTGGAGCAAATCTCTAAACAGCGGCCACCTGTCTATAGTGATCACTCTTGCAGCGTCTAAAATAGAATTTTCTATTGAATTGAGCCTGTATATAAAGCCACCTGTCTATTATGGTCAATTTATCTACCTCTAGTAACTGGCTGTTATATACAGGTTTCATTGTATGATTGAAAATGTAATATTATTATTATTCTTAACTATTTCTGCTTGTGTACAATGTGTAGCCTATATAAAAAGCACAATCGAACATCATGGCACAAGAGTTAAGCCCTGGGAAAACGACATCAACATTTGCAGGGGAAATCCTTTGAACTCTTTTGATGTTGTGGCTTCTCCATAGCTTCCTTTTAAGTTCATTATGAGTTGCTCTAGAAAATTCTTGAGAAAGTTGGGTCCCATTAGTGCTCTTGAAAAGATTGCTTAAGAACAAGAAAAACACACGTCAGACAGAAAACAGATTTGTTGCACAAAAGTTTCCGTCATTTGCCCAGGGCTTTAAACAACAGAAGACATAAAAATAGTACACAATGTACGTTCAAAAACTTCTTGAATTCCCCAAACTTCGAATATTTAGATTTCGCATTTGTATTACCATGTTTGAATGAGTTAAAACAAAAACAATCAATAACCAGATGTAGTCTTACCACTGATATAATCCCAAGTAAGAGGTAATAAAACTTTATAATATGGTTTCCATTGCACAGCTTTGTACTGAAGCGGGCCAGAAAGTCTCAAGTTACGAATCTTATCACCCGAATCAATCGTTTCTAAATGGAAAGAAAATAAAAGTTTCAAGAAAACCTACATACTATCAATTGCTCATAATTAATGTGCACATGACACCAAATTATTTTTAACAAATATTTGGATAGCTGATGTACGTTATTTTCGAACATTTACTTCTTTAAAAATTCTTTATTGGTTATTGGTGTAAATTGGATATCGCCCGATGCGGGAGGAGACAGAAACAGAACACACTTTTACGTTAGTTGTAACTTCATTACCAGCAAACACCAACACGACGCAACTCCAAACTCAACTTCTCTAAAACTTACAAATTACTCTATATTAATAATATATTCTATTTACGTCAATGCTAGAGTCCAAATCATAAAAATACAAGACAAAGTCACTAAGACAGGAACAATTTTACATGATAAAGAATAAACATATCCAATCTAACCATATTTAAAGATTAAACTATTAACACAGGAACAATTTGAATCCATCATCATTTGTGTTCCGCATTTTATTATCATGCAAGTTATACGTATATACCCTTGTTGACATATATGACGTCAACGTGCTACCCTATGAATAATGAGCTAAATTCTAAAAGACTTTCTGTTAACAACAGTTAGCTTATAATAAACTAACGACACTATAGTCATTTAATACAAATAACATCATATGATCCAGCTTAGCATAAAATTAAAACATAATTACATCATATCGTCACAGTTAACCATTACACTATAAATTAAATTTAACATACATATCACAACAACTCTTATTAGATGAAGTAAGCTATCACTTATATACATAATACTGTCTGTTTATATATCACTATATTTCTGTGTCTGTCCGCGACTTATGTACGTCTTACTGGCGAAATAATACGGATAATTCGTTGTCGGGAAATTATGCAAACATTTGTGTCGAGATAACCGTGTACAGTAACAAATTTGTCGTATGAAAAGTATGGGTCTATGACATTGTTTTACAATAATATACTTCATGTGATATTTTATTTGCTATCATTGTATTAAAAAATTCAGAGATTTTGAAAAATTTCATAGGTCGATAATCTAGCGGGCAGCCAAATCGAATTCAAATTGAAATCTCCAGAACAAAAATATTTTGCTTTGAATTTAAAAGCTGCGTGTAAATTGTTTGAACAAGTGAAACTTGAAACTGAATCAGTTTTATGATAATTAAAACAATACGAAATACTGAATTACATTGAAATACCAGTATAATTAGGCCAAACAAAATATGTTTTGAAATCAAAGAAACGTAGACCTATTTCATGTTGTGTTGATATCAGCAATACATATAGCACGGCACAAACGCTATGAAAATTAAAGAGACTTTAGGTCTTTAATTTATTAATGAAACAAAATGCCGTTCATTACTTTTCTCAAAATCGAGATACAAACATTTCACTTTTAAAAAGGCTATTTTGATATATATTTTGTGAGAACACTAAGCAAACAATCTGTTTTGAAATGAATAATCTATCGCGGGGCATAAAAACAAATTAACTTGCAAGAATTTTCAAAATGACGTTGTCGTTCGATTAATTCGAAAAAATATTCAAAGTTCGAAGAGATTATCTGTGTACAGTCTAAAATTACAGAGCTTAGAATCAATCAAGCCATTGCACAAAAGTATTTCTATAATTTATTATTTAATATAAAAATATGAATCATTTGATTATGAGCAGGCAGGCTTTTATTTTCAGATTTTGCTTCCATAATTAACGATGGAATTGTAAGCATCGATTAAAAGTATAATTCCCTTTTATTGATTTGCTATATGAATAAGACACAGTATGTTACTACAGTTTCGAGAATAAAAGTAGCTGTGTCTTGTTCTCATCGTCGATCAACATTTAATAAAGTTAATTTCAGGTATATCAAATTCAACAAAGTTAAATTGAATTGAGCGTATGATTTGTGATAAATAATAATAATTATAATATTTTCAACGTTCAAAAATGGCTTTCAACTTTAAAAACAGAAAAGCATAATTCAAAAACATTTTTAATAGTTAATTCAGTTTGGATGAGTGTAACAAACCTTGTGTTACAAAAATGAAAAGCGAAAAAGGTTGCATGAAATAATCGATCATAGCAAACAATATTTATTAAATACAACTTACCATTTTCCAAATCAGATCCAAATAAAAACTATACGAGCGGCATAATCTCCGAACAACATTTAAATACATAACACCGGGTTCTCTGAGTTAATACACCAATCAAGAATGATTTAACAACCATATTTTATCGAAGGAGAATGTAAGCCCGATAAGAATAAAATATAAATTGTCTTTTATTCGAAATAATTCTGACAAAAATGATCAGTTCATATCGCGATCAAATGCAAGGTAAAGTAGATTCATTTTCTATATTAGTAAATCCTTTTCATCAGACATCATAACATGAGCGTTTACATCCTACCATCGGCTATGGTATTTTATATCTTTGAAGCTGCACTAAATATTTCCACTCTATAAACCATCGCGTCCGCTTCAATAAATTCTGAATAAATATGCATATCACGAATCTGGCAAAATGAGTTGTTTTCGTTTTTCTATCAAAATAATTAATTTATTCATAATCGTCTTTTCTTTCATTCGACATCTGTAATGTATTATAAATAGCCCGAAGAAATATTGACAACAAGATGTAACATAATATCAATATCGAATTAGTATAGCGATTTATTATAGAATTTTATTTCATTTTAAAAGAATGTTGATGCTATTATTCTGGAAAATTTGATAACAAGAAGCACTATGAGGCCAACTTTTCACATCTTTTTTTTACTTATAAAATTTTTCTTTCAACGAACTCTTAGTATTTTGATAGACTGCCATGAAAATCACAGGCCTGCTTGCTGAGATTGCAAAGATCAAAAATATATAGGCTCATATACTATCAAATCATAATATTTTCAGGTTATACATATAATTTGATTTTCAATTACACGCGCGTGTGCCGGCCTTGTTCAATAATACGTTGTCGAAGCAGTAGGTTTGTTGATCACGTCAGTCAAAGCACCTTTAATAGTAAGTAAGGCAGTGGCTCTTTGGTTATTGCTCTGGTCTTACAATATCAGGGTCGTCAGTTCAAATCCGCCATTCGGCAACTTTTTATCAACGATTTTTCTTATTTTTTTTTAATATGAAGCAGTAAATCATTGTTAATTAACAAAAGATATCGTTTGATCATGTTAATAACAGAAATTAGTAGACCTTGTGTCTTTTCGAAGCTAAATCAATTTAATATTGAATATATTGCATGCAATGCCACGAGTTTGACCGGCCACACCTTGACGGCGTTATTTTGTGAACACCACATTAGTGTTGTATATATTGCAATAAAGATTTATTAATTCGAACCAAACGCGATCCGATCGTATCGGGTCAGATTCGATTTGATATTTTAGGTCTTTGGATCGGATCGGATTTCAAGTGATTTTTTATGAATAGTTTCAGATTTCGATATTTGACTGAATATTTGTAATTTATAATAATTAATGTGTTCTGGCTTCCTTTCAGCACATAAAATAAAGTTTTTTCTATGTAGATATAGCTACGTTAAATTATACATTTCAATCGACTCAATTGATGTGAAATAAATTAAATTTTTTTAAACGATTTTTCTTATTTTTTTTTTAATATGAAGCAGTAAATCATTGTTAATTAACAAAAGATATCGTTTGATCATGTTAATAACAGAAATTAGTAGACCATGTGTCTTTTCAAAGCTAAATCAATTTAATATTGAATATATTGCATGCAATGCCACGAGTTTGACAGGCCACACCTTGACGGCGTTATTTTGTGAACACCACATTAGTGTTGTATATATTGCAATAAAGATTTATTAATTCGAACCGAACGCGATCCGATCGTATCGGGTCAGATTCGGTTTGATATTTTAGGTCTTTGGATCGGATCGGATTTCAAGTGATTTTTGATGAATAGTTTCAGATTTCGATATTTGACTGAATATTTGTAATTTATAATAATTAATGTGTTCTGGCTTCCTTTCAGCACATAAAATAAAGTTTTTTCTATGTAGATATAGCTACGTTAAATTATACATTTCAATCGACTCAATTGATGTGAAATAAATTAAATTTTTATTAAAGGAATGATTGAGATGTATTGATTAATGCTACATCGTTTCAATGCGTATTGTGTCTCATGTTCTCCTCCAGAGTTCATACTCCGTATTATACAGAGATAGTCAGCTTAGTCAATTGTTTAATTATAAGTGATCTGAAAGTTTTATCATAGAAGGTCCATTATGGACTACACTCATAGCTAGTTCCTTATAATACATTACGTCACAATAGCCACAACCCAATATTTCAGCAGTCATAGATAGCCTACACCTTTGCATCTCAATAATCAAACATAAATACACAAGCTCGAAATAAACATTTCATACACGTCATCTAACATATACTAGCCTCCTTGAATTCTAGATCACAATAACAAATCACATATCATATATCACATATCATATATAACTTTAGATCACAATAATAAATCACATATCATATATCACATAAACCCGATCATACCACTACCTTCAACCGGGCCTTCCACTCTCATCATTGTCAACAGAGAGATCAATAGGACGTATATATGAACAGAGTGCCTTCATTAATGTTACATGCCCCTTTGATCTCAGCTAGATCACACATTATATATGACCCATTCACAACTAAATTCATACCTCATCAAGTCATCATCATCAACAGAGAGACCAAGAGAACGTGTATACGAACGGAGTGCCTTCACTAATGTTACAATTGGTCTATTTGAATTTGCTATTTACTAATTTAACATATTGATTTTATCTTGTTTTGACAATTTTTGCTGATTTCTTATTTCTCATTGAGTGAACATGGCTCTCTTGAGTGGTCAGGGTTATATTGCTTTGAGTACTGGTAATTGACTTGCTTGATTTACCTATGTGCTATACTGAACAATGTGATATATTGAATTTCATCGATTTATCTGTGCTATACTGCACAATCTACATGTTTTATTATTTCCACTTTCAATTGGTAAGCTAAGTGTATTAGGTATTCCACTGACATAGAAGTGTGACCAGTGCCTGGTATTGATGGTGACAGGTCTGCTTTCTGCAGTAGGCTATCTAAATCTAACTTATGTCATTCTCAACTGCTAGCTACCCACCAACCAAGCACCAAGCACCAAATCTCAAACCAAATATATTATTATTCACAGAGAGGCAGTGATTTTGGCAGTTATTATACATGCATCATTCAAAGTGTACTACATCAAGTCATTGACTGACTCAGACAATGATAGGGAGAATTAGCTTAGATGGTAGGGCAACTGAAATACAGATCTGATCCTATCTGATATACTGTGGTTGAAATCCCCTGAAGATTAACTCAGTATTGACTTTATCTAAATGAAATGAGTACCATCTAATTGGATAGCGGATTGAGGGTTTAGAGGGATTTGCATTGTGAGTAACTGTGGCACTGTGTTGCGCTTGCACATTGACAAATGCATTCTATCTGTCATGAAATGTGTTGACAACTTGACATTGATCCGCAGTGTCCCGGTTGAGATCAATAAAGAGCATGCAACATTGTTGCTTTCAGAAAAAAGAGCCACTCTTTTAGAAATAGAGGAGGAGTAGTACATGTTACTTGCAGGGCGATGCTGTCTAGATTATTGTTATTAGACAAGGACATCTAATTACTATACAAAACGGAGTGCTTCTAATTGATCTTGATAATCTTTATAATTCAAGTTAAGTTCAATACTCACTGACAGGTACAGAACTCAATGCATCCTTGAGGGCCACTCGCCATCCATATTGATTGACAGCTATGACCTTGAATGATACTTTTAATTCGTCTTCTGGATCAGCTCCCTCTTTATGTACATACGAATGCTTGCATGTTGCTGCAAGGGCTGATACAACTTTTGTATCTTGTGTCTGTAGATAAAAATCGATTTGAATTTTGATGCTAGAGTTCAACAATTCAATTTGATTGGTCAATCATAGCAAATCATGATATCTGTATATGGGATTAATCTGCTGATCAGTAAACGTCCTAACCATAAAATATTGAAATTATGTCACTTGTTCCAAGTATAATCTATACAAGATACTAGCAAATGAGTTACAATGTGGCTGCTGGTCTATTGTAGGGGATGCCATAAAGCAATTGATGTAGGCTATGTTCTTAAATTTAAGCAAATTACAAATAAGGGCAGTTTTACAGAAATGTAGGCTAGTTACAAGCCATTGTGAAGATAAATTGCGCATTAATTTAATTTGTTGGATTTGTTGGATTCCTGTGATTTAATTTGTTGGCTCTCAGGAAAGACATGAACAAAGTTCACACAACAACACCATTGGTAAAACTTGAATCAGAATTTTAACAAAAATGAAAATTAAAAATTTTGAATAGAATTACCGAAAAAGTTATCGGCAATTTGTTATAAATGCAGTTATCTACTTACTACAAATACCCCATTCATTGGATCCGCAGAAACTGTTACACCACCAAAAACGACATAAAGCAGTGGCTCACTTGCATTGGCTACAGGCAACCATTGAACTCCAACGTTATCCATTGTAATATTTATAGCAACGGGAGCAGCAGTTAGCGGAGGAGGAGCCATTGGAGAGTCAACTTAATAATTAAAGAGACACACTGTTGATATCTTGATGCATTGTAGCTAGGCTAACATCCGTAAACCTACATAAACCTATATAGTCTCTGTTAACATAATTTTCTAGCATAAATTTTTTAATTAAAATAGAGGGATTGGCTTATACACCAATGTATTTACAACTGATAGCCAACATCCAAGACAAAAAAGAAACGACAACAGTACAATCAAATCTGCTATAGAACGGACGGCAACTCTTGTTCATTTAGTTTGTATCTAGGATCGCATGAAATGATTGCATTACGTTGAATATTTGTTCAAGTGTAAAACATATAAGTATGAATGTCAAAACACATGAGCGGTTTGAATGAATATAAAATAAGTAATCCGCTGTGAAAAAAATAGTTGAGTTCATGTACTGTTCATGAAAATTAGGCCATTTAACGTTCATGAACTGTTTTCATGATTTAAACAGAGACAATACTTTGCACTAAACTCTAAACGATAAACTTTATTTTCAATTATTTTACTTGAAAGCTAATCTGACAATTTATGTAACAACCCCTGTGAAAAACAGCTTAGGAGTTCATGAACAATTCATGAACATTAAATGGCCTCAAATTTCCATGAACTATTCATGAACTGTCCATGAACTGTTCATGAATAGGTCATTAACAGTTCATGAAAATTGGGACCATTCAACGTTCATGAAATGTTCATGAACTCTTCATGAACTCCTGAACTATTTTTGCAGGGGTTTCAATATTCATTCATTTTACACTGTTTTTGATATTGGTTTGTTAAAATATATTTTACCATTTGTTTATCTGTCTGGTAGAGACAACAAAGAAAATCAAACATCAATGTAAACAAATTAAATAAAATGGATAAAAATTATTTTGAGAAATTATAAATATGGTTTAAACTTAATTTACAGGAGATGACGTCAGAAATATTCAAGATTGCATCTAGATAGACCTACCTGTTGATGTAAGATTGGATTTAATATCATTATAAATGTCACATCCACGGATACAGGACGAGTTCTGCAAATTAAAATATTCAAAATGTTACTACATACGACTATAAGAGGAATAAAAAGCTTCCAAAAATATACTTAATAGACATTTAAATTACGTTATGCATAAATTCAAACATATGACATATTTTGCCATTCTTGTGTATATCTTATCTGACTGACTCTATATGTAAAAATTTGGGAATATATATTCTGGACAGGGTTCGACTAAAGTGGGGATCCTGGCATCCTAGATCCCAAAAGGCTAGAGAAAATTCAGAAATCAATTTTCTGAATTAAGCCACACGTCAAATTCCAACAACAAACTTCAGAAGAAAATGCTGAGAACATTTTTCAAGATTACGGAAGGCTAAATCTATTGTCGGACACTGAGTCTGGGTAATTCCATGTAGGTGAAATCAAAGCATTAATCAAATAACAATGTGAGAGCTAAAGTATGGGAACTATTATCAAATATAATATTTCTAGGTTGTCATTTACTTATATTTCAGCACGCATCGTATTGGCTATTCTATCTAGTAATCTAGGATCTAAAATCTATGAAAACAAAATAATCACAACTCAACAATTGTATACAATAGACTTCATGAAAATTACATAAGCTTTGCAATATTTCATGTTGCATTCACAGAATTTTTTCAACTCAGGAACTTTATAAAATATCAAACAAATAGTTCACACTTTCTGTGAACTAATGGTCTCATAGCTTCATACACGACACGTCAGGAGAAAACGATAAGGCATCACAAAATCACGAGCCGCCTTGGCAAATGATTTTCGCCTTCAAGTTTTCTCCTGAAGTGACTCGAGTGAAGCTATGAAACCATTGGTCACAGAAAGTGTGAACTATTTAGTTTAGAAAATAACCAACCCCGCTTTGTGATATTTGGTACCCTTTTTAAGAGCATTTGTTGATCTTAGGGGACCAGGGTCATTTCGGACGCGGGTGACTTCGGACAGAACGGTTTTAGTTTAAATAAAAATTAAACCTCTTAGTACGTTAAATACAAAGGTAAAACATACATATTGCCAACATTTTAGATAATTTCATCAAGTAATAAAAAAGTTATTATGGTTTGAAACTTTGTCCTGCTTTTGTGTATTATTTTTTCTGGAAGAAAAAGTTCAACGAAGAAAATCCAGGCAACCAACATGTTGATATTTGGTACCATTTTGAAGCCAGTGACGTTGTGTGCCTCATACTGAAGTTTCATGCACATGCGCTTTGAAAATTCAACTGCAGAAGTGATATTCTTCAATGAATTTTGTTGTTGGAATTTGACGTGTAGCCTAATTCAGAAAATGGGGTGACTATGGTCAGAGCGTCATAACATAGCAAAGCGATGAAGACGTAATATATCAAGCTGTGAAACAATGGTAAATCCGAAATTAAGTGGGTGTCACGCTTCTCATTCCATTCAAGTTTGACACGCTCCAGCTGTGATGTTGTGTAAACATTTCAGAGCACGCGTGATCCGTCGGCTTAAAATATCTGGAAATAAGATGGTCTAGTTAAATATAACATCAAATTGTGGATGAAAAATAAGTATGAAGTGCATTTAATTACAGATATGTCTCAATTTATATATGTCGAAGTGTTTGGTTTACTCTTGTTGATTTACAAGGATGTTTTGTTTCCGTTTGGGGCCGCTGAGTTATCACTTGAATATACGGCTTTCGACTTGAAATTATAAATATTATCATGGTTTGTAATTTATGAATAATTTCATCGATCTCTCTGAGTAGATGAATGATAAAGCTTTCGATTGATGTCAATAAACATTTGTTTCGTGCATTGCTGAGAGTTTAAATTCACTGTCCAGAGTCATCCCAGTCTGGCCGAAGTCACCCCGCTCAACTAGGGGTAAAAGAATGATTAAATACTCGGCACTCAAATATATTTCATTTTCCAACAATTTACCCTTTTAAACATGGCACAATAGCTATTAAATGATATACGATTTATTTCTTTCGAGCGAAAAATAACATAATTACAAGTAAGAAACCAAAAAGCGTCCGATGTGTACCCGGTCTCCCCTACAAACCCTGAACAACTACGTAATTCTCCAATATATATGACGTCATCAGAAGAAATATGGTTAGATAGGTTTTTGTCCTGGTTTATTTTTGATTTGATGTTGTGCTATCATCATCATCATCAATCAGATTGCAAGAATTATTCATAGAAAAACCTTGTTATGTTCTAATCATCAACACTTAATGAAGATTTCACAAAACCGTCAGTTCACATGATCAGTTCATGAAAAACTTATTGAAAATACATGACGTGAAGTGACACACTTTTTTAATTAAATTCCTCAATTTTTCAAATTGTTAAACAATTCATAAAATGTTAATGAACAATTGATGATTCTTTTCATGAAAAAGTTGATGCAAAGTGTGCTTTTTATTTCATGAACTTTCTTTCCATTGGTAGGCTAATAAGCAACTGTCTTAGCAGTTGATCTATGTACATTTTAATTACAAATGGCTGGCAACTTGGTCTATATGATAAAATTTCACTGTGCATGTGACTCAGCTTACTGATTGACAGGAACGTCGGCACGATGTAACACTATCCCATTGATATTTGCAAGGTTGTATACACTAGAAGAAAAAGAAGAAAATCAAAACTTCACACCAAGGGATATCAAGTGCATCGTTAATTACAGCATATGATGTCACAAAACTGTCAATCTCTAAAGATTATGGCAGTCAGGTGAAAAACCTTACACTGATTTTTAAATATTTATAATTAGATGGACGTGAAAAACCAGTTAATAACCTTAGCTTTATAACATTGAGACACACTGCTCTCGCCCCCTTCCATAATAAAACCTTATGAAATAATTAGCTCTTGCAGTAAACTCAGTTTACTAAACTGTACAAAATTAAGAAATTCAACAAAGATTTAAGTTGGAATTAGTTGATGCATTGCTTGATTTTGAACCCTGACGATTACAAGCTAGGCAATATTCAGTACCTGACAGAAGGATTAGCCTTCTGGAATCCTAAAAAGCTTTCAATTTTTTTATCTGCATTTTTTGTTGAGGTTTGGCATATATTACAAAGAGAAAAGGGTAAATTTTCTTTTGATTTTGCCCTGGCTCTCCAGGGGCCCCCAGGATCTAGGATCCCACGATCGCCTCTTTTGCTGGAACCTGGCTATAATTGTAGTTTGGAATTCCCAAAAGACAAGCGTTATAGCTTTAATGGTAGAAGTGTGGGAAATGAACTGGTAGTCAAATATGAGTTTTACAATTTCTTTTTTTCTTTCATTTATTGAATTCATTTAGGGTCACGCTTCATGTGATAATAAATGAGTTACAATCCTGTTTCGAGGGCTTCAAACCCTATCTTTTAGGGTTTCAGAAGTAATTACTTGAAAAAGCTATATGCCTATAGGTAGATATCTATTCTACTGAGTTGTGGGCTAGTCAATTATCTTATGCACGGTCAGTAAATTGACATCATGGCCTCCCGACCACTGGGAAACACCCGGGAAAATAACACTGTTAAAATTCCCGGTATCCGGAGAAACTAGCTGGTTAAAATCCACGTCCTAAATTACCGGGATATCGATCAAAGTAACTTAAGTTCTTCTTTCTATAAATGTCTATTCGTCTGCATAAAATGAAATCAAAACAAATTTTTACAACAGCAGTAACAAATGTGTGTTAATTTGTTTTGTTTAGATATTTTGTTAAAAACAGTCAAGGTAGAAACATTTTATCAAATAAAAAAAAGTTAATTCCCGGCTCCTATTTACCCCGCTTTTCAGAATAATATTAAAATTTATTAAAATTCCATATACCTGTGCAATGAAGCTGTTAAAGCCATGTTAAAGCTACGGGTGTGGCGAGTTAATGTCCGGCTATTTCCCGGGGGTCTGGGGGTCATGATGTCAAAACTGGTGCATTAAAACCATAACTCAAATAAATCCAACCTAATTTTTCAGCGCAAAGCGACAAGTCTAGATTTCTAAGCTAGATTCCTATTCCTAGATTAACAATAGGCTAGATTCTATAGATGCAATAGTGAATGTAGCCCTACCTGTAAGCATTCGTTGCTTGAACAATCATTTTGCCCTGGAGAAAGTGTGCCATTTATCTTAGGAAACTGTTTGAAAAATAAAATAAAATGAAATGGATAATGTTCCGGCAGCCAGAATCCTCAGTACTAGCGATGATGTTCCGTGCTTCCATGTTGAATATCGTTTCTGTCTTATTTTTATTCCAAACAGTCGACCCAATCTACGATGAATTATGAATTATTTTACAAACCATTTAAGATTTAATTTGGATCAATCGACAAATCCATGTTTAGCTTACTATCTACATACGCATGAGCAAAGGGCGCACGGAACATTATCTTTTGATAACAGCTTCCGGCAGCCGGAACAATATCCACCGCAAATATAAAAAGTACTGTAAGGCCTGCTCTCATACTCACATGTATTCATAAGCTGTTGAATGGAATATATTCATTAAATAGTGAAACCCGTCCATACACCGTACATTATTTTTAGTTGGGCGCTATAATAATGAATTAACAAGTTCCCTAAATTTCATAAAATCTTCTTTTCAAAAATCACTACAAAATATTTACAAATTTTACGAAGGGGGACACAGGAAGCAACTTATGTAATGGAAGGGGGAAGCAAAACTTCAGGAGCATTTTCCCCAAAAATGTAGATCGCTGTTCCTGGGAAAATAAGTTTTATCCTCTCATTGATATTTTGAGTTGCCATTTTTATTTGCTCTGTTGCTTCATTTTCTGATCTTTGTCAAATATGGATCAAATAATCTATTAATCTAGAATCGTTTGCAAAGCATAACACTTCATAAGCTAAGGCTGGCTAACAACAAATTGGATGCTAAGTAGTCACTAGACATTTCCAATAACATGACAAATACAGCGAGAGAAGGCGTTTCAACAGTAATATTGACCATATAACTGTGAGCTGGCTGAGCCTGGGACTGAAGACGAACAACACACTCGGAATTTTAATATTTTAATATCATATATCTATGTACAGTTACACAGAATGACACAATAAACAAGAGAATCGTGTTGTTTTGATTACCAATCATAAAAAAGCATGCCTTGATCATGGAATGAAATTAAATATCTGGCCATACCTCTACAATACAGCGAGAATAGTAAGTTGCAATTTGGAGCATGTAAACTTCTGTCCTACGTATGCCAAGAAACAGAGGTGAAAATTTGCATTCTTCAAAGGCAAGGGAGGAGTCAACTTGCCAGTAAAAGTTTCCAATGCATAAAAGTACGAATACAAGTGTAAAATGAAGCGGATAGAGATGATACATCCTCATAAACTTTAGCAGGCAAGATTATTAATGACCGACCTCCTTTAAAAGCGGCAAGCGACTGCAGAATTCAGCGAAAATGAGGACCTGGAAGGAATCAGGTTAATTATTTCGCACCACATTCACACCTGATTCGTCAGAACAAAAGTTACAAAAACACAACAGAATCTTTAGAAAAGTTAGATAATTAGATTGATTACACCACACCACTCACAATAGATACTAATACAGAATTACCAACTGACAAGAACCAAGCTTTGAGGTATGAAAGCATGGTAAAAGATAATAGATTAAAAGAAAGGACAGAAAGTTTATACTGGACAAGCTAAAATTACACTATGAATAAAAAAGTTGTGAAATTTAACAACTTTTTTCAATACTTTTTAACACATGTGAACTGTGCAATATATATTCACAAGTTTTTTAAATAGTGAAAATTAATCAAAAAGTTGTAAAATAAAAAGTTGTGAAAAAGTTGTGAAATGATAGCATAGACAAAAATAATTTGCCGAGGGTGTACTTATTCGCCTGCCCCTGTATCCAGTTCTCCCTTAAATTTGTAGGGTTTTATTCGGTTTATTTATACCATATTGGGAATCTTATCAATAATGAGTCATTTATTTGTTCATTTGCATTTTTTATTAACATTAATCAATGAAACAAATAATGATAATAATAATAATGATGATTGTAATTTTGTTGGAAGAGGAACTTCGTTCCTCAAGGCCTATTTAGTTTTCTTCCTAGCAGAATGGGATTTGCTAGGATACCTTCAAAAAACGAAATATTGATCATTAATCAAAAATGAATCAGATTAAATAGTTAGATCATTACATAAATTAGTATTTCGCATTATACTATAAATCACCTTCTTGTCCTCTGAATACCGCTGCTCCTACTTCTTTCTCTTTTCTTATTATTGAAACCGTTTCTCTAAATTAATATAATTGATCAGATATTATGATCTAAGCATTGCAGTTGTAGTGGTCTAAAATATAGTATTTACGTCACTATACTTGACTATTGTTTAATCATGCAAACAATAATACATTTTAACTATGTCAGTTGTAATCGTATCTATCAAAATTGTTCACCCTAAGTAATAGTAATTAGGCGCTTTGTATAGTAGTTGTGATCTCTCATTCTCTCTACAATATAACAAAAAATAATATATAACTACAGTATGTATGTATATACTATCATCACACATCGGAAGAGGAACATTTTCAAATATCCAATTATTATATGTACCTATTATGTGGCTGCACAACTTCACGTGATGTTGATGGTATGGCAGAACCATTTGATGTCACTGTTGGTGGGGTGGTAAATTCCAAGCTCTACAAAAAAAAAACAGACAGAAAATAATCAAGGTGCATAATTTTCAATCTCTTCCTTCTATTCTGGAAACATTGAATAACATATATATTATCTTAACTTTTCTTGTTGTCTTTTCAGATAGGACCTTCTATTAGCCAAAGATTCTGCTAGATGCTTATTCAGCTGTTCATATTTACCTGAATCCCAGGGTGTTTTTGAAGAAGCTATATATGACAAAAATTTCACATCTTATAATTCACAAGTCAGATACTGCAATAGTGATTTATTGGTATATTGTATATTTATACTTATACAACGTTCATTAATTTTGTTTTGAGGCCTCTCCTCTCACACTCCTTTAACTTATGTGGTACGTCCCACATGCCACACCTTTTTGCAGTTTCTCGTATCAAATTCTGAAATTGACAAAATATCAATTAGGTATCAATGAAGACGTTTAATGAATTAAGTATACTCTTACATTGGAAGTAGTTTTACATATAAATGATTGGAAGATACTGTGTTGTTGTTGTTTATTTGTCAAAAATACTGACCGGATTATATAGGAAAGTAAAACTTCCACATACATATATCCTTTAAATACATAAAGAAAGCAAAAATGTGTTAATTGTGTTAACTATACTAGTAGTTCATATAGATTGTTAATTAACTTTGCATCAGGCATTTAGATCAACAGTGTCCAATTTTGATTTGAAGGAAATTAATGATTTGGAGGTTACCACACTCTCTGGTAAACTGTTCCACCATGGAATTACTCGATTGATAAATTGGAATTTGCTGATATTTAGCCTACCGGATACATTTGTCAGTTGTTACCTCGCATTGAATGTTTAGTTTTATTGAATGTACAAAATTCTTGTAAATGTAAATCTACTAGATTATTAATAATTTTAAACATCATTATCACTGATCGCTTTTGATTCTTCTTAATTCCAAAGAATCAATATTAAGATACTTCAAACGAGTTTGATATGTTTGACCGTAAATGTGTTTGATGTGGCATACATGCCTGATAAATGTTCTTTGAACCTTTTCAATGCTAATGATATCTTTAATTAAATATGGTGACCATACAGGAGACACTGATTCTAAAAGTGGTCTCACGTACACACTGTATGTTTTCATTAAAATATATTAAAACATGATCATCTCTGCTTGAGAAACATTTTCTCATTAGGAATGACCTAGACCAGGCCTATGCAGTAATCGTAGCGAAATGAGCTGAAGGCTTGAGGTCGGTAATGAATACAACTCCCATGTCTTTCATTCTATTTACTGATCTCAGGTCATTTTCTTCCAAGTTTTAAATATTTTGCTGAACGTTGAAATTTCCAAAGGAAAATAAGCAATATTTGTGAAAAGCTAGACGTAACTGCCATGTTTGGCCCATGTAATTACTTTATCTAATGATCCTTGTAGATTTAGATTTGACTCTGATCTTGTAGAAAAGATTTTTGCGTCGTCTGCGAACAATTTGATATGACATTCGTCCTCAAGGCAACTTACAATGTCATTAATAAATGTAATAAACAATAGAGGGCCAAGTACGGAGTCCTGGGGGTACACCGCTGTTAACATTTAAAACTTTAGAATAGACATTTTCAATACAAACAGATTGAGTGCGACCAGATAGTATGTAGTGCTGCAAACTTTACCTTGTAATAATTTTGAGGGGCAGAGTCTTTGGCCATATTTGCCCTTGGCATCATCATTTCCACATCAAATCTATAAATTAAAATAATGAATAAATACCAAGCTACAATACCAACCAAGATAATGTTTGTAGTGAATTACCAATTCTTGTAAATATAGTACAATATATTAATATTTTACCGGTTATCAACTTCGTTAGAGTTTATCATTGAGTTTTTTGACGATGCATGTGGGACAGTGGTGGTTTGGTGTTCGCTAGTTATGTTCATCAACGATTCTTGCAACTCCATCTCGTTGACCCCTTCAAGCTCTATAACGTTTTTAGGTATGGCGTATGTCTGGAATGCATTTCCAAACGCTTTAACGTATTGAACTGAAAATAAAATTAATTGTCATTAATGTCATTAAAACTGATAATTATTAGCAGTATTATTATCATTACTATTAAATAAAATTAAAGTTATTTAGAATGAATGTTAATACATATCAACCATGATTTATTTTTCAAGGATTTAAAAGGATTTATCAAGGAATTAGTAATCATTTGATCCGCCATTTGCTCGAAGGGATAATTCGAAATTGTCCACTGCATCAACATGAATGTTTCCATTCGAACGAATCAACTCGTGCATCTTTCGACGGATTATAAGAATCGGAAACATCCATCAGCTACTGTTTTCGAAACATACAGCGTAATAATGTGTTGTCATTGCCATACTCTTCGAAATCGTGATATTAAACAAACTATTAACCAATTCTTTTCTTTTCATTCCATAGATATACGATCAATGCTGGTCAGAGCTGCTTTTTGGCAACATTCCCGCAGAATTAATGAGTAACCACTGCATGTCTATTATGCAGGACTTTCAATGTGATTGTATGAACAGGTATATAATCATAATGACACATGTAGATTATCGATTTGTATTATTGTATTATTTATAGTATCATACTAAAGGTGTGCGAGTCCGAACCGGATCCTCCTCGATCAGATTTAGATCCGATTCGAACTAACTTTCAGCTTTCGAATCGTACTGGCATAATTCTGTCTGATTAAATCAGTTTTCAGGAAAATTCACAACGGATACCAAAAAATTCGGAATTGTGTTGACAATGTTCGTGTTTTTCATGATGGTATATGCGATAAAAAACACACAATAATTGGCGCAACAGTTTCGATTTAATCTAAAATCATCTTCAGGCAATGTGAAAAGAGAGAGTTACAAAGTTACATGAATATTTATATAAAAATATATATTATATAAAACAAAATATTATATATAAAATATATATATATTAAACAACGACCAGAAGAAATACAGAAAATGGAAGAACAATACCAAAGAGCATTTTGCCGCTGTTAAACTATTTTTGATTGTAACTGTTACTTCACCGTGTTTGTATCGTATATTCGTAATTAGTTCTTGTGCTAAAATATCTCTCCTGTAATTATTGTTTGCCATTGTTAAAAAGTATAATACCGTTCCGAAAAATTCTATAGACAAATTAATTAGATTTTTATATAAATATTCATGTAACTTTTTAACTCTCTCTTTTCACATTGCCTGAAGATGATTTTAGATTAAATCGAAACTGTTGCGCCAATTATTGAATGTTCGGGTTGTTTGGATTAATTTTTGATCTTGAAATTCGGATTGAATCGGATTTCTTATCCGTGGTCAATTTTCAGAAAACATGATCCGACGCACACCTCTAGTTTATCCATTGAAATAATAATTTGTAATGCATGGTAGTGTCTCAGGTAAAATATATTCATGAAAATGGCACCAAAGCCTACAGAACAGACACGATTACATTAGCAGACGACCGATCACCATTCACTAACACCCTACAAGATGCCAATATAACAGATGTGGTTGGATCCATCAACTAATGATGGACCCACATCAACTTCATATTACGTAAAAATAAATAGAATAAAAAAATTAATTAAATATAAATATAATTTGTAAACCTCTCCTTTGTATGTTCTCCACAAAAATTTGTTTTATTTGAGACAATGCATTTGTTTCTTCTGTTCTCATCCATCCTCGCTCCTCGGTCCGGACATGCGCAGTTTATCAACTTTTGCCATGCGTATCTGTCATTTGCGATTTGAATTAGATTGTTGTTATTTACATTGACCCTTACGTTACGTATTTACTTTTACCATTATTACACTTCACCATTAATTTAATATTTACATTTAGATTTTGTAATTCCTTTTCTACACATTTTAGCCACGTTAGTTTCTGGCTTCTGCCCTCCTCTTGGTTTTTGTGTATAGAATTGTTCAGCTTCTTTTGAGGGCTTTCTTTGCTGGTGCATCTGTTGGCAATCGAACCAAATAGCCATACCACTTCAGCCTTCGTCTCTTAACCTCCACACTCCAAGGTATTTGTTCTGTCATTTCATATAATTTCAGATTATTAATTTTATCATCCCATTTGATGTCTATAGCATTCTCCTCAAAAACATTTCTTTGAAATGCGTCTATTTCGAAATTTTGATGTTTTTGTTAGGGTCCAGAGTTCACAGTTATAGAAAAAGATGCTCTCTATGTGAGTCTTGAAAATTCTTATTTTTATCTTTTTTGTTGTTGTGTTTTTATTATCTAGTATGTGTTTAGTTGTGTATATGATCTTTTGTCTATTTATATTTTCATCTGTACTCAGCATGCTACCTAGGGATTTACATTTATTCCAGTCATTTCTACCATTGTCTCAAGTTTTAATCTCGTACTTGTAGTAGTATTGTAATTGTGTTGTAATCATTGTCATAACTTCCTGTAACGTCATATTACTAACTATCATCCATTCATTGTAACTCATGTAAATACCGTCCCTCGACACTTGTAAACACATTCCTTGCTTGGTGCTCTCACGAATAACATCTCAACTCAATCTCTTGTGTCATATATCTCAATCCTGCTTACACACAGTATTCTCATACTATTACAGTACTGTTCGGTCTTATCGTTATTTACTTGCAGGCTATGCTTTTTCAATATGTCTGGTACTTCTCTCTAGTCTCTCTTGTTGCTTGCAATCCAGCTGATATCGTCAGCATATTGCTGATCTATTAATAGTTCATGTTTCTGTTTAGTATAATTGTGATCTTGTGTAGGCCTATATGATGGATTTGTGATTGGTTTATTTTCTTTAAATGCTTCAGCTAAATATAATATGAATAGTATAGGACTATAGGCAATCTCCTTGTGGTACTCCTATGTTAGTTTTTATGGGATGTCCAATGTTATCATCTAATTTCAATTTATTATTATGTCTTCAATGAAATTTTCACCATCTGAAGTTCGTCATCATTTCTTTCAGGGTATTTATAAGAGTTTTTCTTTTTACGGTGTCAAATACCTTTGACATGTCTAGCAAAAATAATTTTATTCCATAATCTTCGGTTGCAATAGCTTTCTCTGCTAAGGTTTTGAAGGCGAAAACATGTTCTGTTGTACTACAAACCTGCTGATACTCTGCCTGTGAGCTCGGTATTCTGCTTTGCATTTTTTGAAGGCATCGTCTCAACATACAAATATCTTCCTGAGTACTGAAAGAAGGGTGATTGATCTTAGGTTGCATGGAGGTCCGCAAACAGTGTCGGTGACCAAATCACCATTGTTTCATTATCCTCATAGCCAATCTATCTTGGTATTGTTCTTCTTCGTACATCAACTTTTATTCTTCCAATATATTCAATTCGAAATATATTTATATTATGAAAAAGAGGCTAGCTTCATTATCAATAGCTCTTGCAGCGAAAATAAATTTTACTTTTCTAAGCACGTGCATTCTATAGATAACTCTATTTATATTTGTATATAACAAAAGACGGCATCCTATTTCCAGATAAGCCTTCGTATATATATGACGGTGTGTATACCAATACTCACACAACAAAACTGCAGCCAAAGAAATTTTATTTGATGTATCCATGGTCATCAACAAGTCAGAACTCCTCATACTAGTCCAATGCAGGAAAAAACACCTCAACAGCGGATCCCAATACTTCCTCGTATGGATGTTAATTATGACAAAAGTAACCAAATTGTGCAGCCTACTCATTTACCATATAGTATTAGAACATAACAAGGATTTGCTACGAATTAATCTTGCAATTTGATTGGTTAAACCCGGTGACGCTATTTCACGACAGAAAAGCGGCAAAAACAAACCAAGAAACCTAGCGTTACAGACAGGAAATATTTCAAAATGGCTAACCAAAACAAACCAGCTCCAAATTTTGATTTTGGTATAAATTTTAATGCGTCTTCTGCAAGCAATTCTCGAAATGAACGTTTTATCGAAACAAATGAACAAGATATTGATCAACTGTTAAGTTCTGCGGAGTCAAAGAGCACAAAACGAGCTACGGAATACATAATGAACATATATCAAGGTAATTTTTTTTGCAAATACGAAGCAACCAAATTATAAAGTTTCATAAATACATAAATACAGTAATTTAATTTGCTTGCTATACATATTCAATTAATTGTATCGTAGAATGGGCAGCAGTCCGACAAGTGACACAATCAATAGAAGATATGTCCAAAGAGGTATTGGATGCAACGTTGATAAAATTCTATACACTCAAGTCAAAACAAAAAGTGGGAACGACTACGGTCGTTCATCATTAATTGGTCTCAGAAATGGCATTGAAAGACATTTGAACAATCCTCCTTTTAAGAGAGGATTTAAACTGTCCTCTGACCCAATGTTTGCCAAATCCAATAAAGTATTAAACGCTCTTTTAAAATCTCTCAAGATGAAAGGTAAAGAAAACGTAAAACATAAGGAGCCAATACAGAAGGCCGACTTGGCAAAATTAAGAACGTCTGGAGTGTTTTCTCTCAATAGCCCAGTATCTCTCCAGAAGAACGTTTGGTTCAATACCCTTCTTTTTTGGTGTAGAAGAGGGCGTGAAGGTCAATGCCTTTTGACGAAACGAAGCTTCGTATTTGATGTTGACGACGATGGTCGGCAATACATCACAATGAGTCACGCTGAACTCACAAAAAACCACCAAGGAGGTCTTCAAGATGTACAGTCGTTTGAAAGCATGGGTAGATTATACCGCAATGATTGTCCAAATAATGGTTACGCTGCTTTGCAATTATATCTTTCCAAATTGAATCCAGAATGTGATCGGCTATTCCAATATCCCAAACGTGATTGGGTACCAGAATCCGCTATATGGTACGAAAATAGACCAATTGGTATTAACAAATTGGGGGAAATGATGAAGACGCTCAGTAAGGAAGCAGAATTATCCAGGATATACACCAACCATTGCGTTAGAGCAACATCTATAACTTTGTGGTCGGATGCAGGCCTAAGCAATCGACGCATTATGGCTATCTCAGGACACCGAAGTGAGCAGTCAATTAAAAATTATAACGACAGACCATCATCGGGTCAGTTAAAATCTTGTAGTGATGTCCTCAGTGATGCTCTTCATGAAATTCCAAGTACTTCATCTTCTTCATTGAGCAGAGCTGATTCAACAAGAGCTACATGTGATTCCGTATCAAATAATTTAGCACCAGCCGTCGGCGTTTCACCAGCCATGTTTCATAATTGCTCAATCGCAAATATCAATGTAAACATTTATAAATAAACTAAAAAATTATTATTTTATGTTACTTGTTCTTATTAATCACTTTGTTAGATTGTTTATAATATACCATATCATCAGTGATAGAAAGTTGAAACTGTAAAGTGTATTGTGTTCTGATCATTTTTCAAACTTCAAAATGCAAACCACAACTCGTGCAAAATGCAAAAGAGAGAAAACTCTCCACCATTATCTCGCTCCAGCTCACTTCCTGTGACGTCGCTGTAATAGGAGAATATTTAATTTGATCACGTTAACAATAGCGATACGCTAACGATGAATACATTCAATACTGTTGCAACAAAAACATCAAATAAATGTCAGTAATGTTCTAAACCAAATAGTTCATACTTTCCGTGAACTATGCTCTGATAGCACCACTCGAGTCACTTCAGGAGAAAACTCGAAGGCGAAAATTACTCGCCGAGGCGGCTCGTAATTTTCTGATGCCTTCTCGTTTTCTCCTTACGTGCCTCTCGTGGTGCTATCAGAGCATAGTTCACGGAAAGTATGAACTATTTGTTTAATGCAGATTACATCACGGAAAGATATAATAAAATATATATGATAACACATGAATTAACAATGGAAATGAAGATGTACCGTCATCTGCACATAGTTTATAGAGACAAACCCTTGTCAGACAATCAGACAATCGGGTTTGTCTCTATAAACTATGATCTGCATCAATCAAATAAGTTCTAACTAAGTTTGAAAGGATCTAATTCATAAACATAATTAATTCCGGGTAATTAATATATAGATAAATATATTTTATCCAGTTCTGATATTCAGTATGATTGCAATAAAATAATTGTTATAGGCAATAATTACGTTAAGTATGATAGATCTAGTAATAGCCAGAGAATACATAACACATCAGTAGGTATATACCGTATAGTCCCCTTATACTTTTACACTTTCCATTAGAAATATCTTTTTAGGAAATGCATCTGGTAGCAAAATATATTTTTATTTTATAAATCATGGACAATTTGGAAAACTTCTTTCAATGTAATATTTTGGAACTTTCAGTGTTTTAACATCTTTTTGACAGAAAATCTTCATCGAAGTTTAATAAAACCTTTCTAAACTCAATAAAACCTTTTTTTAAATACACAGCAAAAACTGAAAAATGGCATAGCCATTAAGTCTTATTTCAGAGAAAAAATTAGTCCAAACAAGATCTGTTTTAACAGGTATTTCACACTTCTTGGACGCCGATCATAATTGTCTTAAAAAAGAGATTTAAAATCTCGCATACCTGTCTGAGCTCATTATGTCTTGTATCAAGATAATCTAGCTTGCTGCTGAATTTTATTTTATTTCGCATCACTATATGAGCGATGCTGTTCGTTTACATTGTGTGAAAATTTACCAAGAAACTGAAAATAAATTTCAATCACTAGAAATGAGAAGGAAAATTATGAATTATATACCTTAGTTCATAAAACAAATAGTTTTGACATTATAAGTTCACCGTTGACCACATGTAGGTAGACGGTATATAGGGTGATTCCATATATTTAATGTTTCATTGTAATTGGGTAAAGAGTAAACTGTGCAACAAAATTAATACAGTCCATATCCTTTTATATCTATATCAATGTATAAAAAATGAGGGAAAGAAATGGTCAAAAAAGTAACGCTCTTTGTATGGTTTTTTAAATGTACCTTTTTTTAGTAAAAACAAGGTTACAACAGTATGATGTTTGTATGCGTGTATTTTATTTCTAACCATCAAGGATTGGCAAATAAAGTATATACAAAATATCTGTATTAAAATTTATACAGCTATGTCATACAACGGTCATAAAAGTGAGCATATTTTCTTATGGAAACGTGAAATATATTGATTTGATAATTGATGTAATTTATGATAGGCAATTTAACATTTTGAATAATGCTCGATATAAAGCAATAGCTACATTGCATTTAGTTAATTGAATCTGTTGTAAGGTTTATCTTCAATTTTATAGAGTTTTTGAAAAAGATAACTATAAATGATGTCGATATTGTCTAGAAAAAATGTTAAATTTCTACTTGCATTGCGTTGATGATTCAAAGATAATACAACTCACAGAAAATTACTCTTCTTGAACGACAGTCTCTAACCAATCATGTAACCGTCTAATAACCAATTTGATATTTTTTCTGTGGATTTAGGCAGGACACCGTTGAACCCAAGTAGTATTATTATTATTTTAATCACGTCAGGCCTGGAACCATATCATTCAGCGAATCAAAATAATAATAAATTCATATTGTAATAGCCGTGGTAAATTATTTACATTTACCACATTGTAGTAAGTAACTGAATAGCTCTTTAGTCGCCTTCAAAGTACGGGTTACAAAACCAGGGTCAGCCATTCAGCAAAAATTGAAAACATTCGAAAATATTAATCAAACAGAAAATAAACAGCATATGTGGTATGATTGCGGAGATGACAGCTTTTCGCAAATAATGCTCGAGTTGACGCAGTATCTATCTACTATATCCAATGATCGTTGTATGATATATATCTATCTAACATTTGCAATCAAAATAAAATAAAGCAAAATAATACATTCATGCGGCAAGATGTGAAACTTATTGCGTGAGTCACAATTTCAATGATTACTGATCAAGCTGGGATTCAACTCTGCTTAGCGGTACATCACAGAGGCCAGTGTGACCATGGTGTGAATCTAGCCAAAACCCCAGCTGGAAATCTTGCCAAAAACTTCACATCTATTGACAGTTGGTAATTTGCTATGCAAATTTTGACATTGAAATTTTGAGCGCGACTTTGAAGGTTGAAGAAAGTGTTCAACATCTACTGGGCTACAAACTACAATGCCTTTAACAAATTTGATACTGTATTACTTGGCGATTATATTGGAGAATTAATATTACTCAAACACAATGATGCATACAACAACTTCGGGCGTCAGAAGATGATTTCTATCAAGCAATCAGAATGAAAAGGTATGTTAGGCCGAGCATCTTTTAATTTTGACTGCAGGCAGATTTGTCTTTCTTTTACAATTGTTATTCGTATATGCCCGTATGATTATTATTACATAGTCCTGTTTTATAAATGTATCCACATATTCTATTAAATAGGTGATGGCGTATAAACTGATCAAGCGTTTGGAATTCTGTTGTTTTGAGTTCGAACGAATCTAATTACTGTTCCTGGTTCACGCAATGAGCGGTGTTGCAACTGAATAATAAGCAGGTGAGCCTATTATCAGTCTACCAACATTAAAAATGACATTATCCCGATTTCATAACATATTAAATGAACTCAAGAAGTAATAGATTTAGATTTATTATCTTATGTGTGTAGGAATCTAAGTCAAAAGTAGTAAATACTGTAACCATTGTAGGCCTATAGATATAGCTACTGATATTGTAGACTGATCTTCTCCTGACAATTAAATAAATGAAAACAAATATTTAATAAATTAATTGGCTATCAAACGAAAAACAAAATAATGAAACGTTGTTGTTTTTATAGAAAGTCTACTGAACAGGGACCCGAGGTCCAGAGGCCGAAGCCGACAGCAAAAGGTTTCATATAATTACCAATAGCCAGTAGCTTCCCATTTCATTTGTTCTTCGTTTGTGATAGTATATACAATTATAGTATGAAATGTATAGTTGGTGCACACATAAATTCAAATGAAATCGGATTAGTTAAATAAACAAGTTACTGATTTTCGAATACATTTTCGAATGTATTAACAGTTTCTGAGCTGACAAAAGTAGAATCAGATTTAGCGTCAATATTAAATAATTCCGATCCTACAGCAGTGTTGTTTCTACTAATTCGCCTTTTGATCTTGCTATCACTTATATGGAATTTAACTTCTTTTTCAGAGATGCGACTATCCTAGCAGATACAATACAAGGTCAATATCAAGAAGTTGGATAAACTATTCTGAATAAATTATGATGATGATGAATGGAATGGATTGAATGATCATGTCCACTTCAATTTTGTTGGAACATTCTGCAACGAACTACGAATTAAGCCTACATTATCTATAAAGTATAGTATATAGGCTATCTTTAATAATTTAATAATTTATTCATTACTGTTTCATCAATCTGGTGGTGATTTTTTAACTCTATATTTACTGTATGCTTCTTATTCTTATTCTTGTAATTATAATTGCACTTATTATACTTTCGTTTTTTAATACTTCTTAGACTTAATAATTCCTTATAAAGTTGATTGTATGAATTATAATAACTACGAAATTAGTTAAAAGGATTGTGTTCATATTGTGTTTGAATAGATACTGAAATAGATTTGCTCATGCAAAAGGGGGTGGGTATACTAGGATACTAGTATTTATTTATAAAGGATATATAGGAATCATATGTGTGAAAATATAAAATTTCTGGTGTAACGAAATTATTCCGAAACAAGAAAATTATATCAGTTAATAGCCCGATTCTACTCAATAATTGAAGAAGGTGTTAATTATTGAAGAAAATATTGATAAAAAGGAAGCTTTTTGATCTTATTCTGATTACTACTCAACTCCTTAAGGTGTTAATTAATTTAGGAAAAACTGCATTGATATAACACAAAATTCCTTACCACACGGAAAACTTCAAATGGTCTTGTTTTGTAGGAATAATTTCTTGAAAGACACCTTTATTGTCTCTAAATAGCCGCGAAGGATTTTGCTGTGTACAATTATATTGATTAATTCACATTTATAGAATGATTGGGGTCACTTATGTATTGCTTGTTTATCGGAGGAATTTCAGTCATATCTGACCACAAGGTGTCCCAAAGATATAGACATACATATTTGTTTTGGAAATTGAACAATCCCTTTTTTGCGAATGAAAAGTTACAATTTTTGGAAGTTTACACTTTGCTATTTTTCCATAGTGGGCTCCCTTGTTATTACGACACAAGTTCTGACCTTCAAAGGAGCACTATTTCTAAAATATGGTACCTTCAACATTAAATAACTTATAAGAGCTTATAAGAGTCAAAATCGAAAACCTGCTGTCGCCATTCCTATTTGTTTTACGTGGGCTACTCGACTCAGGAGAGACAGTTTATTTGTGTCATGCAGGGGCGGATCCAGCTGAAAATCTGACTGGTGCTGAAAGGGGACAATAAAGGGGCGAAGCCCCGTCGTCTAGGGGGGTCCGGGGGCATGCCCCCCCGGAAAAATTTTGGTATTCGAAAGCTATTGAAGGGCTGTGACACCACTTTCGTAACTCCATCAGCAATATTTCAACGTAATTATAAAGCTTAGATGATCAAATCTTACACCATCAAATAAATAAACACAATAAAAACACAGAAAGAATTAAAAATGTATTGAAAATAAAAACACCTTGTGCTTAATTAGATCTGCATGCACTCAGACAGGCTATACTATACAGTATACATTATGAATAAAACGTTTCAAATGTGAAATAATTAGCAACTACTTAAATTCAAATAAACTATTTAGACATAATCAGTAGTAATAATTCTAAAAGAAAAAGTTATATGAATCTTCTGATGTTTAAAATTGTAATTATTACATCCAGTTGTAAAAGGTTTTGAATGCATGTACAAAAATGAATTATAGGGGCAATCCATCAACATCTTTTCGTTCTACAAAAAAGGAATGGAAAACAGATGTTTTTTCCCTGTCACTAGATATCAGCAAGACAGCAAGCCTACCCTGGGCTGGGAACTAAATGGCCAGAATAATACAATAATTTATTAGGCCTGTAGAAGTAGGCCTATTTATCAGGCCTTAAAGGCCTTTGTTGGAAACGAGAAGAGGATCCACAACCAAAATATGCACGCAAAATATGTAAATACAGATATCAAACATACGGTACTCGGCTACAATAAAATATTGAAACCAATGAATTTAAAGCCAAAATAAAGACTGCTAACTTATCTACTAACCTCTTGTGATAATGCATGCAATAGCACTTCCAATTTTTGATAGGAAAATGAGTTTTTCTTGCAATTCTGCGAATTTTATTTACATTTCTCAAACTTCTTGTTTCCTTGTGCTGATTTTTACATTGAAAGGTTGATAATAAGTCTTGAATCAGCTAGCTTTTGTCGAATGGAACTTTCTTCTTTAAATTACATGTTAAATTGTCAATATAGAGCAGATTCTGTAATAGCGCAGCAAGATAATGTTAAGCTTTCTTAGACGCCATGCTTGCAAAAGTGGAAGGCATAACAACTTGACTTGATTAGACTTGATAAGTTAACAGGAAGTTGAGAACAACACAGTCGGACTTTGTATTTGTACTTGATTACTTGACATCATTCTAATTATAGCACTAAAAAAAGCAATGAAGGTGCTCACTGGTGCTCACTGGTGCTCAAATTCCTGAGATTCCTAATTTAGAGAATATGATTGGTTGAAACGATTGGGCGAAAGCGAGAATGGAATGTTGATTGTTCTGACTGGTGCTCAAAGACGACATACGATTGGCTTTTAGATTTCCAGGGGTGCTCAGCCCTTGTTGCTGATTGGAAGATTGCTTTGAATCATTGATCCAATGAAATCGTTCACTGAGAGAGTTCGGGACTGCTATCAGCAGCAAAATATGGCAAACGCAAAAATAACTGAAATCCTTCCGTTTCTATGGCAATATCAAATTACGTCATTGCGGCAACATCACAGCTTTGAAAATCTGACTGGTGCTCAAGCACCTTTTGCCCCCCCTTGGATCCGCGCCTGGTGTCATGTGCACTTTAAAAGGCGGATGATGTTCCGTATGAATGATATATATGATAATTAACATCGTTTGTTCATCTCCGTAATTGACACGTCGTTCTGTTGTTTTAATGTTCTGACGTAAGAGAGTTTTAATGTTCCTTTCTTGGTAGCTCGATCATAGCCTCATTCCATAACGGTGCCTCTCGCAAATCATCAATCGGTATTTTATCACGTGGGATGCTTCGATCGTATGATACTTTTTTAATTGAACCCAAACTATTCTTCTATCATTCCTCTTTCATGCTTCAAGTTGAAGTTAGATTAGATTAATGAATTTTCCGTGCCAAAGTTTGTTATAATTGCTTACATCTCTTTTTCCCATGAAGTAATCATCATTGGTTTATGCCTACCATAGAGCCTTTTGCTCTGTGATTGCCATTTTCCTGCTTGAACCATTTTGAATGCATCACTTGGCTCCCTAAAATTTCATTATGCCCTCATCGTAGAATGTGCGTGGAGTTGAGGGCCGTTATGGAATTAGGCTAGCTCGGTCATGATGTGGAACGATACTCGAGCAAAATTGCTTCCTTTCAGCGTCATTAGATATTTCTCGAAAGTGTTTTTGTCTTTCTGGTTTGCTTTTGATACATTATTTGTCATAGTCTTTCTTGATAAAAGTGTTGTTGATTTCCTCGATGTATTACCGTTACTAATTTTACGACCATTCATCTTAAAATTGAATAATAGTAATTGAGACTGTATTGCCCTACTGAAGGCATCCGTACCACTCTTCTATTTCCAGTAGAGTGGCTCTTTTCGCTAAGAGCAATGATGTTAAAAACTCTTTATTGATCTCAGCTCTTGATTTTCATCTTGATAAATTGTTAATAAATATTATCAAGAGAAAGCCTACTAGAATACGCCGGGAGTAATAAATTTGTACGCTATAAACAATAATCCGTTATAGAAAGTGACGTTAATAAACGGTTTCTACTGTAATACGTCTATATAAAAAGCATCTATCGCGGATCGACATACCCCCATCGCAAGAAATTGTACAGGTGACGATGTTGTACAAATTTGTACTGTCAACCTTTGTACCGTTCATCATTATATCATCTTAATCCATCCCAAAGAAATAATAGATAGTTTTGAGGTCAGAACATAATACCGTTATACTGATATACCTCTTTTTAATCTTGCGGTGACAAAGTATTCATTTCAAGGTATATTTGAGCTAAAAGTACGCTTTTGCGGTCAAAATGCACCAAATCACGCCACTTAATTTAACCCAGGCTACCTGTCAATAAAACGTCAAAAAGTGATAAGAAGTGTGTTTCAAGTCACCTTTTTTCACTACTTATAGTTTTTAGCAGGTGGCAATATTCAAATGCAAAACCGATATATTTATATTTATAATAACATATTTCGCAGATTAAAGAACGAGTGATTATAGATATATCTGATCAAAGCCTGGGACAAAATGCTTTTAATAAGTGAGCTAGCTCTGCTATCTATGCTAATGCAGATCCATATTGCTACTGGACATCTTTGTGAAGTGTTCCCAAACAGTTCAAGCAGTTACAAGGGAAGATATTTCAATAACAGCATCATAAACAGCAACACAACTATTGATCAGAAGAAAGTCCAAACAAGTTTCGTGTGTCATAAGATATGCAGAAGCACAAATGGATGTGTCGCAATTGATTTCAATGAGAATGAAACTGGTATTTACAATAACTGCAGATTATTCAATTTAACCAACATCAAAAACTACATCATAGCTGATGTTGAATCGCAAGTAATCGTCCATTTGCCGGTGAGATAATATATTCATACGAAGGATGACTTCTACACAACTAAATGTTACCATATGATGTATAGCTCAACATTTCCCAAATTAATTCTTGTTATTCTAGAAAGTAGACCATACTAGTTACTCAGGAACTGATTTCATAGCACCTAATAGATATAAATTAAATATAACGAGTCCAAAATCCGTTTTATTCGTCATTTGAACATTTCTCACGAATTCTTTGTAAAATTTAAATGATCGAGTCTATCAAAATGTATCAAACATCTGAATCCGCGAGTTATATCTAATCTATGCACATTATTATAATTGAATTAGCTTTTTCTTTAGGGATATTTTTAAAATCTGTTTCAACGCGACAGCATTATAAATTATGCATATTCTCAATTTTCGGCCTCATCATTTCATTACTATATATATATAGCAGAGCTGTATAGATATAAAATAAGAAAAGGTTTTGCCCAGTTTTCGTGAACACTTCGACATTAGTTTTGACATGACAAAAATAATTCGGGCATCAATTAAAGTTGATGCTCAATATTCAAAGTTTGTCAGGGCTTTATTTTCATAGATATTGGCATTTTTGCTATCGACGAATGCATCCTCAATCAGTGAAAAGAGCTGAAAACAGGTCTGAATTTGTCTACGACGAATTAGCAGGATCTGTTTTAGCGAGTTTACATTTACAATTAGTATAGCAGCTAATTATTAAGCAGCTCAGCTGAATAGCAGTTCTCACTCTCTAGAAACAATGAATTGTTAAAACGAAGCTCTCTCCTTTCTTGATTTGCAGGTTGCATTGTTGCTCAGGCTCTTGCTTTAAATATACTTTATTCGTGTGAATTCCAACATTGTTCGTGTAGTAAATATGAAAATAAATTGGCAAGAGTGTGGTCACCCTAAATTCTAAAATAAAGTAAAATTTCAGAATCAAATTTTTCTATATTGTGGAATGTTATTACTTCTAAATGTATTCGGGTTTATATTAAATGATAGCCTTTCTTACATAGAGACAGATTCGTTTATACTGTTTTTTCTCCCGAGTATTAACAAAATCTCAATTAAGCTTTATACATATTTGTTTTACTATGGAAAGTTTTTCAAAACATGTTTAAAAATTTCTATGAAGCCTCGCTACATCAGTATTATAAATATTTGCACAATTTTCATTAATAGTTATGATGGTATATAACTTAATTAATGGTATTGAAACTATTACTAGCAGATTGGCATATATATATATATATATAATAATAATTAATTAAAAAATTAATTGTATTGAGTGTGAACTCTTATACACACACTCAGATTGGATTGGAGTCGCGGCACTCGTTTGGTCATTAATATTCACTAGGTTCTTCAATTTATCATTATTTTGAATATAACCATATTTAAGATATAATTTATTATTGCTCAATGACTGATTTGGTAATAATATCGAAATATATCACATCTTGAACAAATGGTGTTAAAGAATTGATGTAAACTTATCAACTTATCTTTTGCTTCAATATCCTCATCAACGATCAACGATCAGCGATGTAAACAATCGATAGGTAAGCACAGATATTTTGAATTTGCTAGAGATGGGAAATAAACGGGCCAAACAGAGTACCAGTGACAATGAAGGCTTAGAATGTAAATGCAATGATAAACTGAAGGAATCGATCAATGAAATGAGGGAAGAAATATCTGAATTAAAAGAAATTATTTCTAAATTTATCGACCGAGAAAAGTTGCCATGTCAACCAAATTCTTGGTCACAGGTAGTGGCTACAGCCCCTAACAATGCATTAATTGTCAATAGAACAATTAACGGAACAACAAAAAACTGCACAAAGCTTCTTTCAGATGAACCTTCTGAAAAAATAATAGAAAAACTAAAGAAAAGTAAAATTAATGTTAAAGGATCAATAATTACAACAAAAGGGAAAACAACCTCGATCGAAGTGCCGAATGAAAAGCTAGCCAGTATAAAATCATCCTTAAGTAAAGGTAAAGTTACCTACAAAGAAATAAAAAAAAGGGACCCAGTCGCAATTATTCCAAATGTTCTGAAATGGATGACATCTAAAGCTATCCATGATTCACTGCTTGCTGACAATCCAGACATTTTTGAGAGTCAAAATGACATTATTAATTTATATCTGTTTCCAACAAAAGAGAATGCTCTTGATCAAAGAGTATCCTTACGACTAGCATCCAAAGCATTCTCTAAGCTTGCCGAGAACAACATGTGGCTAAGACTTGATTCAATACTAAATGTATGCGCCTATCCAGATCTGAAGCCGATCCGATGTTTTCATTGTGGCCGTCTTGGTCACAGTACAAAGAATTGTGAAATGATTGACGAAGAGTCAATTTGCTTTGATTGTGGTGATCAACATCCACTAGACAGGAAAAAGAAATGCAGCAGGAAAGAAAGAAAATGTGCCGCATGCTGCAAATCGAAGGCATTCCAATGCAAAGCAACATCGCATCACACCTTCGATGGCAGTTGCCCACTACTACTCTTACACATAAAACGCAACATCGGAAATACAACTTTCACAAACGCCACTTATGGAATCATCGAAAAACAACTTCAGCATATGACCCAAACAAAATACCGCAATGCCCATCAATAATCAACAATTCCGAATATCAACTGGATTATTTAACTCATCCATCCGTAAATATCAAGTAACTACGACTAACACGAAAACAAAACTTTATAAAATATTGAAGCATATCGTATTATCCACCATAAACAATTTGTATGTCACAATAACTACATCATTCACTACTGTACTCAAATGTTTTTCACAGATCAACCAATACTTTATAACACTTATCTATCTAATAATGCTCTGCTGTGGTGATATACATCCCAACCCTGGACCAATTCATAATATTAACATCGTCAGCTGGAACTGCAACAGTCTAAGGGGGAAGCAGCACGAAATCGACCACCTCACTAATAAATTATCACCGAATATCATTGCCCTATGTGAAACCAAATTAAACACTAATATCAGCAATAAGCAAATAGACTTAGATGGATTCACTCTACATAGGAAAGACCGTCCCAACAGCACTGCTGGAGGTGGACTTATATTCTACATCAACGACAACATCGCTTGCAGAAGAAAACCTCAATGGGAAAATAACGAAATTGAGATGATGGCATTCGATATTAAATTTGGCTTAAAAAAGGTGTCAATAATATTAACATACCGGCCACCAAATTTTGCACTGAAAAAGTATTTTGACTGTCTGAATAGTATTATGGAAACATTACTTAGATCAAGATCTGAGGTAGTATTGCTAGGTGATTTGAATTGCGATATTAGCAAAAAAGTGAATAACACTCCTGGACAATCCCTTCAAGAATTTATTGATAACTACGCTCTCATCAATCTGATCAATGGACCAACCAGACCATCATCAGGGACATCACTTGATGTCATACTCGTATCGCATCCAAGACACTTCGTTGCTAGTAACATCATCGCAACTGGAGCTTCCGACCACAGTATCTGCATGACAACATACAAAACTAAATGCCTACGCACACAGCCAAGATTAATAACTTACAGAAAAACGAAAAATACAAACTTTACTTCACTCAATAATGATCTCTGTGGGATACAATGGGAACGTATGTACAATAATGATAACGGTGAGCTACTGTCAGCCGATGATGTATGGAACAGATGGTTCTTTGAAGTTAACTCAGTCATAGAGAAACATTCACCATTGACATCTAAACTTATCAAGGCACAAAGACCACCATGGATTACAGCTAAAATCGACGAAGCTATCAGACTCAGAGATCACTTATCGAAGTTACCACGAAATGAAGAAAATATCCGCCGCTTCCACACTCAACGGAATCTAGTCACAAAACTTAAACGACACAGCCTCCAACAATATCTCGAAACATCTTCAAAGACTGAACCCTCAAAATTTCACCGTAACCTACAAAAAATCACTGGTATTGGGAAAAACAAATCTGCTAATGTAGCTAATTTATTGGAAAACAACTGCTTAATAACCTCCGCTAAAGAAAAAGCACAAATAATAGGAAGATATTTTAAAAATTGTATACCACCTACTCCAAACTGGACTGCCGACTATCTCAAAAATCACCCAAGCATACATCAAATCATGAATCGCTCCTGCACTTCCTTCTGTTTTAAATACACATCAGACAATGAAGTAAATAACATTATCAAAAGATTCAGAACTAAAAAGGCAACTGGGGCCGATAACATATCCGTAAGCTTCCTCAAAACTATCCTACCTAGCCTCACCTCTCCTATTACCGATCTATTCAATCACTTAATAACAATAAATGAAATACCAAAAGCCTGGAAACATGGCATAGTCTCACCAATATACAAAAAAAACGATCCATCAAATAAAGAAAATTATCGACCAATTACCATCCTCACTCATATCTCCAAAGCATTCGAGAAAATCTTAGCAAATCAACTCCAAAATCACTTCAAACCAATTTTCCCACCTGATATGTTTGGATTTGTACATAGTCACAGTGCTGAAATGGCCCTCATGAAACTCACACAAGATTGTAGAACAGCCATCAACAAAAAACAAACTACTGCAATCGTCTCCCTCGATCTCTCCAAGGCATTTGATATGGTACACCATAAACTTCTGATGGAAAAATTGAGAGCTTACGGTGTAAATCCATCAAGTTGTAACTTAATCAACAATTACCTAAGTGGAAGAACACAATCTATCAGAGTTGAAAGTCAGACTTCCTCGCCCTTCTCCTGCCCTCGGGGAGTCCCACAAGGATCGATAATATCACCATTACTATTTAATATCTACGTAGCAGACTTTTCATTTCTTCCAATAACCTCTTCCATCATACGATACGCAGATGATACAACGCTATACTATTCCTCCAACCACAAAAATACTGCTGTCCAACACCTGAAAAAAGACTTGGAAAAGGTGCACCAATGGTTCCAGCTGAATTGTCTAAAACTGAACCCCTCAAAAACTCAATGCCTACTAATCACTCACATTCCAGAACCCGACATTCACGTCACGAGCGCAAATCTTTCACGTCACGTCACGAGTACTAATCAAATACATAACAAAGACATTACAATCGATGATGTAACCTTACCTTGGCTCAATATAATAAAGATACTCGGTGCTCACATTGACAGTAGATTAAACATGAGATGTCACCTTCGCAATTGCATCAGAAAAGCCAATCTCTCCCTATACCAAATCAAACAGGTTAAAAAATCCCTAAACCCACACCTTGCCAATACACTTTACAAGACATACATCTGTCCTCACCTAGAACATTGTAGCCTACTTCTTCTTGGAATTAATCAAACGGATAGACTAAAATTAGAAAGAATTCAAGAAAAATCACTAAAACACCTAACACGACCCAATACTGGTAAAGAATATCGTCTTCCATCTCTACACGTCAGAAGAATAGTAAAATTAACCAATTTGATCCACAAAACACTCATAACAGAAACTCCAAAACTTTTACACTCCCTCTTCAAGATATCCAACACTAAATATACGTCATCTTGCCGTCCAAACAAACTCATCCCACCCATTTGCAGAACAACCCTGATGAAATGGTCGATTGTAGCAGTAGGTACTAGAGTTTGAAACTTTATCCCGGAAGTAATACGTTGGGAAGCAATAAGAACATTCAAAGAGTCAACTCTTGCGTATTTGACATCCCTGGAATGGAAAATAAATTATTGGTTTATGTCAATCAGCTGTCGATAGTTAGATTATAATGTTATTTCTATCAAAAACACTAGCATTTTCCTCATAAATATAATACAATTAGCATAATTATGGAACTTGTCTCGTTCAAAAAACGAAAAAAATAAAAATAAAAATAAAAAAAATAAAAAAAATAATAAAATAATAAAATAATAATAAAAATTATATTATATTATTAATACTATTATCCTTATCATTATTTCTACTAATTTACAATATTATAATTAATAACTTACTTTTAAATTCGTATCAATGTATAAACGAGCATTTGCTCATTTTGGTTACGAATCGAAATAAAAATTATACACACACACACACACACGTATATGAAAGTGCTCAATGTTTTTTAGGACAGAGCATAATATAGAGTATAAAACAGAGACGAGGCAAAGCCTTTTCCGTAACTCGGAGTTTCACGCTTTTATTGCGATCTTCAGACGGTGATACTAACAAATTAAAAACATACGATTACTCCTAAACATACATACATGAGTGCGATATCTAGCTATTGTTATCTACAATGGGTTACTGATAAATTAATATTTTTGTTGTTAGTTTACAAAGGCATATATATATATGTATGGACAACATGGGAAAAATTATAAATAATCATAATAAAAAAATCATTAATGACCAACCCAAAAAGAATGAAAAAATGTGCAATTGTAGATTAAAGCATAAGTGTCCACTCAACAACAAATGCCTAACGACAGACATGGTATACAACGCTAAAGTTACTACAAGCAACAGCAGCCATAATTATATCGGTCTTACAGAAGGGACGTTCAAAACCCGCCTAGCCAACCACACCCAATCATTTAAGAACGAAACACACAAAAACAACACTGAGCTATCAAAATTAATATGGAATCTCAAAGAAAGTAACGCAGAATTTAAAATTAATTGGTCTATATTAGCTACTGCTAGCGCATACACTAACATCTCAAATAAATGTAACCTATGCCTTACGGAGAAATTTCACATTATAACATCACGTTCGCCTAACCTACTCAACAAAAGATCAGAACTTATTTCCAAATGCCGGCATGAGAACAAATTTTACCTTAGAAATTTTAAATCCGGTAAATCGTAGACATTAAGAAATTTACAACAATATGCCCTTGTAAACAAACAATAAAAATATTAATTTATCAGTAACCCATTGTAGATAACAATAGCTAGATATCGCACTCATGTATGTATGTTTAGGAGTAATCGTATATTTTTAATTTTTTAGTATCACCGTCTGAAGATCGCAATAAAAGCGTGAAACTCCGAGTTACGGAAAAGGCTTTGCCTCGTCTCTGTTTTATACTCTATATATATATATAGATATAAAATAAGAAAAGAGACGTTTTCTCCGTTACTCGAAGTTTCGCGCTGTAGTGCTCCTCAGACGGTTTTATTCATATATTTTTATAACATTTTTGTTTATTGACTATGCCATGTTTCCAGGCTTTTGGTATTTCATTTATTGTTATTAAGTGATTGAATAGATCGGTAATAGGAGAGGTGAGGCTAGGTAGGATAGTTTTGAGGAAGCTTACGGATATGTTATCGGCCCCAGTTGCCTTTTTAGTTCTGAATCTTTTGATAATGTTATTTACTTCATTGTCTGATGTGTATTTAAAACAGAAGGAAGTGCAGGAGCGATTCATGATTTGATGTATGCTTGGGTGATTTTTGAGATAGTCGGCAGTCCAGTTTGGAGTAGGTGGTATACAATTTTTAAAATATCTTCCTATTATTTGTGCTTTTTCTTTAGCGGAGGTTATTAAGCAGTTGTTTTCCAATAAATTAGCTACATTAGCAGATTTGTTTTTCCCAATACCAGTGATTTTTTGTAGGTTACGGTGAAATTTTGAGGGTTCAGTCTTTGAAGATGTTTCGAGATATTGTTGGAGGCTGTGTCGTTTAAGTTTTGTGACTAGATTCCGTTGAGTGTGGAAGCGGCGGATATTTTCTTCATTTCGTGGTAACTTCGATAAGTGATCTCTGAGTCTGATAGCTTCGTCGATTTTAGCTGTAATCCATGGTGGTCTTTGTGCCTTGATAAGTTTAGATGTCAATGGTGAATGTTTCTCTATGACTGAGTTAACTTCAAAGAACCATCTGTTCCATACATCATCGGCTGACAGTAGCTCACCGTTATCATTATTGTACATACGTTCCCATTGTATCCCACAGAGATCATTATTGAGTGAAGTAAAGTTTGTATTTTTCGTTTTTCTGTAAGTTATTAATCTTGGCTGTGTGCGTAGGCATTTAGTTTTGTATGTTGTCATGCAGATACTGTGGTCGGAAGCTCCAGTTGCGATGATGTTACTAGCAACGAAGTGTCTTGGATGCGATACGAGTATGACATCAAGTGATGTCCCTGATGATGGTCTGGTTGGTCCATTGATCAGATTGATGAGAGCGTAGTTATCAATAAATTCTTGAAGGGATTGTCCAGGAGTGTTATTCACTTTTTTGCTAATATCGCAATTCAAATCACCTAGCAATACTACCTCAGATCTTGATCTAAGTAATGTTTCCATAATACTATTCAGACAGTCAAAATACTTTTTCAGTGCAAAATTTGGTGGCCGGTATGTTAATATTATTGACACCTTTTTTAAGCCAAATTTAATATCGAATGCCATCATCTCAATTTCGTTATTTTCCCATTGAGGTTTTCTTCTGCAAGCGATGTTGTCGTTGATGTAGAATATAAGTCCACCTCCAGCAGTGCTGTTGGGACGGTCTTTCCTATGTAGAGTGAATCCATCTAAGTCTATTTGCTTATTGCTGATATTAGTGTTTAATTTGGTTTCACATAGGGCAATGATATTCGGTGATAATTTATTAGTGAGGTGGTCGATTTCGTGCTGCTTCCCCCTTAGACTGTTGCAGTTCCAGCTGACGATGTTAATATTATGAATTGGTCCAGGGTTGGGATGTATATCACCACAGCAGAGCATTATTAGATAGATAAGTGTTATAAAGTATTGGTTGATCTGTGAAAAACATTTGAGTACAGTAGTGAATGATGTAGTTATTGTGACATACAAATTGTTTATGGTGGATAATACGATATGCTTCAATATTTTATAAAGTTTTGTTTTCGTGTTAGTCGTAGTTACTTGATATTTACGGATGGATGAGTTAAATAATCCAGTTGATATTCGGAATTGTTGATTATTGATGGGCATTGCGGTATTTTGTTTGGGTCATATGCTGAAGTTGTTTTTCGATGATTCCATAAGTGGCGTTTGTGAAAGTTGTATTTCCGATGTTGCGTTTTATGTGTAAGAGTAGTAGTGGGCAACTGCCATCGAAGGTGTGATGCGATGTTGCTTTGCATTGGAATGCCTTCGATTTGCAGCATGCGGCACATTTTCTTTCTTTCCTGCTGCATTTCTTTTTCCTGTCTAGTGGATGTTGATCACCACAATCAAAGCAAATTGACTCTTCGTCAATCATTTCACAATTCTTTGTACTGTGACCAAGACGGCCACAATGAAAACATCGGATCGGCTTCAGATCTGGATAGGCGCATACATTTAGTATTGAATCAAGTCTTAGCCACATGTTGTTCTCGGCAAGCTTAGAGAATGCTTTGGATGCTAGTCGTAAGGATACTCTTTGATCAAGAGCATTCTCTTTTGTTGGAAACAGATATAAATTAATAATGTCATTTTGACTCTCAAAAATGTCTGGATTGTCAGCAAGCAGTGAATCATGGATAGCTTTAGATGTCATCCATTTCAGAACATTTGGAATAATTGCGACTGGGTCCCTTTTTTTTATTTCTTTGTAGGTAACTTTACCTTTACTTAAGGATGATTTTATACTGGCTAGCTTTTCATTCGGCACTTCGATCGAGGTTGTTTTCCCTTTTGTTGTAATTATTGATCCTTTAAAGGGAGAATACTGACCGGGGAACATTGCGCGCTCAACCAACTCATACGTCATCAATTTAAACAAAGCTTTGAGAAAAGCTGCCGTGCGTGTGAGAGTTCCGAGTGAGCTTCGTTTTATTATTCTGGCCGTATGTTGATTTTATGGTAAAGCATTTCAAATGAACAAATTAAAATCACAATTTGGGAGCTATACTACGTACTTATTTTATCACGTTCTGGACTTTAATGTATTGTTTACTATGTGATCAACAGTATAAAAAGTATGATGTGCAGAAGCGGTTTTAGTTCGATCAGTTCGATTGATATGTTGAACGAAAGTAACACTAAACAAGAACCTTGTTTAACATTTTTATTTTTGTTATAAAGCCAAATCCTTGTGTTTCTTGACATCTTAGGTCATCTTGCGTATCGACTATCGTTCTTTTTCATGTTTTTGATGTAACGATCGGTCCATAAAAGCTTGCCAACTAATAACAAGGCAACTTCAGTAAATATAACCAAGGATAAATATACCAAAAGCAAACTAATGTGATAATTCAATAAAACTATGCGAATCTGAGTTAAATACATGGAATAAATCGTTGTTCAAAAACATTGATTCGTTGATGATTGTCACGAGTTCACGGCTTCGACATTTGTTCCTGTCTCGTGCTTTTGATTATTTCGTTCAAAACAATAGAATTAAGGCGAGGCCGACTCTGTTTCAAAACGAGTACTTGAATTTGGTATGAAGAATTCAAGTTCCGCGCGCAACGTTCCCCGGTCAGTATTCTCCCTTTAACATTAATTTTACTTTTCTTTAGTTTTCTATTATTTTTTCAGAAGGTTCATCTGAAAGAAGCTTTGTGCAGTTTTTTGTTGTTCCGTTAATTGTTCTATTGACAATTAATGCATTGTTAGGGGCTGTAGCCACTACCTGTGACCAAGAATTTGGTTGACATGGCAACTTTTCTCGGTCGATAAATTTAGAAATAATTTCTTTTAATTCAGATATTTCTTCCCTCATTTCATTGATCGATTCCTTCAGTTTATCATTGCATTTACATTCTAAGCCTTCATTGTCACTGGTACTCTGTTTGGCCCGTTTATTTCCCATCTCTAGCAAATTCAAAATATCTGTGCTTACCAATCGATTGTTTACATCGCTGATCGTTGATCGTTGATGAGGATATTGAAGCAAAAGATAAGTTGATAAGTTTACATCAATTCTTTAACACCATTTGTTCAAGATGTGATATATTTCGATATTATTACCAAATCAGTCATTGAGCAATAATAAATTATATCTTAAATATGGTTATATTCAAAATAATGATAAATTGAAGAACCTAGTGAATATTAATGACCAAACGAGTGTCGCGACTCCAATCCAATCTGAGTGTGTGTATAAGAGTTCACACTCAATACAATTAATTTTTTAATTAATTATTATTATATATATATATATATATGCCAATCTGCTAGTAATAGTTTCAATACCATTAATTAAGTTATATACCATCATAACTATTAATGAAAATTGTGCAAATATTTATAATACTGATGTAGCGAGGCTTCATAGAAATTTTTAAACATGTTTTGAAAAACTTTCCATAGTAAAACAAATATGTATAAAGCTTAATTGAGATTTTGTTAATACTCGGGAGAAAAAACAGTATAAACGAATCTGTCTCTATGTAAGAAAGGCTATCATTTAATATAAACCCGAATACATTTAGAAGTAATAACATTCCACAATATAGAAAAATTTGATTCTGAAATTTTACTTTATTTTAGAATTTAGGGTGACCACACTCTTGCCAATTTATTTTCATATTTACTACACGAACAATGTTGGAATTCACACGAATAAAGTATATTTAAAGCAAGAGCCTGAGCAACAATGCAACCTGCAAATCAAGAAAGGAGAGAGCTTCGTTTTAACAATTCATTGTTTCTAGAGAGTGAGAACTGCTATTCAGCTGAGCTGCTTAATAATTAGCTGCTATACTAATTGTAAATGTAAACTCGCTAAAACAGATCCTGCTAATTCGTCGTAGACAAATTCAGACCTGTTTTCAGCTCTTTTCACTGATTGAGGATGCATTCGTCGATAGCAAAAATGCCAATATCTATGAAAATAAAGCCCTGACAAACTTTGAATATTGAGCATCAACTTTAATTGATGCCCGAATTATTTTTGTCATGTCAAAACTAATGTCGAAGTGTTCACGAAAACTGCGCAAAACCAACACGTAATGTTTATATAGCTTATCGAAAATGTATTACAATTTCGCATCAATCCACTCGGATCTTTTTGATAATCTTATTAATTTATATTATTCTCGCTATATTGATAAAAACTTTTATATAGTGGCACTTGTGCAACTAGAGGGAAGTTAACAATGGAAAATGGTTCTTTTCGAATTCTTAAATGCTGAACGTCAACAAAACAAACTGTCACAGCAGATATGAATACTCCTATAGGAATTGAATTAGTTGGGAAGTTGTTACTGTCTTTCGAGTTTAATAATAATATTTGTTTGACTAAAAATAATTAATACATAAGGGTATTTTACTTGCCAACTCGTTTTGGATGTGATAATAATCCTTCAATATTGGCATTGAAATTTATCACAAATGTTCCAAACCATCTGGAAAGGCATCATGCTATAGAAATAGGAAGGAAGGTGGGACAATTGCAGTCTAGACCTGCAATCGTTCCTGTAAAATTCTCTACAATGCCGATTCATTACCAGAAAATTGAATCACACTATATATAGACACTTGTCTGCCTGCATATTAAATGCTATAATACACTGCCATTTCGTGAAGTATAGAATATAAACACATTTGAAGTCCTGCAGGAGTGGGAACTGCTTCTATAAATTGTTCTGTAGAGGTAGTGACATTTTGAAAAATTGAATTAGGCGTGAAAGTGCATCGGATGAAAGCTGAGACACATAGATCAAATTATTGATTCAATATATTATAAAAAATTTGAACATTTCGTACTTTTTGGGTAGTAGGGATCAGTATATGAAGAAGTATCTAGCCAGGAGTTTATGGAATTTACACATTAACTGGTTAAAAGCCGTCAGCTCAGTGATAGAGTGCTTGCAGTTTCTGTAGGGACTGGGGTTCGATTTCTCGTCAGCTCGCGAATTGTATTTTATATGTATGTAACTATAAATAAAGCTGATTTTAAATTCAAGTAAACGTTTATGCATATGATTGTTGTTAGAGTCCTTCATTCCCACGCAATGAACCTATTTATAGCTGATGTAGCTCAATTGAATCTACTGTAAATTATCATGAAGCAAAAGAAATTTACTTCCATACGCACGCACCATTGAAAATACAAAAAAATATAAATCATTATCAAAGAAGACTTAATTGGTATTCCACCATTTTTTGTTTGTTCATTGCTCATTACTCATTAGCCAATCACTAGCGAGTTCAGTCAAGCAAGGTACTCCCATATAGGTGCTATACGGGAATGTGCCTAGCAATTTTCATTTGAAATTTTTGATTTTGGAATTCTGTTGTGAAACTATCTATTTTCGGCTTTGAAACCTAATTTTTTCTGCTGTGGGATGATTTCTGCTGACAGTTTCAGCAACTTTGGGATATAGTTTCCAGCAAAAACTGCAATTTTGGGGTACTAGCGAGATTTTAGAAATAGAGTAGTAAATAGAGTAGTAATGTAGACGGTACCACCCTACCGAAGGCATCCGTACCAGTCCTCTATTTCTAGAGGAGTGGCTCTTTTCGCTAAGAGCAATGATTTTAAACGCTCTTTACTGATCTCAGCCGCGACACAGCAGATCAATTTCAACAGATTTCATGGCAGATAGGTCTCGATTGTCAATGCACAACGGTGCACCGCAGCTACTCACAATGCAATTCTCTCTGGATCATTACATCCGCCATCCTCAGATGGTACTCATTTGAATGTTTCAGATAAAGTCAAGGCTGAGTTTACCTTAGGGGGATTTGAGCCACAGTCGATCAGACATGATTCGATCTGAAATTCGCTTGCTCTACCATCTGAGCTAATCCTCTTTAAAATAAAGCACCGCCGTACAAAAACTATCAACGTACCCTCCTTCGCGGTTCTGTTAAAATAGAACAAAATTGATGATTTGATTGGTTGATTATAATACAGACCGTCTGTTGAAACGCATCCTTTCCATTGTTAACTATATGAATCATTATATTAATTAATTATGTAGTTTCTTATTCTTCTTTGCTTAAAGTCTCTGACAAAATTTTATAATAACATTTTGGAGCAGGAACTTTTGAACAAAGTCTATCCTGGAATTCCAGAATCATGAAATATAAATTTGTAGGATTATGCTGCATTACTGTAGTAATATAACTCAGAAAATGACACTTGATAAGTAAAAGTAATATGTATAATACTAGCTATGAGTGTAGTCCATAATGGACCTTCTATGATAAAACTTTCAGATCACTTATAATTAAACAATTGACTAAGCTTTCTATCGCTGTATAATACGGAGTATGAACTCTGGAGGAGAACATGCGAGACAATATGCATTGAAACGATGTAGCATTAATCAATACATCTTAATCATTCCTTTAATAAAAGTTTAATTTATTTCACATCAATTGAGTCGATTGAACTGTATAATTTAACGTAGCTATATCTACATAGAAAAACAATATTTTATGTGCTGAAAGGAGGCCAGAACACATTAATTATTATAAATTACAAATACTCAGTCAAATTTCGAAATCTGAAACTATCCATAAAAAATCACTTCAAATCCGATCCGATCCGAAGATCTAAAATATTAACCCAATCTGACCCGATACGATCGGATCGCGTTCGGTTCGGATTCATAAATCTTTATTGCAATATATACAACACTAATGTGGTGTTCACAAAATAACGCCGCCGTCAAAGTGTGGCCAGTGAAACTCGTGGCATTGCATGCGATAGATTCAATATTAAATTAATTTAGCTTAAACAAGACACATGGTCCACTGATTTCTGTTATTAACATGATCAAACGATATCTTTTGTTAATTAAAAATGATTTACTGCTTCATATTAAAAAAAATCGTTGATAAAAGGTTTCCGAACGGCGGATTTGAACTGACGACCCTGAAATCATTAACCAATTAGCCACTGCGTTACTTACCGACATAAGCGCTTTGACTGACCTTATCAACAAACCTACTGCTTCGACAACGTATTATTGAACAAGGCCGACCCCCGCGCGTGTATTGAATTTCAAATTATATATATAATCTGAAAATATTATGATATGATACTATATGAGCCTATATATTTTTGATCTTTGCAATCTCAGCAAGTATGCCTGTGATTTTCATGGCAGTCTATCAAAATACTAAGAGTTCGTTGAAAATAAAATTTTATAAGTAAAAAAAAGATCTGAAAAATTGGTCTGATAGGGGTTCTTGTTATCAAATTTTCCAGAATAATAGCATCAACATTCTTTTAAAAGGAAATAAAATTCTATAATAAATCGCTATACTAATTCGATATTGATATTATGTTACATCTTGTCGTCAATATTTCTACGCGCTATTTATAACATTACAGATGTCGAATGAAAGGAAAGATGATTATGAATAAATTAATTATTTTGATAGAAAAACGAAAACAACTCATTTTGCCAGATTCGTGATATGCATATTTATTCAGAATTTATTGAAACGTACGCGATGGTTTATAGAGTTGAAATGTTTAGTGCAGCTTCAAAGATATATAATACCGCAGCCGATGGTAATATTTAAATGCTCATGTTATGATGTCTGACGAAAAGGATAATTTATTATGTAGAAAATGAATCTACTTTACGATGCATTTGATCACGATATGAAATGATCATTTTTGTCAGAATTATTTCGAATAAAAGACAAACTTATTTTATTCTTATCGGGCGTACATTCTCCTTCGATAAACTATGGTTGTTAACTTATTATTGATTGGTGTATTAACTCAGACAACCCGCTATTATGTATTTAAATGTTGTTCGGAGATTATGCCGCTCGTATAGTTTTTATTTGGATCTCATTTGGAAAATGGTAAGATGTATTTTAATAAATATTGTTTGCTATGATCGATTATTTCATGCAACCTTTTCGCTTTTTATTTTTGTAACACAAGGTTTGTTACACTCATCCAAACTGTATTAACTATTTAAAAATGTTTTTAAATTATGTTTTTGTGCTATTAAATTCAAAGCAAAATTTTTGAACGCTGAAAATATTAAAATTATTATTATTTATCACAAATCATACGCTCAATTCAATTTAACTTTATTAAATTTGATATACCTGAAATTAACTTTATTAAATGTTGATCAACGATAATAACAAGACACCGCTATTTTTATTCTCGAAACTGTAGTAACATACTGTGTCTTATTCTTATAGCAAGTCAACAAAATGAAATTTTAATTTTAATCGATGCTTTAATTTTAATCGTTAATTATGGAAGCAAAATCTGAAAATAAAAGCCTGCCTGCTCGAAACCAAATGATTCATATTTTTATATTATATAATAAATTATAGAAATACTTTTGTGCAATGCCTTGATTGATTCTAAACTCTATAATTTTAGACTGTAGACAGATAATCTGTTCGAACTTTGAATATTTTTTCGAATTAGTCGAACGCCAACGTCATTTTGAAAATTCTTGCAAGTTAATTTGTTTTTATGCCCCGCGAAAGATTGTTCATTTCAAAACAGATTGTTTGCTCAGTGTTCTCACAAATTATATATCAAAATAGCCTTTTTAAAAGTGAAATGTTTTGTATCTCGATATTGAGAAAAGTAATGAACGGCATTTTGTTTCATTAATAAATTAAATTAAGACCTAAAGTCTCTTTAATTTCATAGCGTTTGTGCCGAGCTATATGTATTACTGATATCAACACTACATGAAATAGGTCTACGTTTCTTTGATTTCAAAAAAATATTTTGTTTGGCCTAGTTATACTGGTAATTCAATGTAATTCAGTATTTCGTATTGTTTTAATTATCATAAAACTGATTCATTTTCAAGTTTCACTTGTTCAAACAATTTACACGCAGCTTTTAAATTCAAAGCAAAATATTTTTGTTCTGGGGATTTCAATTTGAATTCGATTTGGCTGCCCGCTAGATTATCGACCTATGAAATTTTTCAAAATCTCTAAATTTTTTAATGCAACGATATCAAATAAAATATCAGATGAAGTATATTATTTTAAAACAACGTCATAGGCCCATACTTTTCATACAACAAATTTGTTACTGTACACGGTTATCTCGACACAAATGTTTGCATAATTTCCCGACAACGGATTATCCGTATTATATCGCCAGTAAGACGTACATAAGTCGCGGACAGACACAGAAATATCGAAATATAGAAATATAGAAATATTGTGATATATAAACAGACAGTATTATTAATATGTATAATATAATCAATTATCAACTTTCGTCCAACACATGGAACAACTCAAGACCAACACATGGATTAAGTACACTAACTCAATATATTAGTTATACAGCGCTATTTATACAAGACCTAACCTCCTTATGGAGTCTCACTTTCATGTATACGTATGAAACAATAACGCATTATCAATTCACTTCCCCTAGATATCTAAATCTCATCAAACAAAATATATACAAAACATATGCTAAACCTCCTTTATGGAGTCTCACTTTCATGTATACGTATGAAACAATAACCCATTATCATTACAATTACGAAGCCATATATTTCAAATTCGGTTTATTTATCTATTTATTTAATAAGTTGAAGCAAGGATAAAATGTTGACAAGGGTAATATAAAGTCTCTTCTGCGAAATTAGAAGTCAAAAATATTTCGTATATTCCTTGTCAATGATACTAGTCATTTATGACGTAGTCACCTAATTTTAAACATGTAAATACCTACTGTGATTATTGCGTAACTGCTAAAGTCATATGATCTTAGTATAGTAATTGTAATGTATGTTGAAATATAGTCAGTTCTATTCAGACATAATGCAAGCGTGTTCTCTGTCTAGAATGACACCACAAATTGGCGTACCGGAGTGAAATTTATTATAAATATACGGTATATCATCACTCAATTATCAAATCAAAGTATCAAATAAGATATTTATCATGGATTTGAAATTAAAGTCACTGAATCTATCAGATCCAGAACGAACAGAAGCCTGGTTTACAGCATTTGCAGCCAAAGCTCGAACGAAAACACTTACAGATGATCCTGCCAATAAACGTTATCCGATTACGGATCTGTTCTTCTCCCTATATGGCGAAGATGCATTGGTAAAGTTAACAACACTGGTCAGGCCATTGAAACTGGCTGATTTTCCTTATATAGCGATTGACAAGAAAGCCATGGAATTGGTACAACCAAAACAGCGTTTAATTATCGCTAAAAGAACAAATTTTCTGTCCATCAAACAAATGTCGGACGAATCAGCGAATGAACTCCATATTCACATAAATCATGCAGCAGATAAATGTGACTTCGATAAATTCAAAGATGAACAAGATCCCAACGAAGAAATGAAAAAGATGGTTTTTATCAACTCATTTGCTGATGTTAAACTGCGTAAAGATCTGTTGGATTACATTTGCCTTACACCAACCGCAACGTACGAAGATCTCCGGGAACGTGTGTGGCAATATAACCAAACAACTGCTTTTGTCAACCGCAACATTTCACTACAGCAATTTCAGCCAACAGAATTATCTGGAAATCTAGATGCCATACACAGCACCAAGTCAACACAGGGTAATCAACGTGAATGTGGGAATTGTGGCTCTGGTCATCCACCAAAACGATGTCCAGCATACGGTAAAATCTGTTCAGCTTGTGGTATAAGAGGGCAAGTCACAATACCATAATAAACAAACGACTTCAAATCATGCCAAGCAATGTCATACCAATTATGCATTAGAGTCATCTGTAGTTGTACAAAAATCAAATGAAATGGAATCCAATGATTATTTTCTATTGAATATTAATGATGATCAACCAGGAAGTATCAATAGCATGAATGAAGTTATGGAAGATGTAAAATTAAATAATATTACCGTTCCCATTCAGCATGGCACAGGTGCGTCGTGCACCATTATTTCAACAGCAATCTGGAAAAATCTTGGAAGTCCTGATCTATCTGAATCAACCAGGAAATTACATTCTTATGACGATCGTGGACTTTTATCGATAGGTGAACTTAAAGCAACAGTTGAACGTAATAATACTAATCACACTAATAATTCTTTTACAATGCCCATACAAGTTGTACAACTGTACAATCTTGCCGCCTTTATGGCTTACTATGTAGAGATATTTGAAATAAAAATACTGTTAATTATACTTGTAGCAATTCATCTGCAGATTTTCTACCCGTCATCAAGGATGCTATCGCCACGATGAAATTAAAACCTAACGCGACACCGTAATCATAATGAAAATAAGAAGACGATGAAAAACAGTGGCTCAACAATAGCTTCCTTTCTATAGCCATTAAATACTGCGGCTGAACTAAAGTGTTTGCTGTTTTTTGAATTAATTTTCCTTGCCATGCTGTTTTCGTGTCGCGCCTCTCCGCTTGTAATAGCTTTGAATAAAAACGCTGTCCAAATCATACATTTATGAGACTAATCAGAGATATAACTAAAAATAATTGATGCAATTACGACAGTTAATGGTTCCAACACGTCTTGGAAATGATATTAATTCTCAGTTCTTGGCATTGAAGTTTATCGCAAATGTTCCAAACGATTTCGAAAGGCATGAAGTTTTCTGAAAAATGACAAGGAAGGGGAGTTATTGTAGCCTAGCTCACCAAGCCTCTCTTTGAAATACTCTTCGCTGATTCGTCGCCAGAAAATTTTGACGTCGAATCACAGCCCTTGTAGGACAATAGTTTTTACACCTTTCCACGCCCCGTGCTGATTCAGCAAAGGCAAGCTTTTGACCTAGAGTTAGCAGACTCTACTGTTTACCAAGTTTACATTTTGACAGGGAGTCTGCGAGCAGGCTAGGCCTGTGCCTTTGCCCCTACAGGATGCTGCTACCGCTGAGCTTGAGCGCTTGCAGGCCATGGATGTCATAGAACCCATTGAATCAGGTGGGACCGAAAACTCCTCCCCTATTGTTTGGGTCAAGAAACCTTCTGGAGGTTTACGAATGTTTGTTGATTTTAGCGTGCACATTAACGATAAAATTCTATCAGATGCATATCCGATTCCAAACTTAGACGGAATTTTTAGGAAAATACATGGTGCAAAATTCTTCGCTAAAATCGGCCTATTGGCAAATTGCTATTGATAAAACCGCGCTAGATTTATCCGTGATAAACACTCACAAGGGTCTGTTTCGGATCACGCGATTGCAAATGGGTATGAAAACAGCGCTGCGATTTTTCAAAACGTTATTGAAACTGTTCTCAGCGGTCTCAAAGGAATTCTTCCATATCAAGACGACGTGATAATTTTTGGCAACACTCGCGATTCTTTACAAAAACGTGTTAATGCTATCATGGAGCGATTAAAACAGCATCGCCTTCCCATCAACAAAGACAAATGCGTTCAAGAGCTGTCTGAAATTACTTTTTTAGGTTTTCGTATCTTAGCTGAAGGTATCGGACCTGACCCTCGCCTTGTTGAAAAAGTTTTATCCATTGCCCCTCCTAAAAATAAAAAGGAGGTAGCATCCTTTGTAGGATTAGTTAATTTTTTTGATAGACTTGTGCCAAATTTTGCTGACAAAATTGCTCCTTTGAATGAGCTCAGAAAACAAGATGTAGATTTTGTTTGGAAAAACACAGCGCAATTAGCTTTTGAGAACTTCAAAAAAGACTTGGCCTCCACACCTCTTGTACAACCATACTCGTTAAGCAAAGCAGTCACCTTGACAACTGATGCGTCTGGGACAGCTGTTGCCGGTATTTTGACACAAGACGGGCATCCGGTTATTTACATTTCAAAAACATTAAGTGCTGCAGAACAAAAATATTCTGCCACAGAACGTGAAGCATTAGCAGTGGTATGGTGCGTAGAACGTCTACGTCAATTTTTGTTAGGGCGAAAATTTCTGATCGTCTCCGATCATCAAGCTCTATCTTTTATTTTTGGTACTCACAAATCAATACCAAAAACAGCCTCAGCACGCCTTTCCAGATGGGCTATTAAACTTATGCCTTCGATTTCGAACTAAAATATAAACCTGGTGCTAACATTACTCATGCAGATGCTTTATCTCGTCTTACTCAAAATACAATTTCTCAGGAAGACGTTGTTGCCAGCGTCTCCGTTGCTACTGACTCAGCATTTTTTGCCTCAATTATTTCAAGCAGTCAAATTGAGGCTTCAATGTCTAACGATTGTGTTGCACAAAGCATCATTAAACGTATTATTTCTGGCTTTTGGTCCGGTCTATCAGAGGTAGAAAAGGCCTTCTCGCGTGTTAAAGATTAACTTACAGTTCATAACAACCTCATTTATTTTAAATCAACACCATATATCCCAATTAATTTGAGATCTGATGTACTCAAAAAGGCGCACAACACCCATGCCGGAATTCATGCTACCAGGCGACTTTTACTCCAGGGTGCGTGGTGGCCGGGAATTTTTAAAGAAGTTGAAAACTTTATTACAAACTGTTCTACCTGTTGTGCGCTACGCCCTCGCTTTCCAAAAACAGTCCACACTTGGCCCGGAGCAGCCCCCTGGTAAAGTGTTCACATGGATTTTGCGCATATTTTAGATATTGGGCCAATTTTAATTGTTGCAGATGCAGGTAGCGGTTGGATTGAAGCTACCAGATGCCCAAATCGGGCCACACCCACTGTTGTTGGCATACTAGCCAATATATTTTCTCGTTTTGGTATCCCTCATAGTTTTGTGTCGGATAATGCGAAAGAGTTTGTTAATGAAGAAATTGTGCAGTGGCTTTCTCGTTCAGGGTGCAAGAAAATTGAATCTCCTGTTTACTTCCCACGTGCCAATGGTCTTGCTGAGCGCGCTGTCCAGACGGTAAAACGCGGAATGAAGGCTTGGCATAAGGGCTTGCGTGTTTCATTTGACATGTTTCTCTATCGCATTTTAACTGTCCATCATGCCACATCCTTGACCAGGGAAAATCTCTAGCCGAGATACTTTTAGGTAAAAATATTAGAGTCCCGTTTATTGCTGATTTCGCAACGGGAGATATCGTAATGTACCAGCCCTCTTCAGCACACATAAAATAAGGAAAGTGAGTATATCCTTCCAAAAGGAAGCAATACGGCATGGTTATCGGACAATGGCAATACCGTTCTTGCCTCAAGAAATCAATTCGGACCGACTGGCTCATCAGCAAACACCGAGTCTGCTGAAACCACACCTGCAGTTAATGAACCAACGAATCAACAACCATTAAGGAGTTCTTCTAGAATTACTGCACTGCCAGATCGTTTAGGATATGACTAATTGTATTGAAGAATAAACAACAAATCTCTATGTACGAAATAATTATAAATCTCTATTTAATCTATTATTGTCCAGTAAATTATCGTAACTTATAACTAGCAAATTCATAAACATAATTGACAATTCTGTTTTTTCGAAGAAGGTGGAAATGTGACGTAGTCACGTAATTATTAACATATAAATACCTACTATGATTATTATGTAACTGCTAAAGTCATATGATCTTAATATAGTAATTATAATGTATGTTGAGATATAGTCAGTTCTATTCAGACATAATGCAAGCGTGTTATCTGTCTAGAACGACACCACATCATTGAAATAAACAATCTAATTGCATAGAATGTATTCAATTTCATTTTTCAGATTGAATGCAAGCCATCTACATTGGGTAAGTTCCATATGTAATGGAGAAGTGTTTAATTAACCCAATCAAAATGATATATGCTGTCTGTGTGATAGTGTTAAATAGAAGTTGACCATAACTAATAATGAAAAATCCTTGTTGATGAATTTCAACTATCATGTGTAATGTAGTTTAACTGCAGATGATAGCAAAAACATCAACATTGATTATGAGAATAGCAGTGCTCAATGACAAAGAATGATTACAGCTTTAATCCATTTGATGCGAATGCAAACGAAGACATTTAAAGTGCAAATTGGTTTAAATATGCATATACAATTTTTATGTTGGAAATGAGAATACATTAGAATTTTCACTCTCCTATCTACTATCGTATTAGCCTTTTTGTCATTTTGGGTATCGTCCTGGCTATTGAAAAGTAAATTGGTCAAAAATAGATCACCCTTTATTTTTTCTTTCAGCATCTGCCACAAAAATCTACATTATAAGTTGTTATTGTACATTTTATTGACTTTACAATTGTAGTTTTGTGAGAATCTGATTGTTCCGTATAGGTTTTAAAATGTTTTGAAAAAGGTCAAAATAATATTTTCAATGGCTGTTTTCAGAAATCCATTTATTAATATTTTACAGCCACATATTTTTCATATTTTATATATATGAAATATTGTATAAAAAGGCTGTATGTAAGTGACACTTGATATATTGTAAAGTGTCTTTTATTTGCCCGTCAAAATGAAGAAATATATCATTCATATAAGCGATTTTAATATCAAAATTTAGATATCAAGTAGCTCACAATTGCTCAGCTACTTAAAGGAGCAAAAATCACCGGCAGGCACTACGCACTTACTCCACTTAGGATCACGTGCATGCTTATTGTATATAAGACAATGTTCATTGTTGACATGAATTTTATTACAAATTAGACCTGCGCATAATAATTGTTTCAAAGCGAGACGGTTGAATTACGCTAAGCATAAATTCAACTGCTGCTCGCTGCGGTCGCCGGTCAATTTTGCCCCTTTAAACCTTTCCTCATGTCGTTGAGATATATATCATATAAAATATCATTCAAGCAGTAGCGTACATATATGTACAGGTGTTATTGCTTCTGAGAGGATTGTAGTGACCGTTATCTACGTCACAACCGTAATGTGAATTGCGAGATTAAATACCTATTGCCAATTGTAGAATTATCGAGATGAGGTCAAAATATATACATTACAACTTTACCAAACAAAGCAACTAGTATTATTTGAGTATCTCTTCTCTATCCTTAACACTGCTACATGATCATAGGAGGAATTACTTGACATTTGTAATAGGGCTCATTCACGGCGTTATAAATAGATTCGTGCAAAGCTTTGTGGGATAGCACAACGTACAATGATTCGTTTGTCACTTTCTGAGTTGACTGCGTTTTGACCGCGTTTGTTGATGATTATTGTCCAAGTTTAAAACTAATTTAATCGATATGTAAACAATGGGACGTAATAAACCAAAAAGGAAAGGGACAACTAAGCATTACTGTTGGGGTACCTGTAAATCAGATTTTTGGAATCCTGAGAAATTAGCGGTAGGAACGTACTTTATTCGCTTCCCAAAGCTTGGCAAAAAGTGTGAACAAATAGAAAACAACAAAACAAAACAACAACTGAATCTGAATAATGTATGTCAGTTTTACTAGAAAGACAATAAGGAGCTGTAGCAAGTAATACACAAGAACCCACATATTTAAAACTAACAACAAGACACCTAGAATTTCCTTTTAATTATTTTATATAGATAGTATTTTAAATGCAAATGAAAATTAGCAACATATCATTCGGTCGGCTGATAGTCGATATTCTCATCGCTATCAAATGACAATTTTGAACATAATACATTTCAATTAATAATGATAAAATGTATCTAGTAAATACAGTCGATAATCTCATAATCAATAGTTATCCATTATCAACTAATTATAAACAGACCCAAGTAAAGAATAACCGCCGTAACACATAATAATTTAGAATACACCATAGTGACATTTTGAGACTGCATGGTTGATCTCTCCTGAAAATTGATAATTTAAAACACGAAAATAATAGTAACTGAGAATAATACACATCACAATAGCCCCCAGAAAGTCCTAGACGGGATGCCAAGAGTGGCTATAGCACTGATAAATAGAATAGATAGCCTACGTTACTAGACTTATTACGTAGAAACAACATCTGCGTATGGTTTTTGCAATACAAAAGCATGAACATTTCAACACCGATCCACTTGCCCTAGTTAAAACAATAATCACATTTAAGAGAAACTACTTTTCCGTGGAATGTATGTTACATTTCAAAGCAATTTGCTAGTTTGATAATGTTGTTATCATAAATTTTTCATCAAAATAACTTTTTACAAAATGTATACTATACCTTTTCTTTAAGGGTTTAGTTCGGCTGGTAGCATGTAGTATATGGATCCTCACACAAATCTTCTTCTTCTTCCCTGTTGTTATATTGATAAAACACATTTCCTGACGATGACTCCACAATGAAATGATAAATATGACCATATTTAAAGCAAGAATAGCAAGAAGGCAAGTCTCTTCCTCTTGATGAAATTCACGCCAATATGCTGTTGGCGTTTGTAACAGACCAACACTAAAACAGTTCACAGTGGGATTTCATTTCTTGAGTTTGATATTGTACAGAAGCGTTGTTGGGAATCGTTTGATCGATCATTGAATTTTACACAATTGCTTAAATTTGCATTTTTCAGTAGTTTTTAATGAATTTTCATATGCTATTAGTGAATGCTAGATATACACCTTGGATAAATGATACTCAGTGTACTGTGACGTGTGGTGGTGGATTCAAATCTATGAGCAGGGAATGTTTACATCCTGAATGTAATGGAGAGCGATGTCAAGAAGAAACAGAAAGAGAAGTTGAATGCAGCACAAACGATTGCCCAGGTATTTTATTTGAAAATAAATGTCACATAAGATCTGCATAATATTAGAATAATATCTATATTAATATCTGGACCATTCTGCATCCAATTCTAAGATGTTTGCATAAGAACAAAGAGGGGAGATTCTAGTCCATATAGATATATATCTTAGATATACAACAAGTAACCGCATTATATTGAAGGTATTGCTGACTTCAATATCTGTTAGTTATGAAATTTCAGAACTTGTTTTGAAATGCGATTGGTTAAGAGAGCACTTTTTGATTGAGCTATAAGATTTATTTTAGTCTTTACAGAATAACTTCCACAATAATGTCGTGATTCGAATTAATCTAAGTAGTCTATTGAAAGTTATCGGAACAGAGCCCTTTCCCCACTGCACAACAAATGTCGCACGAAGAGACATTTCTGAGACTGCGAATGTGGAGTAGCGGTTTTGTGACGTCAAAATGTTACCAAATGATGTCATCATATGCTACCTAGAGAAAAAATGTCGCTCGAAAAATTTTAAACTTTTCTAATTTCCCCAGTGCGCGTTATTTCGAAAGCCAATCAAATAGCTAGCTAAGTTGAGATGATTCGAAATGAGATTAGAATTTCTGGAGTTGTGTCCCAGAAGTAAGCTCTTTTAAAGTTTCTCTGATATATTATTCTGTATGAGATAATCAACATCATTTTAGTTGAAAACATATGCATAATCTATCTCCAAGCTGTTTTCCCTAAAAAATATTTGACAGTGCACATAAAAAAAAATTGTTGCTGCCTCTCTCATAAAAGAAAAAGAATGTGATACTGATCGCTGATTGGTTATTGTTGGTGTTTGTGTCAGGCTCCGTAAAATCGTAGAATTATGGCTTTTGGCATGAAGTCTAAAAATGAAACAATTTATCAACATAAACATTTGGCGTTCAAATCAACAAAAACAACCCAAATCACAATAATTTTGAAACAGAGTCATCATAAATTGAACAATATTTTATATAATTTCTTTATTCTATGTTTTTGCTCGTAGTTCATAAAGCAGTTTTGTTTTGTTGCTAAACGCCAAATATACGATTCGATGAATTTCAATATTTCCCCTTTAACTAAGCGTAAACGCATAGGATTCTGTACACAAATAGCTGGATAATACTTTAGATCTTTTACATTAATAATCACTATTCAGACGTAACCAATGCTTTTTGCGTTTATTTTCAATCAAGTTTCTTCCATTTTTATAATTTGTCGTATCTTTCCTTAAAAAGCGCAACGGCGTGTTTCTATTGAAAATCCGCGCTCGTTCTAGTCTCTACAATGAAGTCATTTTAGGAGAATTAGATATGATCATTATTTTGGGCTTTTTAAAAAGATTATCTTCTTATCTTCCATATTAATAATACTGTCTGTTTATAGATAAATTATTTCGATATTTCTGTGTCTGTCCGCGATTTATGTACGCCTAACTGGCGAAATAATATAGAAAATCCGTTTTCGGGAAATTATGTAAACATTTGTGTCGAGATAGCCGTGCACAGTAGCAGATTTGTTTTATGAATATTATGATATTCTGGCGTTGTTTTGAAATAATAAACTTCCCTTGATACTTGATTTGATATCGTTGTAGTAACAAATTAAGAGATTTGAAAAATTTCATAGGCTGATAATCTAGCGGGGCAGCCAAATCGAGCTCAAATTGAAATCTCAAGAACGAAAATATTTCGTTTTGAATTTAAGCTGCGAGAAAAAGATTTGAATATATCAACAAAATAAGTCCATTAGTTTATGATAATGAAAATAATACAAAATACTGAATGGCATTGGATTACAGAATAACTAAAGCTAGCAAAAGATGTTTTAAAGAATCAAAGAAGCGTATAATGAAATGAACAATCTAGAGCGGGGCAAAAACGCTCTGAGAATTAGACAGATTTTAGATCCTTACTTTATTAATGAAACAAAATGCAATTCATAATTTGTTTTCAAATTTACAAACAAACATCTCACTTCTTTTCAAATAATGGATTTAATATATAATTTGTGGGAACTTTATTTGACACCTTTGTATTAAAAATTTAGAGATTTGAAAAATTTCATAGGTTGATAATCTAGCGGGCAGCCAAATCGAATTCAAACAAAAATATTTCGTTTTAAATTTATAAGCCTCGTTGAAATTATTTGAAAAAGTGAAATAAAATAGTCAATCAGTTTTAGGATAATTGAAACAATACGAAATACTAAATTGCACTGAATTACCGTACTAGGAGTGGCAGGTTGAACCAAACAAAATATGTCTTCTGAAATCAAAGAAATCAGTGAAATCAACGATCTAGAGCGGGACACAAACGCTTTGGAAATTAAACATTTTTTAAATCCTTAATATATTAACGAAACAAAATGCAGTCCATCATTTTTCTTAAAATTGAAATACGAACATTTCATTTCTTTTCAAATTATAACTTGAATATATTATTCCTTGGAGCATTAACAAAGGAATCTGTTTGGAAATCAAAGCAACCTAAGCCAAGTTTGGTTTCTTCGATTTCCACAATCTAGCGCGGGCATAAAAATAAATGAACTTGCAAGAAATATTTAAAACGACGTTAGTGTTTGATTAATTCGAAAATAATCATCAAAGGTCGAATAGATTATCAAAAGCGTGTACAGTCTCAAGTTACAGAGTTTAGAGCATTAATCAAGGCATTGTTCAAGAGTATTTATATAATTCATAATATAACATAACAATGTGAAAAACTTGACTTCTGAGCGGGCAGTATAAAATGTGGTTTGATTTTAAGATTTACTTCCATAATTAACGAAATAAAAGTAGAAGTAAATAAAAATGAAAATTTTATTGTGTAATTGAACAACGATAATAACAACACACAATATCTTGCTACAGTTTCGAAACTGAGAATAGTGTAAATATATCAAATTCAAGTATATCTAGTTCAACAAAATTCAAATGAAATTGTAAATCCAACGTATGATTTGTGATCAATAAAATTACATATTTCCAGCGCTCAAGAAATGTTTTAACTTCACTCAATGATGTTATCCTGTCACTCACATCTAGCATAACTTTTGAATATAATTGGTGTATATTACTATCTCAACAATGATCAAATTTGCGTTTTAGTTATGCTGTTTAAAATTAAAACCCAGTAACAGTTAAATGAAAGAATTTATAGCTCTGCGATTCAATTTACAGTTTCAAGGTTAAAGAAACAGATAAAACATGATACAAATTCGCTCGAAAATTTTGAATTCGAAATTATGAACCTTAAAGAAACGATAATCCCGGCGACTAATTCCAATGGCAAAGAAGATAGGACCTATATACATTTTGACATATAACCCATCCCTTTGAGGTAATGGTGATATATGTTTGAAGAATAATTGAATATAAATAGTGAACAATTCACCGTCTCACAATCATATTATTATTAGCAGAAATGACCAACATATCAAATATTCATACCTGGAATTGTTCTTATAGTATAATTCTCCAGCAATGAAGACTCATAATTCTTTGATACTCGGTCAATTTGTAAAAATGATTAGCCTTTGAAACCACATGCTACAGATGTAATGAGCTATCGATGTAAATATTTTCAATCTCAATTATTTTAAAAGTAATATATCTTCCATTGCAAATATCTAAATTAAATTTGATTTGTTTTTTTTCAAAACATTTGCCACATGCATTCATGAGATACATACTATCAAAGAGTACAAATACTTCTGACATCCGCTATTTTTATATACTGCTATCAATCTATCCAACAAAATATGACGCTTTATATATCATTTAACATATCTGTTCTTTGACTTTTAATCTGCTAGAGATAAAATTATTGCAATGAAATTATTTGGCTGTTAGCAAGAGGGAATGTCGTTCAATTAGGGAATCCTCTATACGATTCAATGAAATACTGTTTCACGGAGCAGTGATGTCCTTTACCGGCTATGAAACGTTTGATTCTCCGCTGTTATGATTATGAAAATATGTAATTTGGAAGTATTCTTCTGCACCTTTTAAAATTTAGGCTGTAAATTCTCAACTGTTTTGATTTTCTACGGCCCTGATTGATTTCTAAAAATGGTACATCCTCATCCAAAATATCAATACCCCCCCAACCCCCGGGTACATAAATTCATAGATAAAGTAATCCCGAGAATATCCATCAGAAATAATCCACAAAACAATATTTCGTATTGACTTCTTATGGATATATGACAAAAAATATAGCTAGATAGTTATGATTTTAACCACAGATGGGAGGCAACTACTTTCAAACTAATATATTTCAAGTAAGATTGATGTTGAAACAAGAATTTATTTTCACGCTGGAGATCATGTTTCGAGTTTGAATGTTTCCACATTGTTGAATCGATTAAGCGATTCAAAGTTTTTATAGTGGCAGCCTGGTCGTTTTTTGTTGTTGTTGCTAAAGTCGCTATAACTTCCTCAATTCCTTCCTAATTGAGCTGAAATTAATTTTAGAAAAGGTCTACATGCAACTTTAAATGAAATTAGTTGCATTGCTTGAATACATTATTTCCGGTTTCTCACAAATCGAAAACGAAGCAGTCTTTCACACTTTTTCAGCTGGTGCAAGATTATGAAAAACCTGAATGAGCAATCTACTTTCAATCAGCCTAGAATGATACTCAATGATGTTTCCTCCAAAATAAACCTAAAATTCTAACTTTATTGTGTAAAATGGTATCATTATATGCAAACAATTCCATGCAGTTTTGCATCAGAAAAATTGTTGATTAGACAAGTAAAAAATAAATATATATCTAGCTCAATATTACTAAAAGAGTTAGGTTGAAATTGTAGCCTAAGAAATATGCTACAAGAAAAGTATAGGTTTATATGTAATAAAATAATCAGCTACTGAACAGGAGCGTCCCTCGTAAATAGCGTCAGTCAAAATTTGCAATACAAGTGTACATATAAAAAACTAGTTCATGTGTCATGTTATTGTTAAAATACACCAGATATATAAGTTGGGTCTTTCTTTTCCATAACTTTAACTATCAGACAATTACTAACCACTCCTTGTATCCTTTCAAGCCTTTTTTGCAGTTGGCATTTTATCGGTGAGTTATAGAACCGCGTTTTATCAATAGAGCGGAAACAAGTTCTAGAGTTAGAAGCATCTGTAGTAATGTTACAACTTTCTTCATGCAATTCTAGTCAGCTCTCAGTAGTCTTCTTTCTCCAATTTCCCATATTATAGTTTGGCTTTGATGTTAACACAATCTGAGAAAAATTTGAGTTTATTTCAATATCAGGACCTATTTGGTATCCCAAGAAATTACTGTCTGGACACCACCTCCCAAAGAGGAGAAAACCCGTTGTATCCACGTTCCATCTGTGGAAACAGCAATGTCAGCTGGAGTTTCTTTATTAAATCGTGTTGATAAAACAGCTTTTATAGCATGATTTCTATAGCTGATGCATTTAATGGCAGTCGATGACCATCCAGTGCACTCTTGGATATCGAATTTGGAATATCAAAAAAGCACCCCCCATCTGCATTGCTTTATAACCCTTTCCCTAATAGGCCTCATGCATGCCAAGAACAGCTTTTCTATTCACTTGATGAAACTTCGTTTTACTGTAAGGTTAAGTTAATGATAATGTATTAGACGTAACTCTTTCACAGTTAGAGCAGGTAAATAAGATAGTGTCATGCCAAATCTTTGAACTTCATCGATTGTCAATGCTCCTTCTTGACAAAGGGTAGAGGCACAAATGCAGGCTGATAAAAGAAATTGTTCCAAGCACAATAAATCAATAATCCTTGTACCATCTACTTTTAAATTTCCCTTAAATCTGTTTGTGTGTTCAATGACGCAACATCACGCAATTGTTACTGCACGGAAGATGATGCATGATATATCACTAGAAAGGCCAGATTTTGTGCATGGTTTTAGGCTATTCAAATTATTATAATGTATCTTCTGCTGCCGATACAAGCATCCAATTAACTTTCCCGGTCAAACTTTGTTGCATTGTATTCGTCAGCCAGACATTCCTTACACTTAGCCATGACAAAAGATTGCTATTAATTAAGTAATCGCCTGTTAATTTTCTTTAGCTAACAGAAGATTAAAGCACTTTTGTTATTCAAAAGAGGAAATAGCAGTGAAATGCGAAATGATTATAACGTCGCCAGAATCTACTTCAGTTTTCTTTAGACAAAGAAAATTAAAAATACTTTTGGCATTCAAAAGAGGAAATGACAGCGAAATGCGAGTAGTATGAATGATATATGAATGATATAACTTGGCCAGAATATCGTTTGCATTTGAATAGCATTTTACAGCAGCCATAGTTTTTCAGTTCAGTTAAAAGTTAAGATATATATAATAAGTTTATATTTAAGTTTACTTGATAAAGAAATAGACTTTACTCTATACAATTAATCCACTCAAACAATTAATCTTACTAAAATCAAATTACCAGTAAAACTTGATCTATCATATCATACCGTATCGCAGCTCATATAAAAACGCATTTTGAGATTTTTTGCGTTGACATTAGATTTCAAGTATTGTATGGATTGATTGAATCACAATAAGGAAATAACTTTAATTACTTCATCGATATAACTATATAGAAGATGTAATAACTCAAATGTTTGTTGTAGCTCTTAAATTGATATAACTTTAACTTTAAGTTCTGTTTTGATTTAATCTGCAAACAACGAAATCATTATTTAAGTTGTACAATACATAAAAGTTGACAAGGGGTTGTTGATGGTGTTTAAAGAAACTGGATTACACACTCTCGGATTGTCGGTACTTGGGTCGGTACTGTTAATTTAAACTCACAGATACAGTTTACTGCCTTATTCTGTTTGCGATATTATGATCGTAAAAATCCTATAATCTATACTTTAAATGTGTTGAGAAAAATCAAATACAATCTTACCAGTTTTATATCGCCTTTCATGCCTTCGAAAGCGGAAGTAAGGAGTTCAGGACGTGGCGGGGGGGGGAGGGGTAACTCCACCATGACGGCTATACGGAGCCGTGCCACTTTTTTGGGTCCATCCATATTCAAGCTGAGAAAATACTTTTTGGGTATGAGATTTCAAATTTAGAGCTTTTGGGTATCCTATTTTTAATTTTTTCACGAATTTTTGAAACATTTTGCATCATTTGTGTGTATTTACTTAAAATCATTCAACCTGCGGGAATTTTTTGGGTAGCATCTACATAATTTTTGGAACTTTTTGGGTACTTTACCTTCTTCCAAAGTGGCACCCCTCGCGTCCCTGAAGAGGTGGAGTTCCTCCCCCGGGGTTCAGGAACGTGAAATTCATCTTTAACTAGAAAACTACTAAATCGTGAAAGAATTGCGAATAGTTTCTGACTGGGGTAATACTTGTCAATTTTTCCCGACGATAGGCATTTGGCATACTTGGGAGCTTTAGCACTGTAATGCCTTCAAAATTGCACGATTTTTACTATTTTCGTCTCATAATTGCCCGATATTCGACTTAGATTTATTATTGTGGATTGTGTCACACAAAATAGGAGATAACTCAGAGTGCTCACTGCTCCCCATAGACATTATGCAACCAATATAAGAAGTTTCGTAGTCGAAATAATAAAGCTATTTCAAATGAACGGGCCACGGAGTTCAAATCACTGAAATGTATGTAACTAATCATTGATTTATTGAATATTTCATTTGCATGAGTTTGGCAGAGTTTGTAGTTCAAACCATTGTAATGCGCTTTACACTATATGCTCATTCGGTGTTTAACTGGATACTATTTATTGAAAAAATTATTTATTTTTCTTCTGATGTTAAAATATCATCTTCTATCTCCTCTTCTAGCTCAAAAGAGAGCTCGTGGGATCAAGAAAACGAAGAACTATCGTTGTCGTTTCCGCCATTTTGTTTTTCTTGTTGTGTACTTGTAGCAGCTGTATCAGCTTCTTCTGATGAAAAAACAAATTGCTTACCTCTAAATCTACTTCTCCTTGGTCTTGAAGCTTTACGTTTCAATTTAAACCCTTTTCCCGAGAAAAAATAACAGTAAGAAGTCAAAATATACGAACAGATAGAGAAAATGAACATGGATGGCTTGTGCACAGGTGGGACAAAACTAAATGGGATTTGCGCCGCCTAGAGTCCAGCATTTAGGGAAAATATATCTAGGGTATATGCATGGAATAATGACATGACCGCAATTTTTTAATTTATAAAAATCGGTAAAGAATTGATATTTTATGTCATGAAAACATAATATAAGTAATTTGATAAAATGGCGAAGACGGAGAAGGAAACAAACTGCAAACTGCAAACTTTGAAAGGTTATTCGACTAAATTTTGTTGATAAAAGTTGATGAAAATTCACAAAAAAGTAGAAAAGCATCTATTCTTTCCAATGAGCATTAATTTGAGCAAAATTTCAGAAATTGATGGTTTTATAAATCTACGACCAGGGCTGCCACCTTAAGCGACTGGGGTTACAATTTATCCTAGAGGATTCTTAGCTCTGTCTTCAGGGAAACAGTTTTGTAAATGGTTGGTTTTGAACAGTTTTTCAAATATTTTCTGTAAGTATAGCCCCCTCTTAATGCAAATTAGCGCCTTTGTGGGGGGAAATCCCGCAGCCACCCAAGTTAAAGAACATATAAAAGGTCAAGTTCTAGCTGACCACGGACACTACTCGAGTGAGGAAGGACAAGTTTGTTTAGACAATCTGTTTATGTTTTCGACTTCTTAAATAGACCAGTTACATTTGAAAAAGTTCCCATAATGTATAACAACTCTTTAATGTATTTGAGTTTTATCATCTGAGGCAGGTGGCGGATCCAGTAAAAAAGCTGACTGTCGCATCAGGGGCTCCTGTGAGAGGGGCGAAGCCCTTCCTTATCTGGTGGACAGGGCCAGGGGCATGTTGTCCCGGAAATAATTTTCGAAATAAAGCTGTATCTAATTTCAGAATAACAAATCAAATTTTTATCACCCGAGGTCCAATACTGGACCTACACTAATTACCAGCATATCTATATTTCTATATTTCTGTGTCTGTCCGCGACTTATGTACGTCTTACTGGCGATATAACTACAGATAATCTGTCGTCGGGTAATTATGCAAACATTTGTGTGGAGATAACCTTGCACGATAACACATTTGTGGTATGGAATTAAGATTTTCTGGAGTTGTTTAAAAATTATAAACTTTATTTAATAATTTATTTGATATCATTGTATTGAAAAGATTAGAGATTTGAAAAATTTCATAGTTTGATAATCTAGCGGGCAGCCAAATCGAATTCAAATTGAAATCTCCTAAACAAAAATATTTCGTTTTGAATTTATTCTACGAGAAAAAAATTTGAACAAGTCATCAAAATAAGTCCATTAGTTTTATGATAATGAAAAATAATACAAAATACTGAATTGCATTGAATTACTAGAATAACTGAAGCCAATGAAATATGTTTTGAAGAATCATAGAAGCGTATAGTAAAATAAACAATCTAGAGTTGGACAACAACGCTTCAAAAATCAGATAGAATTTTACATTTCAAAATGCTCCCATTCTTGAAAATTGATAACAAGAAGCACTATGAGGATCATTTTTTCCATCATTTTTATTTTCTATTTTTAACGAGCTATTAGTATTTTGATTGACTGCTATGAAAATCACCGGCCTACTTGCAGAGATTGTTAAGATCAAAAATATGTATACTATCATATGATAATATTATGAGATGTTATCTATATATATAAACGTCAAAGTCTGCGTGTGTGTGTGTGTGTGTGTATGCGTGCTGGATTTGTTTTTCATTTTCTCTGTCAGCTGTTACGTAAAAATTTCGAAAAGCATATCATTAGAATCAATGTTATCCCGCGAGCTTAATGACGCTTTTAATTTTTTATATTCCATTCCTTATTTCCTGCATCGAAAGAAAACATATCTTTATTTTGTAATCCAACTTTGCGTGACAACAACAAAGCAATTTGTCCTCCTCAATTTCACACTCATCATTGACCATTTTCTGTTGTTCACGTGATTATTCTATTGTTCTATTGATGAAATCTGTCAATCAAATTCTAAATCTAAGTAACGGAGACGTGCAGCTTTGAAAATGAATTGATCAACCCAGCAGCGCGGGTCACTCATTGCTATAGTATATTTATATATAGCAATAAATATTTGTGAATCTGAACCGAACGCGATCCGATTATATGGGGTCAGATTCGGGTTGATATTTTAGATCTTCTGATCAGATCGGATTTGAAGTGCTTTTTTATGGATAATTTCAGATTTCGAAATTTGACTGAGTTGTAATTTGTAATAATTAATGTGTTCTAGCTTCCATTCAGCACATAAAATAAAGTTTTTCTATGTAGATATTGCTACGTTAAATGCATAAAATTGGCCGGCTGCCATTGCGATTGATCTTCAAATATGCACTGATTCACACCACTGTTTGTAGCTTGAAAATTGCATTCACTTTCCAACTTTGAGCCTGAAAGGTGCTTTGGTATTTTTTATGCCTTTAATTTGCCGTTCTCTATACAGTTCGATCGACTCAATTGATGTGAAAACTTGATTAATTGTACATCGTTTCAATGCGTATTGTTCTCATGTTCTCCTCCAAAGTCCACTCTCGGTATTATACAGTAATAGTCAGCTCAGTCAATTGTTTAATTATTAGTGATCTGAAAGTTTTATCACACAAGGTTCAGTACTCCACCTACACTAATTGCTAATGTGTAGATAAAAATAGTGTTAGTTGAATGGACCATAAAATTGTTTGATGTATTACAGTTGATGGAGGATGGACTGATTGGCCTCCATGGCAAGAATGCATAATGAATAATCCACAGACACGAACAAGATACTGCGCAAAACCCAGTCCATCAAATGGAGGTCAGACTTGTGATGGTGAATCTGAAGAGGAAATTGACTGCAGGACAGGTAGATATAGGCATAATAGCCACACGGCATACCAACATCCCGGTATAGTACATAGACATTTTAATTTAATTTAATCTAATTAAACAGTTTCAAATACTTGTTTATTAGTTTCATCGATTCCAGGCATTGTAGTAGTCTGGTCTCGCCTTATGAAACCTTCATTTCTTGTGTCAGTTTTGTGAGTGACCTTAAACATTGAAAAACATTAAAAATGTCACTCATTTGAATATAAAATTGAGAGAAATGGTGTTGCCCGTGATATTGTGATACTGTAATCTGGACTCATAGTAATTTCTATAATTTATGATGCAGAAAATTTAAACAGAAAACATTGTAACTTCGGAATATTGACTCAACTTTGCATTTTCGAGGGTTTTCACTCGTTTTTGTGAAAATGTCGCAAATGCGGTCTACAAAGACATGATTTTGAGTATATTATTGGTGTCAACCGGAGAAAATTGTATCATTCGAATCCCCGTGCGTTGATCTATATTTTTATATCCTTTCCATTCTTATTTTCGTTTTTTACTCTTCTTATCGAAACAAATTAGTACAGTCATTATAAAAAGTCTATACCTCATACAAATTGCAATGGAAACATTTTTCGTCAATTCGAGGGTCAAAGTTTCTGCTTAACAACATATCCAAAATTTTTCGAAATCGGAGTAGGCAAAACGGCTTAATTTCGCAATTAATGGCATTCCCAGTAGAAATGTGAAATCAAGGCTGTCAAGATTCAGTGCAGTCATGTGATTTAATTTGAGGGAATACCATTAGACATAGTAGCCCTGCACCATTCAGCTCATATAATGTGCTCAAAATTTTTCTACTGTCACTATGTATCAGATTAATAAAACGAGGCTATGTACGAAGATACACAAATCGACGTAGAAAAACATATACACAGTAAGTAAAAAATGCTATTCATTATGTTTTGACATTCCACTAACAGTATAGATCATGTAAATATTTTATTTATCTTATTTAGTAAATACAACTAGGTATACATTGATTATACACAATGAACAATTTTAGGCAAATTTCTAGGGATGGTCGTAGTCGCAATTATTTTCGACGGAAATTGGCTATTACGATTTGATAATATTCCTGCAGAAAAGCAGCATAACAAGATATCCATTAATACGTAAAACACAATTAAACTAAAGAACCAATAACTTAATTTCTCCTCGACAGGACATTAATGTAACTTTGTATAATATAGACTACAGTTGCCCAGTCATTCATGTTACTAATTTAACCATGGAATGAAAATTGAAAACAGGAATTTCATTTAAAGGTTGTCCAAAATGTTGACTATATCCTATATCCATATACAATCAAACCTGTTATGACAGTCATCTCTATACAGCGACCAAATTTCCAAGGTGGTCACTCTTGCAATGTCATGATAGTAGTATTAGTATTTTATATTAGTAATACAGTAGTATTTTCTATCGAATCAAACATTGATGTGCTTCGCTGCAGTTTTGGTGATTTACCCTTTTTCTAGTCATTAGTTCGTCTGAACAGACAAAAAAACTTGTATGAAGAAAATAATGTGTGCCACTTTAAAAATTTCAAAAAATCGCCAACCATTAACTTACCATTTAATACTAATCGTCAACATAATTTCGTAATTTTGAATACAAATGAGTAAAAATGTAGGGTTTCACAATATGCGTTTGGTAGCTCTTCATAATATCTCATCGAAAAGCAGTTCAGGAGTTCATGAACAGCCCATGAACAGTTCATGAACGTTAAATGGCCCCAAGCTTTCATGGAACAGTTCATGAACTGTGATGAACTCCTGAACTGTCTTTCGCAGTGCAGGTATCAAATTTGATATATAATAATCTTTCTTTGGAAAATAGTACATAAATGTTAAATTTCCTAAGTTTCATTAAACAATTTATGAGCAGTTCATGAACTGCTGATTTGATTTTAACTTGTCCATGAACATTTCATGAATATTCATGTGAATGAATAGTTCATGAATAATCAAATGTTAAATAACAGTTCATTAATATTCAAATGATAATTTATGGTTGATGGGGTTTGCGAAAAGCTCATGATTCATAAACAGTTCAAGAACTGTTCATAAATATTTGAACATTTATGAGCTGTTAATTAACATTTGAATATTCTTGAACTTTTAATGGACAAAATATAAATCAATTCAGGAGTTCATGAGCTGCTCATAAATTGTTCATGAAACTTAGGCCATTTAACATTTAAGAACTATTTTCCCAAGGAAGATTATTATATAACAGATTTGATACATCCCTTGCGAAAAAAAGTTCAGCAGTTCATGGACAGTTCATGAACTATTCATAAGCAGTTCATGAACCTTCACGGACAGTTCATGAACAGTTCGTGAAAACTTGGGGTCAATTAACGTTGATGAACTGTTCATGGACTGTTAGTGAACCGCTGAACTTCTTTTCGCAGAGATATTATGAAGAGCTGCCAAACACATATTGTGAACACTACAGATCAACTCACTTGTATTCAAAGTTACAATAATATGTTGACGATTATTAATAAAGGGAAAGTTGAATTTCAAGGAATTTTGAAACTTTTTAAAAGTGATGCAAACTATTTTCTCAATTCAAGCTTTCATTGTCTTCCCAGACGAACCAAGAACGAGAAAAAGAGTAAATCATCAAAACTTCCTAGAAAGTCATCAATGTTTGATTCAATAGAAAATACTAATTTAAGACAATGCAGGAGTGACCACTTTGGACAGGTGGTATCTGTAAAGAGATTACTGTTAGAACAGATTTGATTATATATGGATATAGGATATAGTCAACATTTTTGGCATAACTTTTAGGTGAAATTCCTGTTTCAATTTTCATTACATGGTTAAATTAGTAACATAAACGACTAGGTAACTGTAGTCTTAGCCTGCTCGCAGACTCACTGTCAAAATGTAAATTTGGTAAACAGTAGACTCTGCTAACTCGAGGTCAAAAGCTTGCCTTTGCTGAATCAGCACCGGGCGTGGAAAAGTGTAAAAACTATTGTCCTAATAGGGCTGTGATTCGATGCCAAGATTTTCTGGCGACGAATCAGCGAAGAGTATTTCAAAGAGAGGCTTGGTGGGCTAGGCTGCAATAACTCCCCTTCCTTGTCAGAAAACTTCATGCCTTTCGACATCGTTTGGAACATTTGCGATAAACTTCAATGCAAAGAATTGAGAATTAATATCATTTCCAAGACGTGTTGGAACCATTAACTGTCGTAATTTGGGTCGTAATTGCATCAATTATTTATATTTATATCTCTGATTAGTCTCATAAATTTATGAAATGTTTTGGACAGCGTTTTTATTCAAAAGCTATTACAAGCGGAGAGGCGCGACACGAAAACAACATGGCAAGGAAAATTAATTCAACAAACAACAAATACTTTAGTTCAGCCACATTATTTAATGGCTTACGAAAGGAAGCTATTGTTGAGCCACTGTTTTTCGTCGTCTTCTTATTTTCATTATGATTACTCTATATTTGCTTCGTTCGTTCGACAAAATAAGTCTATCACGTGGCTAATTCAAATTCGTAGCGGCTCAAGTTTAATTCCGATGAAGCATGAATTAATGCAGTAGACCATTTGATCATTACTGATGTTAAATTCGAATTTCAGATTTATTGAAAACTAGATATCTTCCCTAAAATTAATTGTGAAATATTAACTGTAAATGAGTTTCAAGTAAATTAATAATAAATATGATTGGAGTCATTGGTCTTTTTCTGGGCTTGACTTTCGTGGCCAAGCATTCCTAGCGAAAGCGAGGCAACCAATTTCCACTCCCCGTGCTGATTCAGCAAAGGCAAGCTTTTGTCCTCGAGTTAGCAGACTCTACTGTTTACAAAGATTACATTTTGACAGTGAGTATACGAGCAGGCTACTGTAGTCTATGCTATACAAAGTTAAAATAATGTCCTGTCAAGGAGTAATTAAGTTATTGATTCTTTAGTTTAATTTTATTTATATTTTCATTGAATATCTTTTCCTACTGTTTTTCTGGAGGCATATTATCAAATTGTAATAGTCAATTTCTGTCAAAAATAGTTCTGCCATGAACATCCCTAGGCATTTGCCTGAAATTGTTCATTATGTATAACTAATGTATACTTAGTTGTATTTTCTAAAGAAGATACATGAAGTATTTACATGATCTAAACTGTTAGTGGAATGTTAAACATAATGAATAACTTTTTTTACTGACTGAGTAAATGTTTTTCTCGTTTTTCTATATCGATTTATGAATCTTCGGACATAGCCTCGCCTTGGTAATTTGATACATTGTGACCACAAAGAAATTTTTAGGACATTATATGAGCTAAATTATGCAAGGCTACTATGTCTGATGGTATTCCTTCAAATTAAATCACATGATCGCATTGAAACTTGAAAGCCTCGCCTTCATATTTCTACTGGGAATGCCATTAATCAAATTGCGAAATTAAGGCATTTTGCCTATACCGATTTCAAACACTTTTGGATATGTTTTTAAGCATAACATTTGACTTTGGAATTGATGAAAAATGCTACTGTTGCAATCTGTGTTAGGTTAAGGCTTATATTGCCTTAAAATGACTGTACTAAATGTATGTTTTCATTTTTCCGTCTTCGCGGCATTACGTCATCGCTGCTATTGCTCGCGAGGGATCTCCCCATGAATCTCCTCAATTAGGCCCTCAAACTCAGCAAGGTGGGTAACTCATTGCTAGTATTAAATAAGAATATATCTTCAATGTCAATATTGTAAAGTTATAATGTTTTCTATTCAAATTATCTGCATCAGAAATAGTAGAAATTACCATGAGTAGATATTACGCTGTTACTGTATAGTAGGGCAATCTTTTTCTGCAGTAGCAGAAGCACTAAGAAAATTATTTCTTGAATCCAGAAATTCTATTATTCCTTGCAATAAGTTACCAGCCTCGCCGAGGGATCTGCGTATATTGAAAATTGTTAGTACAATTGTCAGTGATGCATTTTTGAAATATTACATTAATCAAAATATCGTAAATCCTTGCAGGTACCTTACATTACCAAGGAAATCACGAGTTGTGCCTTCGTGGTATGCAGAATACCTATTATGGCCGGTCCATATTCAAGTTTATTGATCGCTCCGATTTTAAGTGTCAGAGATTTGTATACCAGGATGAAAAGATATACAAGATAGAAAACAGTTATTGCCTTAGAAATATTCAAGACAACATGATCGGAATATCGTATACATCTTGCATCACGTTTGAGCATATGCCAACAAAACAATTACGAGAAAAAGGAACTAATAACTGTATTCACTCCACAACTGGCACACTATCAGATGGAATAGAAATTGTTCTCCGTTCAGGTTGCGAAGACCTACCTCGTTTGGAATTTTCATTATTACCATAATCTGGAAACTACGTATCACATTAGTTAGTTGTAATTTCTATTAATTGTAACCATTTTAATCTACATATTGACTACATAGTCAAAACAAAAACTATAGACTATATCTCAACAACAAAACTGCAACAGAAGTGTTTTTGTCAATACTGTTAGGTGCTATGCATAAGAATATCTTATAGAAATTCTTGATACTTTTTCAATTTATTAAATTAACATAGATCAACTTAATATTAAATTAAAAAAAAACTAATCAAACTAGTACAAATAAAACAGCTATAATATAAACTTTTTGGAATGATTAGACTTTTTCCAAAAAATCTGCTATTTTAATTATTAATAGTATACAGTATTAAACTAATGTATCATCACTTGCATCAGATGTAGCAGAGTTAATGAAACTTTTACAGAATTACAAGTTGCAAGGAATGTTGTTTTCTGCCCGATGATTTCAGAGCGAAACAATCACCCTTGCTATTACTGCAAATATCACGTGTAATAGATTACCTGGAGTGGGATGGAAGATTATCCATAAGAGACAATATTTGATTTAATCATTAATAACCTCCTAATCTCAATCATCAGATGATGACGAATCTCTGGTGACTGTCTAGCAGCTGTTTAAAGAGATGCAGTGGATCAACTTTATCATTGATGCATGTCGGATAAAACGTGTGTGTAGGAATATTTAATCCTTCAATGTTAGGATCCTGGTAAGCTATAATATGAGCCACATCTACCGCCTCTGCAATGTCATCTTGATTTGACAAAGAAAAGGTAAAAAGGTTTGAGGGATGCAGAAAATCATCACTCTTTAGAAATTTTCTATTAATATTAAAACCAACCATTCCATACGAGTGATGATCTTCAGCATTCTTCAAATATTTGTAACCATGTTTTGTCGATTCAGGATGACATTGCAGAGGCAGTACGGAAAGTTTTAGATTTAGACATGCATGCAGGCATGCAGCAATATTAAAGTTGATCAACAATATTTCTTTCAGCAGCTGCTAGAAAGACACCAAAGTTTCAGGGTTTTTCCTCAGGTGCAAGCCAGGCAGCGATTCGTTATCTCCTGATGATTGGAATTGGGAGGTAATAAACGGTCAAATAAAATATTACGTATTATGAATCAGCTTCAATCCCTGCCAAGGATATCAAATGGTCTACTGCATTAATTCATGCTCCAAGGATAAAGTTTTCTAAACTCTGCTACCTCTGGGTTAGGTGATAATAAAGATAATAAAGAAGAGAAAGAACATGTTAAATTTACTTTTGTTACATTTTTATAGGATTTCAATGGAAAATCTATACAATGTTATCATGTATAACACCTCTAAGTGTAGACAAAAAAAGCTTTAGCTGCAATTAGTTGTTAGTTTAGATTCCAATTTGCCTGGAATACTAATAAAAAAATATATGCACACTGCGAAACATGTTTTTAATGGTTGAGTGAAATTATTAGTTGGCTTGTCCTAGAGTCAAGAGCACTTTTACTTACTTGCTAACATGCATTTTCTTGCTCTGCTACTCATCATCTAGACCGAGCGCCACATAACTAAAACGGCACGTTTCTCTGGGCAACTTGAAAATTACATAAAAGCGTTAAAAATATGCTAAACAATTATCCAATTCTTGTTTGAATTAATTTCTATTGTGAATCTTTCAAAAATCCAATTCATATTTCATGATTCACGGTCAAAGCCTTCTAATCATTTTGAGAAAATGCCGCATGTGAGCTTCATGGTCTTTGATTCTTTTGTTCACCAACGATTTTGCGAATCCATAGAAGCATGACGAAAACACAACCAATAGATTATGGACATCAGCATTGTTCCTTGAGCGTGATATAGAGATTTAGAAATAATTATTAATCATCTAAATATTTCAAGATTTCAATACATGTTAGTAGAAAGTATCACATATCTGTAATAACATTCAATCTGTAAACGAAAATATACATGAAGCTGTTGCAAAAATACCTTATAGAAACGAGGTTATTATCTAGATATATCCATTTGTTAAATATACAGCATAAGGAAGATTTTCGATAATTGGTTTCATTTATTTCTAGTAGTCTGTTTGCTTTATTTCTTTTACAATCTGCAATGTAGAATGCTGCATTAGATTGGAAACACAAATGAATCTATTTCTCAAATCGTTCATATTTGGCGCTCCTTAAGAATACATCCCAGTACAGGGTTTCTAAAGTTAAATATCAAATCCCTAAGAAAGTACTACAGCAGCCCGCCACCAATTAGTATAGAGGAACAATCACCCACAAGACCACACTGAACGCACAATAGACCGAGCGCCACATAACTAAAACGGGAGGTTTCCCCGAGCAACCTGAAAATCACATAAAAGTGTTCATAAAACATGCTGAACAATTCCCTATTTCTTGTTTCTATTAAATTTTATTGTGAACCCTTCAAAAATCCATTTTATATTTCATGATTCACGGTCAAAGCCTTCTTATCATTTTGAGAAAATGCTGCATGTGAGCTTGATGGTCTTTGATTCTTTTGTTCTCCCATAATATTGCGAATCCATAGAAGCATGACGAAAACACGAAAAGTACGAATTAAAGAGGGCTCTGACCGTGAAATGATTTACAAATTCATCGTTGGTGAGCTCCACAATAAAATTTGATTAAAACAAGAAACAGGAGTGTATTTATGGTATTTTTATGAACATTTTGTGTGAATTTCAGGTTGCCGGGAGAAATCTACCGTTTTAGATATGTGGAACTCGGTCTACAACATTTAGCTCAAGCCCGCTCCGATCATTTCCACCTCCTTAACAACTGCAGAGCCAAGATTGATCCATCTATTACTAATCGCTGCAACGATTGCCTCGCAATCGCTCATGATGTTCTCTATTTATTCAACTGTCCATCGCATCCCACATCTCTGACGCCTATAGACCTCTGGGAAAGCCCAGTGGAGAGTATGCATAAGCTTGAATATTTTCATCAATAGCCATTACATATATGATTTAATTTAATATATGATATAAGTTTAGTTATGTATATTTATGTATTAATTCTTGATTTTGGAAGTAAAAAACAACAAAAACAACATCCCTGGGTCACAATCTTCTCTCAAACAGCATTACCATATAATCCGGGCCCAGGCTTCTTAAACCTTCAAATCAATCAGATGAATTATAAACATAATAATATCGACAGAAGTGTATCACTGAATATAGAAAATTCTGTGTGCCTTGCAAATTCTTCTTGTATCATTACTTAAATAGATGTTTTCTATAGCAGGTAATTTGACGCCATTGTTTTCTGAAATATCATCTTCGAACTATGTTTCTAGCAAATTGCACGGGATTAAAATAAGAAATATTCGAAGCTCGTTCATAGGCTAATCTTACATAGCTTAACGACTTTTATCACTGTTACCAGAAGTAATGTGGCTGGCTCCGTATTTCATTTTTTAGGAAAAACTTGATACTTCTAATATTTTATACAAAATCTTCTTCTATCTGAACCTATTAGTAGAAGTTTAAGCGTTTTGATTAAAATTAAAGTATTCTTCGAGTGGTTGACATTGCTTTAATGTTCCAATAATGCTTGTATATAACATTCCCGCGTTGTATTGCAATATTAATTCTTCGGTTGCAAAATGTTTGTGCACTCTTTTCTCTTCAGTTGCCTTGATAAAGATGAACCCGAATTTTCCGAAGAAGTGTTTTGTTTCATTAGCACTTGCATATCAGTAAAACTAGGAAATTTGAAATACTCAAGAAAATATGAAGAATGATATACTCACCCCTACTCGGCCACAATGATGTCACCAGAAAATCAAAACATTGAGCAGAAGTAAGGTAAGGAGTAGAATAAAACCATCCATGACTATTCCATTACAAATTTTATTTACCTTTTATAGATAGACATACCAACAAGTCTTTCAAATCAATCGAACGCCGACATCATTTAAAAAGTTTCTTGCAAGTACTTATATTTTTATGCTCCATGCTAGATTGTTGATTTCAGCAAAACGTTTGGCCTACGTTGCTTTGATTTCAAAGCAGAATATTTTATCAATGCTCCCACAAAAAAGGTATGTTAAAGTGATTATTTTAACATAACTGAAATGTTTGCACTTCAGTTTTAAGAGAAGTAACGAACCCTATTTTTTCCTGAAATGTGTTGTGTTGCATGTGTAATTGTGTATCGATGACAAAAACACAAAGAAAATGCTGAATTTCTATAAATGTCTTATGTGAAATGTAATTATCCAATTCACAAACTTTTTGATTTCGAACAATTTACTTGGCTAAGTTCTTCTCGAAAAATATTGATTTCCAATAATCTTCCCCAAGATTTGTGAAACTGTTCACACGGCAGACAAAAATTCTCTCTATCAAATTTATATATAGCGATATAATAACTACATCGTAGTAAGACCAAGGTAGTAAAAATTTTGTTTGTGATATGCCTTTAGTCATATAGACTTGCACCATAAATAGTTCATGCAATCGGAAGTGAAACACCCAGTACCATAACCATCATGATTAACCCATTTACTTCAATACCACACTCAACGGAATCTAGTCACAAAACTTAAACGACACAGCCTCCAACAATATCTCGAAACATCTTCAAAGACTGAACCCTCAAAATTTCACCGTAACTTACAAAAGATCACTGGTATCGGGAAAAACAAATCTGCTAATGTAGCTAATTTATTAGAAAACAATTGCTTAATAACCTCCGCTAAAGAAAAAGCACAAATAATAGGAAGATATTTTGAAAAATGTATACCACCTACTCCAAACTGGACTGCCGACTATCTCAAAAATCACCCAAGCATACATCAAATCATGAATCGCTCCTGCACTTCCTTCTGCTTTCAATACACATCAGTGTATAACATCATCAAAAGATTCAGAACTAATGAGGCAACTGGGGCCGATAACATATCCGTAAGCTTCCTCAAAACTATCCTACCTAGCCTCACCTCTCCTATTACCGATCTATTCAATCACTTAATAACAATAAATGAAATACCAAAAGCCTGGAAACATGGCATAGTCTCACCAATATACAAAAAAAACGATCCATCAAATAAAGAAAATTATCGACCAATTACCATCCTCACTCATATCTCCAAAGCATTAGAGAAAATCTTAGCAAATCAACTCCAAAATCACTTCAAACCAATTTTCCCACCTGATATGTTTGGCTTTGTACATAGTCACAGTGCTGAAATGGCCCTCATGAAACTCACACAAGATTGTAGAACAGCCATCAACAAAAAACAAACTACTGCAATCGTCTCCCTCGATCTCTCCAAGGCATTTAATATGGTACACCATAAACTTCTGATGGAAAAATTGAGAGCTTATGGTGTAAATCCATCAAGTTGTAACTTAATCAACAATTACCTAAGTGGAAGAACACAATCTATCAGAGTTGAAAGTCAGACTTCCTCGCCCTTCTCCTGCCCTCGGGGAGTCCCACAAGGATCGATAATATCACCACTACTATTTAATATCTACGTAGCAGACTTTTCATTTCTTCCAATAACCTCAATAACCTCTTCCATCATACGATACGCAGATGATACAACGCTATACTATTCCTCCAACCACAAAAATACTGCTGTCCAACACCTGAACAAAGACTTGGAAAAGGTGCACCAATGGTTCCAGCTGAATTGTCTAAAACTGAACCCCTCAAAAACTCAATGCCTACTAATCACTCACATTCCAGAACCCGACATTCACGTCACGAGCGCAAATCTTTCACGTCACGTCACGAGTACCAATCAAATACATAACAAAGACATTACAATCGATGATGTAACCTTACCTTGGCTCAATATAATAAAGATACTCGGTGCTCACATTGACAGTAGATTAAACATGAGATGTCATCTTCGCAATTGCATCAGAAAAGCCAATCTCTCCCTATATCAAATCAAACAGGTTAAAAAATCCCTAAACCCACACCTTGCCAATACACTTTACAAGACATACATCCGTCCTCACCTAGAACATTGTAGCCTACTTCTTCTTGGAATTAATCAAACGGATAGACTAAAATTAGAAAGAAGTCAAGAAAAATCACTAAAACACCTAACATGACCCAATACTGGGAAAGAATATCGTCTTCCATCTCTACACGTCAGAAGAATAGTAAAATTAACCAATATGATCCACAAAACACTCATAACAGAAACTCCAAAACTTTTACACTCCCTCTTCAAGATATCCAACACTAAATATACGTCATCTTGCCGTCCAAACAAACTCATCCCACCCATTTGCAGAACAACCCTGATGAAATGGTCGATTGTAGCAGTAGGTACTAGAGTCTGGAACTTTATCCCGGAAGTAATACGTGGGGAAGCAATAAGAACATTCAAAGAGTCAACTCTTGCGTATTTGACATCCCTGGAATGAAAAATAAATTATTGGTTTATGTCAATCAGCTGTCGATAGTTAGATTATAATTTTATAAATATCAAAAACACTAGCATTCCCGTCATAAATATAATACAATTAGCATAATTATGGAACTTATCTCGTTCAAAAAACGAAAAAATAATAATTATAATTATAATGTTGGTACAAAATAACAACACAACTAAATTTGCACAACGTTTCGACTGATTGACTTCAGCCATTCTCAAGTGAATGTTTTTTATTATTAATTAAGATATATTTATACATAAAAATGTTTGCCCCTTGAGGGTAAAGTTACATCATGAAAAATATTTACAATTATATGAGATCTATATCTGTGACAACAGTAACTATGGTAACTAGCCTATAGATATTAGCTAGATACTAGCCTATAGCAATTGTCAACAATAGAAAAGAAGCAGAAAACTTATTATCGATTCTGAATGCAGCACACTCGTCAATAAACTTCACGATTGAGTTAGAGGAAAACAAAAATCTACCTTTTCTTGGAATCAAAATGACCAATACCGGCACAGAAATATCAACAAGTGTACATCGAAAAACAACAAACAAAGGACTTCTTTTACATTATCAGAGTCATGTAGACCAAAGGTATAAAACCGGTATTTTGAAGACAATGCTTCACAGAGCGCATCGTTTTTGTTCCTCTGAAGCTGATTTTAGTATTGAATGTAAAGTACTTTTTAACATTTTTAGTAAACTTAAGTATCCGCCCCGTGTTTTTAATTCTATTTTAAATAAAATGCTAAGTAATGATTTTAATTCTCCAGTTTTACCAGACGATAATTTAAAATATGTTAGTATAGTTTTACCTTTTAAAGACCAACAATCATGTGATGAAACAAGAAAAGAACTTTACCATTTAAATTGCAAAATAAGTGTAAAGTTTAATGCTATTTTTAAAAGTAAGAAGCTCAACGATGACTTGCGTACCCGTGAGGAGAAGCCAGATTTGTTAACCCAGCAATGCGTCATATATCATTTTAAATGTGGTCTGTGCGAAGCAGACTATGTTGGCTATACATGCCGGCACTTATATGAACGCATAGATGAACATAACAAAAGTAACCTTGGTACACACGTCCGTCAAGAGCACGGAATATCTACTGATCAATTTGAAAAACATTTTAGAATAATAAAAAAGTGCAAAAATAAATTCGATTGTCTCGTGAATGAAATGCTGGCAATTCAAGAACTGAAACCAACATTAAACGTTCAGGGCGATTCCATCCGGGCCAAAGTTTTCAAATAACTGCATGCATTTCATATCTATAGGCTAGTTACCATAGTTACTGTTGTCACTGATATAGATCTCATATAATTGTAAATATTTTTCATGATGTAACTTTACCCTCAAGGGGCAAACATTTTTATGTATAAATATATCTTAATTAATAATAAAAAACATTCACTTGAGAATGGCTGAAGTCAATCAGTCGAAACGTTGTGCAAATTTAGTTGTGTTGTTATTTTGTACCAAAATTATCACCAAGAAGATTCTGATAAAAATTATAATGTTAATGATAAAAAAAAAAATAATAATAATAATAATAAAATAAAAATAAAAATAAAAAATTATATTATATTATTAATACTATTATCCTTATCATTATTTCTACTAATTTACAATATTATAATTAATAACTTACTTTTAAATTCGTATCAATGTATAAACGAGCATTTGCTCACTTTGGTTACGAATCGAAATAAAATTATACACACACACACACACACCTTATTAATACATACGTGTTCCGTATTGACTTTTCAAAAGTCCTGGGGGTAGCTCCCATATGACGGCAATACGGAAAAGTACCACTTTTGGTGTCCATATTCCACAGCTTAGAAAGGTACTTTCGGGGTAGGAAATTTCAGATCCTGGAAATTTAGTGGTCCTCTCTGTTGAGTTTTAGAGAACTTTGGAAATATGCAAACATTTGAATAACTTTTTGATTTAGATTTTTGTTGTTTTTTTAACTAGTTAGATTTTTGGAACCGTTTTTGCTTAGCTGTTTCAAGTTGTTAGAACCTTTTAGGGTAGAAATTTATAGCCGGGATTTTTGGAAGTCTTGGGAATCTCAGGCATTTCCACAGTGGCACCTATCCCGTCCATTTTGAGCTAGTATTACCCTCGGGTCAGAAGTAGATACTATATACAAAATCAAGCCTCTTAAGGGATTTCTCAAAACATCTTTTATTGCTGCTATAATATTGGTATACGTATTAAAAATGAATAGTAACAATTGGTAACATCATCCTATAATTCAAATCATCGCATAATATGGATATATATATAATAGTAAATTTGGATTATGGGAAGTGAAGTGCGAAGGGGATTTCAACTGTGACATTTCTAAAATATATGTGAATACACCCTCATGTTGATCAAAACGTATTCCGCTGATTGGATCTTATTTGCGAAAAAGCACAAAAGGTCATGAACTAGTTTGTATATTTGAAACGTATCAATAAAATACAAAAAGACAGGTCAAATACAAATTAAAAAGATATACAATTGAAATACATCAAAGTATATATATGTTTTATAGAATGTTTCTTTGTTATAGAGGCAAGACAGCTAACAACCAATAAAAGATTGCTTAAAGAAACTTTTCTCAGTCTATGTATTCGTCAAAGTCGATGGCTACTTTGTAAATACATAATCATCTCATCAGTAAACTGCCTCATTTCTAAGCTTCAATTCGAGCACTGCCATGTCTTTTATATTTCATATAAACAAAAATAATTGCGCCTGTGAGAAGTGCCGCATAGAATGATAGTACAGAAATGGCCACGATAGCACCAGTACCTGCAACAAGTTAAAGTTCACATTTAATCTAATGTAAATATAGTATAGCCTAAAGTAACAGAGGGAAGGTCGTCAGACAATTTTGGTTTGAAAATACCCTTAGTAGGTTTCACAGCACTAAGGGAGAGTTGATATACATCAATCAAAACTTTTCTAATTGGCAATTTATTGGGACTTAGGGATCCCATTTGATTGAAAATGTTTTGTAATCAAGTTGATATTTGTTTTCAATTATAAATGGCTTTTCAGCTCCAATCAAACACCAGAAAATATATCTTAGTGCGTGAACTTAAAGTTAAATCACAATAACTTAAAAGAGTTTGATCTGTCATAAAATACATACATTATAACTTTCCAATAACAGTCCAATAAACAACTCAATTTATGGCAACGACTTACAAAACGACATTTTGCTCAAGGGGTTAATATTTATTGAAAAGCGTGGTAAATGAGTTATTCGTAGTGCAGAATGCAAACAAAAACACATAGTTAAAGACTACGCAGTTTCAAGGTAAATTTAAAATTTATATAACAGTTAGCACATTAATTTCTTGGAGAACTATTATATACAATTTATATTGCTGACGTCTTTGTATATCTATCCATAAATATCTTTCTTGTTGTTGAATTCCCTAGCTTAGTTTGTGAATAGAAATTGAATTTTAGATTGTGAATTCCTGAATTCAAAATTCACCGTCGAATGGGATTCTGACGTTTGATAATCACACTCTTGCAAATGTTTATATTCATATTTACAAAACTCCGGAAGCTAAAAATCCCTCCTGTCTCCAAACTTTTTCTTGCTTAGTAAATATATGAATACAAACATAAATGCCATGTGTGTGTGTGTAACCCTTCAGTATTACATTATTTTAGACAAATTATGACTCTATAATTAAGTTGCTATTTTGACTTACTTGTACCTTCATCATCTTTATCTCTACTAGTACTACCAGGAGGACATGTGACTGGTGGATCTGAATATATAATGTAGTCATTGACGTATTTATTTTTTATTATTTGGTTTGAATGAAGGAGAACTTACATTACTTCTACTACTTACCTGATGTAGTACGAGGAGCTGTGGAATGAATAAAAAAATTTTTTTTTCGCAGATATCGAGAAAGCTGTAGAAATATCCTGTATCAGTATTATACAGACATGAGAATTCAAAATTTGAAAATAGTCTGAAATCTAGGATATCTAGATAAATTTCAATGGGAAGGAATGATAAATAGAGTTTCACAAGGGTAAAAATAGTATGAATCAGCTAAAAGTCTGAAAATTCTAATGAGTGAAGCATGATAGATGTGGTCATTTCGTTAGGAAAATCTGCGAAACTGTTTCAAGCAGCATGTCAAAACCTGTATATAGCAAAGCGACGTTACCCGAATTGGCTTTCATGTTCCAGTTATATTATATTTAAATGCAGACCTTCATCTTGAAAAACCATCAACCCAAATAGACTCGAAGTCGCTATACTTCAACGAGGAATTGGAACTCTAATAATTTGGAACTCTAATAATACATACCAGATTGACACCAACTGCATGACTACTATCCCGTTATTCAAATCTTTTGAAATATTTCATTTTGTTCATTTAAAGGGGCAAAATTGACCGGCAACCGCTGCGAGCTAAAGCTGAATTTATGCTTGGCGTAATTCAACCGCCTCGCTTTGAAACGATTGTTCTACACGTGCCTAATTTGTTATAAATTCATGTCAACTATGAACATTGTGTTATAAACAATAAACATGCATGTGATCCTAATTGCGTAACGCCTGCCGGTCATTTTTGCTCCTTTAAAGAGCTATAGCGTCAATGACGAGGATATGTAATGCTATGCATGTCAGCAGCAGATGTTGACCATTGGATTAATATAGTTACATCGTTGGATCTCAGCTCGCAGGGTCTTGGGTTCAATCCCTGGCAGGAGCACTATTCATTGGCTCCAGGAAGGGCATCCAGCCATTAAACCCACACGGCGTTCCCACATACACTATAACCAATAACCAACCATCACGATGAAAAAGCTACTAACTTACCCGGTTTGTGGTCAAATTATAAAGGCAAAAAGAAATATTGCAATATTTATCATCTTAATATCGTACTCTTTCAAGGCAATAAGTTAAGCAGTTAATTAAAGTATGGATCATGCCAAATATTGATAGATGCCAAATATTTACATAGTCTAAAGATGGAGAGATGCCCCAAAACAGCATTTAAAATACTCTGATGTTGCTGAATGTGTGAAATGACTGTTTACAAACTCATTAGATAAGGATATGATTGACTATTTTCTACAGAACTCTACATCATAGCTCTTTGACTCCCATTTGTTTTCGATGTCACAGTAAATGAAAACTTAACTAGGCCAACCAACTCATACTTATCACTACTGATATTATTCATCTTACCAGTTGTTGGTGGAGAACAGGGTGTATCACGATTAATAGGAAAATCTTCTATTGTTTGACAACCTATAAAAAAAATGTGAGGCATTTATAGCACTGCGTATTGATATTTCAAAGCCGTGATCCAATGCTGTGTGTCTATATTGGTATGCGCATGAGTTATATATGATTCTGACGTATGCATGTCACAGCAATTATTTCAGTGTAGCTGAAATAGTAACTGAGCACGGTAGTGTATCATTCTGAAAATATGTAAATGGCTAAATTTTATTAGGGGAATTTAATCATGCATGTATTTCTTAATGCATAATTGTCCATTATATCCATATAAATACATCGTAATAGACAATTAAATCGATTGCAGATGATTTAGAATGATGCCAATATAAATATTCAATCTGATAACATGTAAAAATGATGAAAGGATACAGTATTCGGATTGGGAATTGATGGATAAAGTTTTCATGCAATCATAATATCCCATGTGCAAAGAAGGCACGGACGTAAAAATGTTGCAATTTTCATGCAATTTTCATGCAATTTTCAAGGTGTTCATGAACATTTGATGAACTCAATAATCAATTATTCTTATGTGATATCACATTTTATAAAATGTAATAGCGACAATAACAAAACAAAGGAAAAGTCGGTAGCAGAAATTTATTAATTGTATTTGGAACATCGTTTTGGTCAGATAGAACTCCTATCATTTTCTGTCAGAACTGTCAAGTTAAAATACAAACAATCTCTTTACATATTTATACTAAAATCAATAAACAGAATATATATTTTCTATCGGACCAAAACGTTGCTCCAAATAAAATTAATAAATTGTGGCTACTGACTTTTTCTTTGAAAATTACCAGTAAACGACTTCTAATACGAACAGCCTGATAAATTTTCAGCTCAATATAACAAACTTCAGTGAAGAGATTGGGTTTCTATCACTACATAGCACAAATCTAGATTTTGGCCAATAGAGCATTTCGCAGGTTCCCAATGGCTCCCTCGATAATTACTTTTTAAAAAAGATTGAATACCGGGTGGTGCATTTTGAAAAGACCTTGATCTCGAGATGTATTGTTGTACCACACCAACATATCTGATATGAAAATGCTCTATTAACTGATTCTCTTTAGTGAAACTACAGATCATACCTCAATTGGAAAATAATGTGGAAATAGAGAGTTATTTTACATTTGGTATTTGTTTGAACGTGGTTTATACCTTCGTAAATGTAATGGATGGTATCTCCCTCGCCTTCGAAACACGACACAGTTGGTGATACCTGAAAACAAAGTCATAAACTGATAAAATATAAATGGCCTTATAACGAACAGTACCATGTAATTTTTACACGCATGCTGGGTCATTATTCTGCTACAAAAGACGAAGCGATGGAGCTTCTCCGATTGAAATTGACATAGCACGAGATAGTCTTTCTTCACTTCAAATCTAAAAGCTCAATTCATGATATCAATACATCATATAATGGAATATATAGATTAGTCGTACTTTGGGCAGCATTCAATCTTCCACTTGATTCTAAAAGTGTGTAATGTAAGAGCATGGTAAAGCCCTTCTTACAATATAATTGTATCTGCAGTGATGCACGAATACGTTGCAATGAAATATGTATGAGATTGGTTACATATGGTCTACTTTGGCAGACTTTTCTAGGTGGAGTCCGCTTGAACATTTGCAGACAAATCATACACCTATCGTTGTTCCCGCTAAAAGTCCTTCAGTAATCTAACAAATTGATTGGCTATATAGCATGCCCGAATTAATTAGATATAGAACAAAACGAATGACCATAGGAGGTTTATGATTCAGAAAAAAGTTTGTAAATACAAGCAACCCTTGCTTCTTTTTGGAAAGTTTGTAAAGATTTATTTGATATGATTCCATTAGAACTACTGAATAGGTACAAATCACCCAACGCTAATGGGCAGACTGACTGTACAAAGAAAATCTCGTTGTAATGTTACCGTTATTGAAATATTGCATCCAACCAAAAAATCAGTCAGGTCATTTCCATATCGAAGTGTTATATTTCTTCCACCATCCTGTCAAAATAAAAGTAGCAAGGAATACTCATGAGGGCAATTAAAAGTGTGGATATATATGATTGAATAATATATTCATTCGGTTATTTGTTTTCTATATCTAAACGTACTTTCAAAAATAATTACAAAAAAGGATCCGTAAAGTTACGTATTAATACATCTTTGACTGGTCATTATCTTTAGGCATATACTGAAGGGTATGGAAAACTTGTGAAAATCAAATTCCTGAACTTTTGAGATCCTTTTAGACAGCTATTTTACAACCCCTTCTACTTGATCACTCATTTAAATCATGTATATTTAAACTATTAGTAAGTTCTGTTCATTCATAGATAAAAGTGTATTCCTTGATCTCAATTGCACAGAGATTGGAGATATGTATGATATGATTTATGTTGAACTATACGTATGCACTTGACTTACAAATACTGTAGCTTGACTGTATGGTTCCTTCTTGCAATTTGATGTTGCATGGATAGAAACTCTGCCATCACTAACATTCGAATCTTGATCAAGAAATAAAAAACATTTAAATCAAGTCATTCGCATAAATGGTTAATTTCATAAAAATGAGTCTGGTCTGCATGAGATGAGAATGAGGCCGAACTACAACAGCAACTGGAATATCCATGTTTGAACAGGAGCACGACAGATCGAATTGAATGTCTTCCCAGATTAGAGAACGAGTTGAGTACATCCCATAATAAACATTGTAAATTGCCTGGATATGTCAACAAAGAGGTTGGATTGGCTACGTATTTCAGATTATATATTCATCATTCATTATTGTATTACTTTATATCTGATTTGTATCATCTATATTGTAATGTTTTGGAATGATATTGATAAACTAATCCTCTATCTAAGAGCTTTTGCAGGAGTTTGTCAGTCTGTTGAGCTGAGTCAGAGTAGGAGTTAGAACCTAGTAAATATATTTCTTACGCTTTTAGATACTAAGTAAGCAAATGTAAAGCTTCGGACATCGTGATATATTGATGAAATATTAACGATGTATAGTTACCTGGTAAAAAATCCCACGTGACTGTCAATGCAATCTCATAGTAAGGTTTCCACTGCACAGCGTAGTACCGAAGTGGACCAGAAGGTCTCAAGTTACGAATCTTATCACCAGAGTCAATTGTTTCTATAGAGAAGAGAATAAGTGTTTCAGAAATCCATGAAAACAATCAATACTTAATGAATATCGATGGAATAAGTTAGATTTTGAACATAAAATAATTCTTTCATCGATGATATCATGCTCTTATCCGATTTTGACTCAATAGAACATAAACTATTTGATTATATTATATATCGATTATAAATACTTACTAACTGGTGTAGATTGTAGTGCATCGCTAACAGAAACGCTCCATCCAAATCGATTAACAGGTATGACTTTGAATGCCACTTTCAAATTCGGATCCGTTGGATGAGGATGCTTGCATGTTTCTCCAATGGCTGATATGACCTTTGTGTCTTCTGTCTGAGAAAATAAACATAACCAGTCATTTTTTATTAGTCGAAATGCTGTCATTAACTTTCCTTCGCTATAGTTTTCATGTTAGCAATACAAATATTATACTAATAATTAATAATTTTTATTTCAGAAAGTGAAATCACCTGTACATGTTGGTTTTTTACAATTTAAAATGCATTGTAACATTGAATTTGAAGGAATAAACTATTTATTGATTATCATTGATGGTATCAACAATAGCAGAGGTGTGTGTGTGTGTGTGTGTGTGTGTGTGTAGGGAGGGGGGTAGCTGAGTCCATCTGAAGGATGAGACTGTCAAACATACGGCGCTGATGAAAAATGGGAATTAGTATTGAGCGAAATGGGATTATAACTAAGAGAGGTAGTAGTGCTATGGAAAATGGAAAATATATATCTGCTCTAGGTAGCATGAGTGTAAAGCGATGTAGGACAGTAAAAGGGAACAATAAACAGATGAATTTGTAAAACCTACTGAAATATGCCGGGCACAATAAATTTGTACGCCATAAACAATAATCCGTTATAAACAGTTAGAAGTTTTTTCTACTTTATCGACAGTAACTTTTCTTTACAAAATGTGCGTTGTACTGTTGGATCTACTTGAATGGCGATGCATATATGCGCATAGCAGTCATTTCAAAGCATCGTTTCCTCCAAAAATGATAGATTGATGCTTGAATAGATAGTTATTATTTTTTAACTCATACGATTGTTACGTGTTGCTTCAACTTACTACAAATATACCATTCATCGATTGATTTGAAGTTCCACCGTAAACAGCATACAGCACGGTTTTATTGGTAGAATTAATGGGGGTCCATTGAACTCCAATATCATCCCTTGTAACATTTATAGCAGATGGGGAATTCTCTAATGCAGGAGGAGCCCTCTGCGAATTATCTAAGTCAAAAATTTGTAACAAAGAATATTAGGCACGTATCGAGAAAATAACTCTGCACCTACTGCACTATTTGATTTGTGGAACTACTGCATTGAGCTTCCAGGTTAAAATGAAGAAAACAAACTTAAATTAACTTCTCTTATTTTGCAAATTCACAAAAGAATAAAATGTTTCTCAAAGAGGAAAACCAATCATTGAATCTAGTTAAATAATAGTTCGATTTATATATATATTCGGAAGGCTTGAGGAGTATGTGTTTTAGAGATGAATATGGAGAATCATATATGCAACTATATATATCACAGCGGCGAATATATTGAAAGAATAAGAGACTTGAATAGATGTTGTTTGAGCTTTCAACAATGTTTATGTGAACTTTAGAAAATATTTAAAGAGAAAAACTATTTAAAATACATGGGTTTAATATTGTTAAAGTTTTACAAAGTACTAGCCTGCGTCACAGACCCAAACATTTTTAGAACGTTCGGTCCTAACGTTCTCAAAATGTTTTGGTCTGTGACGAAGGCTAACAAAGTACTAACTATAGTGTTAAAATGGGAAAACATATCTATTTCTAACTAACATATGCGTCGTACCATTGTACATATCTATTTCTAATGGCCAATGTTGAAAGGGTACGTAAGAAAAATCGCTGGTACACAAGACTCATTAAATATTTGCTTCAAGCAATTAAAAGGTGCATATATAATCAATATTGCATAATACGTTATCGTTGGGACCCCGAAGAAAATAACGCATTATGAGATTAACAATGTAGTATACTTTTCAGTCAGCAAATAAAATACCTTTCTCAGTTTGATTGACACGAATATTATCATAGATAGTGCATCCACGAACACACGATGCTTCCTAAAAGTTATAACATCCAAATTTTAAAATAACTAGCATTTACATCATCTACGTAGCTGAGTTTATTTAAATATCAGACGTGTTTTTGGAATTTGACACCTCGTGAAATTTTATGTCGGAAAATAAAGCCATACAATAAAGATACAGTGGAAGCAACCTATTTTCTTTCTTTGTGCAATTTACAATAAAATCATATGAAATAATTCAAGAGCGTTCAACCAAGACAGGCAAGAAGACAGCAATTCTAATGATATACAACTGAGATGCAATACAACCTGTTGGTTGCCAATTTCAATTCAGAAAATTACTTACATTTTTACACAAAGTGGTGATACATTGCGTGTATCCAGGCCAAACAAATTTACAAGGTTTAATGCACTGAAATAGATAATAAGTATATTATTGTATAATAAACGCAGTATAATATGGATTTGCAGGACGTCCCACCATACCATCGAATTTCAGCTATACAAATAACTTATATACAAGGTGGAGACTCACACTTCCACTGCTATGGTATTAGAAACCCTTTTCTGAATTTCGTGCGAAATATTCTATTACTGTATTAATTGAGTTGAAAAAATGTTTCAAATTCTTCTAGCTTATATTTTGTAACACACTAGAAAGTACTTTATGGTGGAGTACTACATCGATTTCCATATATGTTTGGGAATTTTTTAGTATTGGGAACATCGGATCTTATAGCCGTGTATGCTTGAACAATCAATGGGTATACATACATTATTATTGTATCTGTCCATTGTTCACTTATTTCCCGTTAATCAATAACCGATGTGAGTGCTATTTATATATGAGTGGATAATTTTCTACGAATCGATGTTGTTCCACTGTTCCACTATGCCATTTTGCCCTTTTCTATAACCATTCAATTTTTCATTTTACCGAGGAAATCAATTAATTTCTCTAGCATTAATCATCAATCAAACAATGTTAATATAATTTCAGAATGATTCAACAATTTTATTACCTGTAAGCATTCAGGACTTGAACAGGAACTCTGTCCAAAATCAAGTGTTGCGTTGGAGTTAGGAAACTACAGAAGTATAATTAATCGATGGTATAAATATGCTGTATATAGACTAAGACAATACAATTAATCTATTTAGCATGGCTTATATTTACTGAGGTGCAACAATCTCTGTGTCAAATTTTGCATCATTCAGAGTGCTTGCAAATTTGGTAATGAGAGACTGTTTCTACCATTATAATATCTTTTTTTCTATGAGAAGAAATTAACTTAAATACCATTTTGAATCATTCCGGTAAGGTGTACAATGAACAATGTCATGGAATTGAATTGATTCCAAGAACTAGAATGGATTGTTTTGCAATTTCGATGATTCTTTCCTTCTTATAATTGTAGTGTTTTCTATTCACAAAAATCGATCAGAACAGATGTATTCCATTAATACGTCATCTGACGTAATTTGTATAGACAATGCACAGAGAGATAAGTACGGGGTTGCAAGCACGGCTTTTCTATGGATTGCCCTAGTTTTCTGTCTGAAGATAAATAAATGTACCTATAAATGTATTATATATATATATATATAATAATAATAATAGAGTCAAGAAAGACACACCATTTTTGCTGTTACTTAAAGTTTCACGTTGTTAAACGATCATATTATTTACCGCTCTGCTATTTACAAGCATTGAGCACTGTTCACCTGCCAATACTTTTAAATTTTTATTAAATTTGAAACATATTATATTATATATATATATATATATATAATATGTTTCAAATTTAATAAAAATTTAAAAGTATTGGCAGGTGAACAGTGCTCAATGCTTGTAAATAGCAGAGCGGTAAATAATAATAGAGTCAAGGTTTGATAGAGTCAATAATCATAGAGTCAATTGTATTCTGTCTGATGATCGTTTAACAACGTGAAACTTCAAGTAACAGCAAAAATGGTGTGTCTTTCTTGACTCTATTATTATATATATATATATATATATATATATAAATATAATCTATCCATTCTCATCATTCTCTGCATAGATGTTCTCATAGTAGCTCATCTCTTTGAGTAATTGGTATATATTATAATATATTAATAATTCATGCTCAGATATCACCATTGAGAGATATTTGATCATTGCGGCGATATGCAAATTAAATCAATACTGAATAGAGCATACTTCTGTAAGCTTTGATGATAATATCAATCAAATAAATCACAGTTGAGGGCCTTGTCTAATTAGTTTTAAAATTCAAGGTCTGTCTAATTTCATGCACTTAACCCTGCTTCATTTTCCAACATTTTTTTCAACAGAGTTTTCTGATGTACAAGAATCATCAGATTTCGTGAATAACTTCGTTTTGATGCAAATTAATAAATGGAATGCGAATACAAAATTTTGATAGATGCACTGAAGTATCTGTAAAATGAATAATGAGAAAAAATAACATTTTTAATTAGCTTATCAAAATATAGTATGATACCTCTGCGATGCAGCCTGCAAAGTAGGTTGCAATCTGTAACATGTAGACGTTTGGTCTAACAACACCTTCAGTGAATAATGGAATTATGTTGCATTCTTCAAACTGCAATGCCGCAGTAGATCCATGATTTATGTTAAGCCACGCAGTTGACATAAGTAAGATAATTCCATAATGATAGACCATTGTATAGTATCAGATTAGCGAATTCCAAGGCTTAAACCTGAATATAGTTTGTTAGTTGTGCCGATTTATCATTTATCATATAGATAACTAGAAAACGTGACGCTGCTGGACAACTTATGTGGAATGATGATAGGTTATCTAAAGATCAAGTGACTATTTAAAGGTTGATGAGTTCTATGTTATTTTCCGAGAAATTTACATTGGCATTTTTAATTAATAGTTTACTACAGCACATCTATTGTGGATTATTCATTGCATCAAACAATTGGTCACATTGAATACGTGGATACAACCTGTATTTTGTAATTCTATGGAGAGCCAGTTGTGCACTTGCAATAAAACAGAATATCAATTCAAAATTATAGATTATTTGTCACACTAAACCAGTATCAATATCAAATATGCTTCTATATTACGTATATAATATATTAGTTATCATTTCTAAAAGTAAATATGATGTTTAAATCACGTGCCGGGCCACGTGATTGGGAGTTTACAAGGAATTCAAATGCACTACTAGTTCAACTACTAGTACAAATTCAACATATTTCAATTGCCCAAATGATTGAAACTAAGGTATTTTGAACTATTCTGAGAAGCAAACACCACGTGAAAGTGAAAATAAATGATCACAAAAAACGTCGTGTCGAGATGCAATTAGAACACATTGAATTATTAAACAGCTATTATTTAATTGTATGCAATTTTTGTATATATTAACAACAGCACTATTATTCAATATCAAGATCTGATTGGTTTATTTGTACCTTGTGAAGCACGGTTATCATGAGAACCCTGCATAATACATGGAAAGTCCAAGTTGACCAAGAATTCCTTTGTAGCGGCTAGCATTAATTAATTAATGTGAAACTCAAACAATTCAAACGACATTTCTATCAAATTAAATTTTATCTTGCTCCTCCTCTGCTCTCCCATATATTTCAACAACCAAATAAAAATACCAAGAAAATATCCCACACATATTGACATATACATCAAATTGAGCCATCACCACCCATCTTAATTAAGATGCTGGATGCTGGTGACCACAAGTGGAAGGATCTACCATCTACAATGAAGGTTGTCTAGAGCAGGCCTACTTTCAAATGTCTCATAATAAAATCAGCAACACAGAAGAATTTTTTTTATTAATCATCCAGCGAAATACCGGTATTGAAATTTGCCAGGTTTGCCAAATAAATGATGATGATGAATATGATGATGAAAGAAGAAACGCACAAAACAAGAGAAAAATCACGGTATGTTAGATTATTATACGAATTAATCCATCTTTATTTTAATCATGTGTCTACAGAACTCGACAATAAATATAACACTATTGTATGATGACATACACAGAAGCAATTTTATGTAATCATGAAAATAATCTGATCAACATTTACAAAAACTAATAGATCATTTTTAATAACTATGTATACGAATAATTCTAGAACAATGGTAATGCAGAATATGTCAAACAAGAGAATAATTTGAGCCAATATATGTAAAAGTTTAAGAAATTTCTCTCTTAATTCTGATGCAGTTTTATCAGCCTTCTGTTGGCGTTTGGCTAATCATACATAGCTCAATTTCCAGTTTTGCATTAATTATATTTTCTTTAGGATTAATAAGCGAGATTATTTACTCTTCTTGGATTTATATAGCCCATATGTTTGATCTTGAGAAATTATATATATATATATAGGTACAATGTTATAATAAATATCTGTCCAGCAGGGTTTACTCTATCGATTCTCTTTATTTAACAAATTTATCCCAACCAGCTGAGACTATGAGCTGATATCAATGATGATTTTCTCTACTTAGATGCTGTAATTTATATGAAATATGTGTATCACACGTCCTAGTCGGCGTCGTTTAAATAAACTGAAATTATATTGCAGTATAGCTTACAACCAAACATTAAAACAATCAAGAAGAATATCATGAAGCTATACCAGTGTTTTCCAATCGAAAATTTGAAATATAGGAATATAATCAATTTCATACATCAACACCTTCTGGTGAGGTACGCATTGGAATTTTGTACGGACTGTTATTGTCAATGCCATTCATATCGATAGCAATCACATCAAATCCAGGATTATTAATTCCTTCCATTTTTGTTTTAATGTTTGATAGTTCCAGTGGACTCTCCTGATGTTTATGCTTATTCATAACTTGAGGCGAGGCATAGCGTTGATTAACATCTTGAAGCCGATCGACAGATAATAATTTTTTATCTTGGTTCTTATCCAACCATGCAGGATCAAATGGTTTATCTTTCTCCTTTTTAATCTGTTCTGTTGTTGATTCTTTTAAATCCTTTACATTCTCATTATCAGCTTCCTCGGCATCTGAAAATCCTGATTCAGCACTTGCAAATGATGGAACGTTGTAGTAATCTTTACCTTCATCAACATTGAAATCAATATAAGATGAACCCTCCGTCATCATGGAATCAAATAGATCTCTTAGTTCTGAAAAGTCTGGTCGCTCATCAGGGTCTTCAGTCCAACATTTCAACATGACTTCGTATCTATTAATCAAAATAAACCATAAAAAAATGTCTAAGAGCATTCTTAATAATGATGGATTAATTATATATGCTAGCATTTGCTGGATATATCACGCTCGATTTTAGATCAATGTTTGATCATGTAATGCGTGTAATCCTGGTAATATTTCAAAACGTATTAATTAATTATAGACAATTTTCCATTTTAATCAATTTACTCACATTTCGTCAGAGCAATTTCCAGGCTTGTCCATTCGATAACCAGCTTTAAGCAAACGAAGTAAATCTTTGTTATCAATAGTTGGATATGGGGTACCACCTGTGAAAATAAAAAATATATTGACATACTAAAGACAAGAATGGTGTCAATTACCCAGGTGTCTATTTAAATTCTATAAGATCAAAAGATCGAAATCAATGCATGATTGTGAAACTCAGATTCTGTTTAGCCGCTATGCAATTGGGAGATTCATAGCAATTTAGCATTTAGTGAAATGTATATATTCTACTTACCAAGGGTTGCAATTTCAAATAACACAACTCCATAAGCCCATCTACAAATGAAAAATGAATCAAAGATATCAGAATGTAACAAATTGTCAAGGCTTTGTCTCACAGAAAGATGTATACGTAAAGATGATGCATAAATTTTGTATATTCATCTTGAAATCACTGGAAACAAATGTTCATAGATAAACTTACACGTCACTCTTTGCTGTGAATACTTGATCAAATATAGCTTCCGTAGACATCCACTTCAAGGGTAATCGGCGATTCTTTTTACTTGTATACATTTTCTCTTCGTAAACAAGACGAGTCAAACCGAAGTCAGATATCTTCACAGATTTATTATTTCCAACCAGAACATTTCTTGCAGCAAGATCACGATGGACAAAACCTCTATTAGCAAGAAATTCCTAAAGAAGTGTCAAACAATAATATGAATTTATGATGAGGAAAAATGCATTCTAATTTCTAAAACGACGAGCTAAATAGCTATACAGTATTTGCTACATTGAATCAAATGTACTCCGACTGAAACATAATGTACAATATCTGAGTGTTTAATTACATTATCATATTCAGACTTAAAACCGAAAGATGAGCGCTAAACGCAATTTGACGATCACATAGTTCATGATATCAATTTATATATTTGTAGAAGAACTTACCATTCCAGTGGCAATCTGCCAACTGAAACCAAGCAAATCTTCTGGTGTTAGACTTCCTTCAGCACCACACATACTATCAACTGCTGATAGGTAGTCTGAATCAAATCCACTGTTGGTAGACGTTGTTGTCTGTGGTGTGTCCAGCAATCCACTATCGGCTTCTTCAACATTCTGTAAAAGTAGAAGAAATAGGAAAATTAAAATATACTCTTATACTCTGTGGTCGAAAAATCATTATCATTATCATTATCATTATCATTATCATTATCATTATCATTATCATTATCATTATCATTATCATTATCATTATCATTATCATTATCGATTATCATTATCGATTATCATTATCGATTATCATTATCGATTATCATTATCGATTATCATCATTATCATCATTATCATCATTATCATCATTATCATCATTATCATCATTATCATCATTATTATCATTATTATTATTATTATTATTATTATTATTATTATTATTATTATTATTATTATTATTATTATTATTATTATTATTATTATTATTATTATTATTATTATTATTATTATTATTATTATTATTATTATTATTATTATTATTATTATTATTATTATTATTATTATTATTATTATTATTATTATTATTATTATTATTATTATTATTATTATTATTATTATTATTATTATTATTATTATTATTATTATTATTATTATTATTATTATTATTACATTTACAAGACATTTACAAGCCCTATATTATCTGCTATTAGATAAACATAAATTTTATTATATATTATTATTATTATTATTATTATTATTATTATTATTATTATTATTATTATTATTATTATTATTATTATTATTATTATTATTATTATTATTATTATTATTATTATTATTATTATTACATTTACAAGACATTTACAAGCCCTATATTATCTGCTATTAGATAAACATAAATTTTATTATATATTATTATTATTATTATTATTATTATTATTATTATTATTATTATTATTATTATTATTATTATTATTATTATTATTATTATTATTATTATTATTATTATTATTATTATTATTATTATTATTATTATTATTATTATTATTATTATTATTATTATTATTCTGGCATTATCCAGAACGTGGCCTCTTTGGAAGTAAAATATGTATGACTTCTTTACAAGTGAGATTGTACAACACTCAAGAGCAAATACACAATAGGGTTATGTGATAAGATTCTTCATACTGGCATGAAGAACAATTCAAATAATAATTTTTCCAATCCATATCATGCAGGGAGTGTTTAAATGAAAGGTGTGACACTATGTCGATAGGTCAAATGAAAAAAATACTTTGGCGGGCTCTTACAGAATGTATACGAAGTAGCACAGATGAGTGGAAATGAGAATTATACAGTTATGCAGCCCCATATAATCTGGGATTTATATGCAGTGAATTGCGAATAAAAACTCTGAACAGAAAAATTTTTTTCAAACCTACCCTATTGATGAACTGAGCAGAATCTCTGTAGATGTAAGCAGGTCCATTAGAAGAAGTAGTCGAGCTGGAGAAGTAAGGTGTGCCTTGACCCTAAAGATATGAACAGAAGGTAAAAAGGAGCTAAAAATGTAACCTCTGAAGAGGACACACAATTTGATATTATTGTAAACCTCCAGAATACCTACCAAGAGCTACTATTTTATAAATGCACAGAGTTGTTAAAATCGGGGAAAATTTACTGTTTTAATACTTCGGACATAATCCAATAAAATAATTAAGTCAATATCAACATATAGATCAAAAAAGAGATCAGAATTCGTATCCACAGTTCTCTAACAAATTTGACTGCATGAATTTGTATTGCAAGCGGTAGGACTCAATGATTATAGTCGCATAATATTTACATGCAGAGCAAATGCATTGATAAGATAAAATTGAAGTTTCAATCTCTTATAATACTGTTTACAAATTTAATTATGAATATTCTCTTGTCGCATGTTTCATGCATCTCCACACGTTTCTTACCTTTGTTCTGCGTTCCCTCAAATAATGAAGCAGATCTCCATAAGGCATGTATTCAACAATCAAACACAGTGGATCTCTGTGTGTACAACATCCTAACATGCTAACAACATTTTTGTGTTGACCAACTTCTTTCATTAAACGAATTTCTTCGTGGAATTCATAACTTTGTGATTCATCAGCAGAAGCTACAATAATTTACATTGAAAGCGTTGAGTATCATAAAGATTCCTAATATAATGTTTCTTCTGATAATTTTTGAGTGAGAAAGGGATTACAATTTTTTAATATTCAAGCTATATTTCAATATCTAATGGAGATGGTTTTAAAGAATCTCGAAGAATAAGGAAAATTCATGTAAACTTCAAATTTTATTACTTTCTGGAGCTGTGAGTAATGCAAAAACAAAATTTCTGAAAACATACAAAGCTTCAGAATGATGTCGTTAAAGGTAACCATGCAGAAGGTAGATTCCTGTATATCATATGAATGCTAGTCACTTCAGAATTTACAATACCGCAAGACAACAAAATTCATTTGAGATGAGAGATGAAATATCGGGATATCGGTTAACGATAAACTTACGTTGTAGCATTTTGATTGCTGCTTTAATAGTAAGATCCTTAGCAGCAACAGGCTCCGATTTTCCAGGTTGTGGCAGCAGCGCACCCTTCACAGTGCCAAGGTAAACTTTACCAAATGCACCCTCACCAAGAATTTCACCAATGACAATGTTGTCAGGCACAATCTCCCACTTGTCAAATTCAACAATGTTCCTACATCTAAAAAACCAGGTACAAATTAATTATTTCATGGCAAATAACCTGGTCGATTGGTCCAAGCCCCACTAATTTTGATGTACCGAAATTTGATAGCTTGTAAGCTAGCTTCGTTCACTCACGAAATTTATAAAAAGATCGCTAAAAGATAAGTGAGACTAGAGAAGATCTACAAATCATGCTAATCTTAATCATTCTAATATTTTATTTCAAATATCAAAGTTTCTTTCATAACTTTCTAAAATCAAAACAACAAAAAACAATAACGCCTTAATCAGCATTTCATAATTATTTATCAACCAATTCCCAATTATGTAAAACGTAATTATCCCTGATCTGCAGTAACACCGGAGAAATATTGTTTAACTAGACACAATATAGTGGCATAACCCATGGGAAGGGAATAGGATACTGTATTATCATTTATCAACAAAATACAACCATGCAGGCTTCATATCATATCCTGATTACCTTGATATGGTAATCTCTATTTCAAATCAGCTGAAAATCTCTAAAGTTACGAAATATTTTTCCAAAAAGGCAGAAGGATACATTTTCCGAAAGATGAATACAGACCATCAATAAACTGCCAATATATAGCTTACTAACTGCCAGATATACTCGTAAGAATAAAATACTTACTCATAATCATCGTCAAAATCCAATAGTTTTCTATTTTTGATCTTGTAACAACAGATACAAGCAATCAGTAGTGCAATGATCAACAACAACACAGCAAAGACGATACCAACAATTGCTCCACTAGCTGAAATAAATAAGTCATTCACAAGTCAGTAAGTCGATATATATGGAAATTAAATTTTAATAAGATAAAGAAATTATTTATCATTAATATTTGTGACACAATTACTGCATGTATTGAAAACATTAATTTAAATAGCAGCTTTTTTTGAGACGTTAATGTTTTTGGACGTTACGCCTAAATAGCATATATGCGTTAGCATTAGTAACATCAAAAATTCAGGTCAGAAGAAAACATGACATTGAATTTACATAAGATCATATGAAAATTGTTTCATCCTTTCAACGTTATCAAAAGAAATCTATAAAAGTTTTATTTTAAACCAAAATATACCTTCATCAAACATTTTATTTGCTGTGCTACTCACATTTTGAACTTTGAGCTTTGCTTATGTAAATTGTCTGTAGTTTATTAGAAATAGAGCAGAAGGTACTAATTAATATTACTTATTCCTATGTAAAAACTTACTTACTTAAATGTACTTATTCTTATTCACGTATTCCTAAAGTAAATCAATATTTTTGGAAGCCCAAATCTTCTCGTTTATGTAAAGTTGTTGCACGTAACTTTATCATTGCTATCTAATCCATTTCATTAAACTTTCTTCAAAAGGCAATATAGATTTTACTTATGTAAAAATATCAATCGAGATCTATACTAGAGAAATAAAATATGGATGTTGCATTATTATACCGAAAAGATAATTGCTATATTGAAATACTTACTTAATCCATCATCAGCAGCTGGTGGTCCTGGTAGAGTTGGAGCTGGTAATCTCACTACTCCGGTAACTATAAAAATAAAAAATAGCATGCCATTGAAAGAAGGCTATGAATAATGCCCCCTATTATTAATCGTACTGTCGATGTTGTATTTTAAAGTTGTTTAATCTAATAACAGCCCTTTTCCTAGACAGATCCAAGTCACGCTTTGATATGCTGCAATTTGACGATTTGTGAGCGGCAACGCAAACTTCTCCAGATCTGATACTTTTTTTTTGTTTTTAATACAACAACAAAAAACATACCACCAACTTCTATCTCAAGGATTTCAGCTTTTCTAAAATCAGCTGCCACATCCTGATGTTTCAGAGCTGCAATAACCTGCAGGAAATAATATTCAAATTATTCTTAAAAATTCAATTATACTGATTTTCAAAAAGGTCAGCATCAACTGTCAACAAAAACCACGTGGAAAATTACCTTGAACCCCATCTCTTGATTTTTCTTTCCAAAATTTACGATTGTGAAATTAGTCTGCAAATCAATATGTCAACATTGATTTATACAAAAGAATGCTAAATATATATGATGAAGAGAGTGAATATTGTTTATTTGCAAAATATATATTGTTGACAATATAACCATGAACTATCTTCTGATTTTTCAACTAGCAAGGTATATATTTTATCAAATCATCATAATATTAATTTCCCAGGAGCATACAAACCCATGCATATTAATGCAAACAACAATAGCAGTTTATGAAAATGTGATGAATAGACCTAGATACGAAGAACAGTCAAACACGTTATAACGGTGTCCTATAATATAGCAGCCACCTGTCTATAGTGGCCACTCTTGATATGACTAAAATATTATTTTCTATTGAATTAACACTGTATATAACGTCTATCTGCTTATAATGGTCAATTTATCTACCTATCATAGCTTGCTGTTGTGCACAGGTTTCACTGTGGATGATTGCAGCTAAACAGTTATACAAAAGCACAAGAAAGTGGTATATCTTTTCCATCAATGTCAGGAAGTCAGAAAACTTGAGTTTTCAATTTCTGGTCTAGGAACACAACGGAGTCCTGAATTCAATAGCCACTATTCAAACTCATGTTCTTGCAAATGAATCTGTGTGTGCTAAATGATGCTGGGATTGGAGGCCGTTTACCGTCGGGTACCACTTCATTTTTTTGTCATGTTTTGTAGTCTGGGTCTATTCATCACATTTTCATAAACTGCTATTGTTGTTTGCATTAATATGTATGGGTTTGTATGCTCCTGGGAAATTAATATTATGATGATTTGATATATAGGAGGATTAGCTCAGATGGCAGAGCAACCGAACTTCAGATCGGATCATATCTGATCGACTGTGGTTCAAATCCCCCTAAGGTCAACTCAGCCTTGACTTTATCTGAAACATCAAATGAGTACCATCTGAGGATGGCGGATGGAATGATCCAGAGGGAATTGCATTGTGAGTAGCTGTGGCGCATCGTTGCGCATTGACAATCGAGACCTATCTGCCATGAAATCTGTTGAAATTGATCTGCAGTGTCGCGGCTGAGATCAACAAAGAGCGTTTAATATCATTGCTCTCAGCGAAAAAAGCCACTCATCTAGAAATAGAGGAGTGGTACGGGTGCCTTCGGTAGGGCGACACCGTCTACATTACTTACTTTACTTTTATGTTTTGTAGTCACATAACTAAATATCATGTGATACAAAACTATCGAGAAAGTGTCGAATTTCGATCGGTAATTTAAGATAAAAATAATTTTACGATCATGCAATTGTTAAAACATACCTGAGATGAATTGCCTGCAACTATATTTTGCAGGATGAAGGACAATCCAATACGATATAGTGTACCATATTGGATAAGATAAGTAGCGTTCGGATTAGGATGACTTTTCCATTGAAATGTATAATCATAATTAAAGTCAGTACAATTAGAACACGTTGTACAGTTATCCACGCAGTATTCGATTCCTTCAGTGACATTAGGACGCAGATTGACAAACGCAGCTATAATAGATTATAAATCATGCAAATCCTCTTAAAAAATACAGTTGAAAACATCACAGAGCTATCACTTACGACCGATGTAATTTGGTATACTCACGAGTAGGCGGCACATTTCCCAAACAAAAGAACGAAGATGGATAGTTTGAAAGCGTATGGCAACCTTCGAAGAGTAAACAGACAAAATTAAAATGGCTGATGAAAAGAATCTAACACTATAAATATTTAGTAGCAATAAAACGTTGATGGCCTCTACGATTTCTGAAATTTATCCTGGCTATGGTAGCGTTTACTTGCCCCACTTTATATAACGTAGGAAAAATCAGGCATATATATATATATATATATTTTTTTTTTAAATCGTAACAATATGTGCACTAAAATGATTAGCATATAAATGTACATCGTATAAGTTTATCAAAATTCATGATACGAATTATATTTTGCAACATTTTAACAGCTCAATAAATAAATAATATGAATAAGATTGGTGTGAATTATATAGAAATCTTAATCAATGACATACCTTCATAATAGAAGTAAACTCTTGATAATTCACCAGTAAAACATGAATTCATTGGATAGACCTAGTAAAATGAACACATATGAAAATGTAGTGACTCTTACTGAATAAATAATTATATGTTCTAAGTGAGGCATTATGGTACTATATTCCAATCATTTATTCAAAATATTTTTAATTTCATTTAAAGGCAAAAATTGCCTGGTGGCCTTTGCGCTCAGACTTCGAATATTGTGCGTGATGCACAGTTTCACTACACTGCTGCTGGCATGAAAAGAGGCATTCATTTTTCAACTTTGAAAATGTTACGCCTTTAATTATATGAAAAAATGATATGAAAATTGCACTAGGAATTTCTATAGATAAAACCTTATTGACGTCATTTGAGTTTTCTAAAAACCAGAATATTGTATCTTGTATTTGTTTACATACAGTTAAGCTGATATTGCATCCATTCAGTTCGTCATTCTTGTTATTTCCAATAAACATATTTGTTGTTCTTTGGAGCTAAAGTAAAACATGAGAACAATTATACAAATGTAACTATTTTTCAATAACAAATACATTCAAAAACCAGGGTCTCCCGTGAGTCATTTGTCAATGATGAAACACGTTTCAGACCACCTTCATCAATTGAACACAATTTAATTCACTTCATTGAAGAATGAAGATTCAGAGTAGGGTTTGCATGATAAATAAAGAAGTAGGGGGATTATTTATTCACAAGTGATTTAAGCAGATTTTGAAAAGATGAAGTGTTTATTTATCAGCTTTAATTCAAAATCTACTTAATGCATAACACAAGTCTGCAGTCTCGTTCTACAGAATCGCTCCATTTCGGGGACCGAATTATAAGTGAATTTCTATTTCATCACCAGGATAATCTCATATTATGTTTTGAAGCGGGAAAAAGTATATCAGAAAGAGTGAAATTGTTTTATTTTTTGTGCTCTTTGGAATTGATGTTATGACCTGCGTTAAAATAAACTTTTAAAAGAAAAAATTAGTATAATGGAAACGTTTCCCAAAATTTCCTGAACATTTGATTCATTGAAAACTATAGGATATCAATGCCATCTGCTTTAATAAAAATAACACATGGTGCCCTGGGACAATGAAATGCCTTAATTAGTTCGTTACTTCTATACAGGGTATGAGAAGAGATTTTACCTTCTGAAATTTCAAGTATGTCGTAAATTTCTCTGAATTTTACCCCACAGATGTACAAAAAGAAGCAATAAGTATCTTTATTAAATAAAAATATCATCAAATTTTGGTGGAATCCAAAAGACATAACTGGGACCGATATTTTAAATTTTGCTAAACAATAGACATAAATATGACATTTTTACCATGACATTTTTCATTTCCATTTCGGAAGTCAGTAAAATCCAATTTACATCACAAACAAAATATTGGAAACTAGTTTGGCAATCGCAAGAGTTTTTTGCAGTCAGAATGTCTATTGAATTAGTTTTACAATTATTACAAACTTCTGTGTCAGACGTATATGGTATTAATACCATTCTGAAAAAGGAAAATACTTACTCCAGTTAATGATTTAGTTTTCGTGAAAATACCAAGCGGCATCCCAAATTTGCATGTTTCGAAATACTTTAGGAAATAGCCATCATAACCAGTAACAGCTGTAAACAAGAATTACACTCGATTTCAATGGATATATATATCACGTGATAACGGAAAGTAATACATGCAAATTACATACTATTCTGCCACTTCATAATCTAGAATATGCCAAACCCCTCCAAAACACTAACTATATACGCATCGTTTAATAAGGTAAACTGTAGGGAATCTAGGTAATTTATGATTGATATACCACACTCCCCCTATTATCTATAACACAAAATCAAACGTAATAGAAAAGGTCAACAATTTAAATGCATGCTTTTCAGTTAGAATTAATTTTACAATGGTAAGATGAATATCAAGGGGGTCAGGTTTATGATTTAAAAGATTCACATAGATTGACTGCTGATATCATTGATGGAAAAATGTCAATTACAGGTGGCCCATCTAGTGGGTACGAGAGATCACGGTTGTTTGCGTATGGAAAAAAAATAGAATTGATTGGTGAGACTCTGATAGAGGGGGTGGGGCGGGTATGATCTTTCCGTCTCCCAGAGAAATTGAGTCCGTCTTCCTTGCTCCAAAATCAAAACCGTGATGCTCCCTGAAGTCTTTCCAAAATATTCTGCCTCTGATATGTAAATTATTTGGTATCATATAGTGGTTAAGGTGAATTTGTTCACCTTAAAATCATTATGATTCATGGCATGATGTGGGAATATTTTTCATAGTTTTCATATGTAAGTTTTACGTGAAACAAGAACGAAAACAATGTTCAATAAATTATGATCGCAATAAATATATTTAGCACTAAAATTTTGAAGAATTGCGATTTAATTAAAAGAGGAATTCAAATATCATGGGCATAAATTTCACTGCGACCACACATTCGTCTTCTATTAGAGCGACGTTGAGAATTGCAAGCATTCAAACATTTTCGCTTTCCTTAATTCAATCTCAGCATAGTTTATCTCTGCAGGCCTTTCTGTATCATCGACTGGACAAGATTTAGATCACATCAGCATGAAAGATTCTTCGTCTACTCTGATGCCATCTTCTAATATTATATAGTTTTCCGTTTCGAAAAGTATATCTGAGTATTTGCATGATATGATTTTATCTTCTGTAAATATGGCTAGACAGAAAGAATCTTGAATAAGCATCATGAGGCTAACAGTTGTTGTATTTTTGTATACAGCATCCTGGAGAGTAGCTAGACAGACATTTGATGACTCCTTTATGATACAAATAATTGTTGTCTTTTTGAAAGTTAAATCTCCAGGTGGTTGAGAAGCAGTTGATGCAGGACAATCTGATTGCGGGCGATTAAATTGTTTCAGATTTGAAAAATTTCAGCTAGAGTTGCTTTTTTGCTGCTCATAGATACTAATCGGAAGTGTCCCGGGGTTTGCCTTCACAGTCATATTCCTCACAGTCTTTTGAGGGACATTTCTGCCAAATTGCTGTTGCCAGTCAATCAGTTCATGGATTTGAACTGAATCCAGTTGTACTTCCCTTGATGCTGGCATAGAGGGAAGATCTCTGAAGCAGACTTGGCTAGATATTTGGGTGTCATGGTTGTAGCTGCTGGTGTAGTAGACAAAAGATGTAGCACTGTGACGTTTTATTCGCTTTCTAATGGCCCGAGAAAATGTGTGGCAAAACTGTAGCATAAATGGCATTTCGTCATCTGTATTTCTGATTTCAGAAATAATTTTTCTACGAATAAAGTTGTTGTCAAAATATTGAAAACCTCCACGCAAGAGGTATTAACATTACTCAAGATATGTTGCAGCTTTTCAAAACTTCCAACCAGCAATTCCTGATTTTGAATAATGACTTGAGAGCCCGGCTTGAGAGACTGTTCTTTCTGGACCTTGCGTAGCTTTCTTTGTGCCTATCAGAGTTTTCACATTCTGTACGCAAGTTTTGTCAAAATTCAGAACAGACTCAAATTTTCAATAGTATTCTCGAGAGAAATATTTCTTTTTTTTATGTTTTTGGTGTGAATTTTGTATGTTTGGGTGAAAGTTCCAAGATTTCTTGAATATTGAAGGAATCCATCAGCTCTGCACCTACCATTTTTAACTTTCCTACAGCAGAATCAAGCACATAGACAGTGTTATATGCAACGCATAGACCAGTAGATTGAAAACGTTGACCCTTTGAACCATCTGAATCTCGTTTACCTTCACTCAAAAATACAGTTAGATTTAGACTGCTCATGTCAACTAAAAGAAGAGAACTGTTTTGATTATCCGACAAAATCAACTTTTCCCAAAATACTGCCAATGATTAAGCTGCACCAACGTTATTCAGTCCGTTTTTTAGAAACTTTAAAACTGATATAGGGACCACAGGCACATCCGATATGAGAATACAGATGTGAACCAGCTGTGACGGATGTCAAAAACTGTCAAAACAAAATCTCCAAACATTATTCTGATGATTGAACAATGACAACAATGACACGAATGATCGATCGATGAATACGATATTTGACGGCGATCTTATTTGGAATTGAAAATATTTAGTATAATTGAAGTTTGCTATTATGTAAAATCATGATTCATGATTCGATTGTTCAAAAGGCACTATTTTGCAGAAAAATCTGAAGTAATTATTTGAATTTCTCCCTGCTACTGTACTTGGGTTGAAATAATCTTCCTTGCTCCCAGCCTACTTCAGTCAATCTCCCATTCTCCCCGATACCCCTATCCGAGCCTCATTGGTCATTTTTTGAGCAGTTTCTGTTTTTAAGTAATTTTGTATAAGCAAATTTCTCTCCAATGAAAGAGCCATTTATCATTTTCATCTCGAGTCGCATGATCTAAACTATGACTATTAACCACTCCATAAAATTTTTCTTGACCCTCTCTGTGATTCAAAATTCAAATGCTGGAAAACACAATTAATATTATTTATTGATGATATTAAGAAGATTTTTCGAGTGTTCAAATTGCAGTGAGGTAATATTATAGAAATACTAAATCTGTTTGCATAAGTCAACGAAACTACATCTACCGGATGGGGCAGCCACCTAAGTTTCCGCTGATGCTATTTATTTCAGAAGTCTAGGTAAATCACCAAGCAATAGTTTGGTGCACTTACATAATGGATTTGTCCACGACAGATTAACTGCGACACGATTGCCCCCATTGTCTGCATAGTACGCAGGTGGGTTAACACGTAGATTATCAACGTGTTCCATCTCTTCTGGTCCTAGAAAAAACGACAATTTTCTTTTGAAACATGTTCTTTCAATCAAGAATACATTTCCATAGGCACAACTATACATTCAGAATGACATGATGATGATAAGGACATACTTAAGCGTTCTGATTCAGCTGCTTCATTTTCTGGACTCCAGCCATGTTCATTGACCGTGACAACTTTAAAGGTAAACTTCAATGTTGGCTCGGTATCGAATGGAAATAGTGGACATACTTCATAAGTCATTGCATTGGTGCTGGTGTCAAGTGTCTATGAAAAGGAACAAATGTATACCAGTGTTACGCTACAAACAATTCAATTGGCATTAGATCGATTACAAAGAAATGCAGCTATCCTCTAAACACAGATATAACATATGCTTGAAGGATGTAATTCCATATTCCAAAGTGCGATTGTTTAGTTTGTGATCTAGTCAAGGGAACGATTTTCCAAGCATATTGATTTATTGAAGTACTTCATTGCAGTATCTTTCAAAGTGCTGGTCTATGAGAGCTGATAATTAATTTCAAAAGAAATACCTGTGATTAGTATAATCATATCCGTTCTGTAATTATTGTATTACTCTTACCAGCTGTATGCCACCATAGGATAACCCTCCAACAGAATAAACTGCACGTGCTAGCACCACATAGACAATCGATGACGTGAAATTTACAGGCCTCTTCCATGATAGATGGACACTTATGGGGGCGTCATCTTGTCCTTCAATTTCATCTTTTATTGGGGGTGGAACTAGTGCTGCGTCACCTGAAAACAATGAGTAGGACATATATATATATATTATATAGAAATAATAAAGGAAGTAATTGTATGGATAAAACATCAATTTCAGTGCTCAATGCTAAAGGTAGAGCAATACAAATAGTAGATCAAAGATCACGAGTTTACTTCGTTACTCTGAGATTTGCATAAAGACGCTCTTCGGACGACCGGTTTGTTGAATCGTCCGTTTATCGTCTGGTTTAACGCGAAACTCAGAGTAACGGAGTAAACTGGTGATCTTTGATCTACTATTTATATATAGAAATGTTGATAAAATCCTCGAATGTGATGCTAATCGAGGATTGGTTGTTGTTGATGTTTGTGTCATGCTATGTAAAATCGTAAAACTACGGCTTTTTGCCCAAAGTTCCGAAAAGCAACATAATCGCGTATATACGAAGCTAGAGCTTTGCTGCTTGGCAGAGCACTAAACATACCATTGAAATTCAAACCAACAACAAAAAAACTTTATCAGTACTAAAGCAAAGCATAAATCAGATAAAATTGTATAAAATTGTATTGATTTAGTTTTGATAGCACTTTTATTTTGTTGACAAACTCCAAGCAACACGTTAAGTTACAATCTAACTATTTTCTTCCTCTTTAATAAATTCTCGTAGCTTTTCTAAAACAACACAGCCAGTTTCTATTGAGAAAGCGGTTATCCGCGTTAAGTAATCTGATATGAACACTTTGGGTGCTATGAGACAGGCAAGAGGCAAAAATCATTCATCTGGTGACTTTTGATAGTTTAAGCATCTTTCATCTTCCTTTACGCAACCAGCGTTCTCGTATTAGAGAAAATACACTGAGCATCGTTTTCTATTTGTTAAACATAAATATTATAGATGAATGTGATATTACCAAATTTGGCACACGAATTCAAATAATAAAATGTTTGGTACAAAGAAAATTGCTCGTCCTGGAAACAAGAAAATCATTTTTTGAAATTATACTTTAATAAAAGCATTATAGAAAATTAAGTTTTAGTTTTATTTATTTCAAATAGTGATGCATTCATCATGCATGAAAGCAAATCCAAACCGATATTGAAACATATCGTCATGGAACATCAGCTTCAACTTACCATGTGTTGTTACATTAGCCAATATGTTGGCAAATATTTCACAGCCTCGGATACATTCAGTTGAAGAACTCTGCAAACAAAGATCAGATATATTATATACATAATGATGAAACGGTTATGAGAATAGTTATGAAACGGTATGCTTATGTCGTATATGATTATAACAATGATTAAATTGCCAAAAAGCGTTAGGAGCATGTTTGTATCATAGATACATGATGCTTCGAGAGGGAAACAAAATAATTTGTTCAAATATCTGTCACTAAAACTTTCAGACCTTTTCTTCACATATAGCCCTTCTGTGCAATGGAAAAGAGAACTGTGAAGTTACTCTTCTTATCAATTCTAGATTTGTTGATGATTGGCTTCTGATTAATAAAACAGAAAAAGATAATCCGAAAGGCAGTTTTTATAGAAACAACGAATTGTAGCAGTAGATTATAATTAAATGTTGATTCAGTAGCTACGTTCATCAGATAACAGCCAGAATAAATAGAATGACTGAAATCTCCATTCAAAGCTTCAAGAATATATTTTATTAACATTAGAGAAATTCTGAATCATTCAGGAAACTTACATTTTGGCACAATGATATACATTCTTCTAATGTCTTCCATGTGAACGAGCATGGTGAAACACACTGCAATGTAAGCGATACATTAACTATTAAGTATTAAATTATAAGCATATAAACATCGGTTTGAAGAGAAATATAGACAGAGTTTCGAAAATCATATATGCACTAAAATGAGAACTGAGAATGTCACAAAAGTTGTATAAATTAAAGGTACACTCAATATTAGCTCAACTATGCTCTTGATAATAGTATTGTTTGCATATTTGGAGCACTTGTAAACTACTATCATACTGAGCTAAAGTAACTGTAATAACATTAAAGTTTATTTATTTGTGATAAAGCTTACATATAAGTGTTAAAAGGATGAGGATCAAAATGGTATTTGGTTTATCTATGACTTTAATGATTAATTACATCCCTCTTCAAAAAAGCCTTTTTCTCGATAGAGGGGGCAAAAGATGTACAGTAATACAAATAGAGCATACCTGTTCACACTTTTTTGTTGCACATGGTTGGGATGTATTCACTCCTGGTGATGTCGTTGGAGTGAATGGAACAATTGTAACACTGACAGGTGAAGGATTTGGAAACTATACAAAATAAAAGTTATCCATGAAAATACGCTGCATAATTCTACCATATATATTCTAGCAATTACGAATTTATTGCCGTTCTTGGCTGGAATTATACGAGAGATGCAGAATTTGACTATAGAGAAAGGCATCCTGACTAGTGCTACGCCGAGGGATTTCAGCCTTTTGAGTGTCTTATTGTCTACTTGATTGAAAATGAATGACATTTAGTAGTGCTTAATTTCACATAAGATGAAGTGCTGATGACCCAGCGGAATATTTTAAGACTTTTGGTATATGTCGACGTCCAATTATTTATCGATAGCTTTTTCCAAATATCAGAAAAAGATTTTAGCGTATGCTCTTCCGTATGATACTTTTTGACTACCCAGACTTCGATATTTGTTCTTAATTTTTTTAACTTTTCACTTTTTTAACACTTCACTGCTTTAAAGTAAGACCCCAACCAAATGAAGCCAACATTTTCACAACATTTGATAAAATTTCACAACAACAATCGCCAGTGCTGTCCAAATGCTGGCTGGGGTGGCCAGATGATGTCAAAAGGGGAATCATCTTTGGTTTCACTCGATTAGATTTATATCTATTCAAATTGTTCTCCTTCAATAATATCTTTCTTTTTGGTTGTCCTTCTCTGCTCTACTTCATGGGCAATTTTAAATTAAACCTCAATATATTTTATTGATAATCAGTCTCTGTTGAATAGTAACTACTTTCTTCGTCACTATGAAGGGTATGAATGTCGTAGGTATGTCTTCGATTGCAGAGATATTAAAATCACTTTAAAATTTCGAATAAATAGCAAAAACTGCTACAAAACATGAAAACTTTTATTATTTGTATTTTTCGACTCCATGAAATGATAAATCAACATTTTCATGGCAAGACTTTCGCGCCAAACTGTTAGTCATTAGGTGACTAACTAAAAACATTACGTAATCATCGACCAATACTAGAGACGTTTTTTTCATTATTCGGCATTCTATATAACAAATGTTGTTAAAATGCTGGCTGGGGTGGCAAAATGAAGCCAACATTTTCACAACATTGAAGAGAAAAATGGAATGTTTGCATAAATTTTGATCATCTTTAAAGCGCTAGCCAACAAAATCCACACCGAAATTTGTTGGCTGGGCGGGCCAAACGAGGCCAACATTTTGACAGGATTTGATAAAAATTTAGCTAAATGTTGTGAAAATGCTGGCTGGGATGGCCAAATGAAGCCAGCACTTTCACAACATCGATGTTGTGAAACAGTTGGCAAAATGTTGGCTTCATTTAGCCGGGGCTTAATATGTCCTTAGTAGAAAATTATTTGGGGAACTTTTATCGTGATCTGGAACTTGTTAATGGTCATTTTGCCATAATAAAGGCATAATTATTATTGCAGAATTACTGACGATGCAGTCGACGTTTAATAATAAGAATAATGAACTATAACCTCTAATGATTATATTTTTGAACGTTTCTTTATATATCAACTAAACAGCAACAGTAAATTAATTACAGGGTATGTCTATATCCCTGAAAATCTATACACAAAATCGCATTTTACACTGACAATAATTTTAATTTATTTGACTGTATTGATAGTATATAGCTCTGTGAGATAATTTAGATATTTGCCAAACGTGTAATTGCTATGACGTTAGACGACGTAGGAATAAGAAAGAACGGGAAATGTTTCCGGGCAAAAAATATAAAGTTTAGTCAAAATATATGAGAGGGTAGACCTTAGTGGAATTAATTGAAAACTTGCAAATAGACACATTGATTCCCTTACCATACTGCTTATAGATTACTATATTTTTCAACTTTATGAAGGAGCAGTTTAGAATATGTTATTCCCCCAGAACATGACCCAACATAAGCATAGCAATACTTATTACATAGGCATGTATAGCGTAGTACTGTAGTATTGTTGTGTTTGTGAGCGACTGCTCGATCATTCAGCTGTTTAAATATCTAGCATTCCATAACATACGACTATTAAAATTAAAGATAAGATAATAATTATCAGGATATACGATAAACATGATTTAATTATTTGCTATTTGATTATCTTCAATGTCAAACACAAACCACAAACAAACGATTATATCTGCATACCTCTGTCGCACAGCGTGAAAAAAACGTTGCAAGCTTTAACCAATAAATTGATGGCTTTCGAAGGTTTATATTTCCTTCTTGCTTACATTTTTGTACAATCTTCAATGACGGCTGCACATTTGGTGCAGTAATTGATAGAGTATAAACACTGGATAAACTATATAATAATGCTATAATAAATATGTAATTTCGCCATTTTCGTAAAACTAACGCCATTGTTGAGTTTCGAATATTTCTCCTTGTAAATATGATATCAAATTTCAAAACATTGAGTCAACAATAACCAGATTGATTCATATCCTAAAAAAGACACATAGCAAAAAAGATTAGAATCTCAATAAAGAGAAAACAACTTTAATGCTTTTCATGTGAAATAATGTTTTCGTAAACACAAGCGACAATATACTCAATATGAAATAAGTTGAGAACTCGAACTACGTAATTTTCCGACTTGAATACCGATCGGAAATCAATAGTTAATCGAAACAAAAGATTGCTTACTGCTATTATAATATCTTTTCAAGAAATCGTGGAACTTCAATATCGAATTGGAAACACTTTGGATCAAACAGCTGGCTCATATACGCAGAAAGACAGAGCGATTATCTGTAGCATAAAAGTTTGGGATCATAGCAATACGTTTCTTTACTAAAGATATTAATTATTGAAAAACATTACTAAATGTAGTGAAAATACGATATTTGTAGATAATGTATTCATGAGCAAATACACGGTCAACAATCACTCCCATTGTTCCTTATGTTATGCTCAATTCCTTAATTTAAATGATGGCGTTTACAATGAAATCTATTGAGACTAATTGTCTAAAATAATAACCTTTGAATAATTGTCTCGGTCCACTGGACTGACGCATTACATTTATTCAAATGGGAGAATATTATATGCTGAATTGTTGATTGATAGTAGCAAACCTTGTATTATTGTATACACATGCATATCTACATGCATCCTTCTTATATTTCTTCAATTTGGGATGGGATGGGGGTTTGTAGTCCCTAAACTCGAAAGTTGTGGGAGAAATTACTTCATGGCGCCATATATGGCCTATGCCCATTGTGTCTCACTTTCAATAAAAGCAATTTCACTAAGAGCGTTTTCACTTAGAAGCTAGTAAAATTACTATATCAATTGTATCATTATGATTGTATAGCTATTAACAGTAACACCCTAAAGTTGTTATAATGTTCAATTGTTCGTATAGTTTGATTGATAAGACATTATTTTGTCCAATAACTTCTTTTTAATGCAATGGCGCCATGATGTCCATATGGATCACTTTGGCATTTGCAATATCATCAAATAATTTAGATCAATGTCACAGCTGAATGTTGACTAGACAAATTCAAGTCAAAATTTGTATCATTTTTTATATAATGCATACTTAATTTAATTAAGCAGGTTATATGTATACTGCGTACATGCTCATTTCAAAACGAATGCAGTAATCGTTATTTGGAATTAAACGGAATGATGTTCAGGAAAAGTATAATTGTGATGGAAACATCTCATTTCCAGATCTGTATCTCCTTTATGGATGTGAAATATGCCCCTTTACATGGCTTATATGGGCATAATGCTATCCAGATTACAGGCAAGTAATACGGAATTATAGATTAGTTAACCTTGAGAAAAAGATATGCACGTTTTTGCATATTTAAGAAAGGTTAGAATCCACCAGTATTAAATATTAAGTAGCTATAAAAATTTCAACAGAACCAACCCCTTATAAATTTCGGATTGGAGCAAGGAGTACATGATTTTATGATTCAAGAAGACATATTAACACAACTAGCAGAAACTGATACATTTTCAATATTGGCAAACAAATAATCATTTGACCTATCGAGACCTACAATATTAGAGCATTGAACGTTCTTAGCAAATCGGGAAGTTGAGTACTATACTTTCTTATGAAACATTTAATTCTTGTAAAATGTGCATTTTAATCAATTTGAGGGGGATGACAGTTGTTAACTTGACTGTGAGTAGACAGGTTTCCTATGAAATATAGATATAAATATAAAATAGGGAAACAATTTGATAAACCTTGATCTTGAAAAGGGGATGAATAGCAATGTACCATCGTAAAGCATTGGGTCAATTGGTCCTACTGCCCCCTATCTTACATTTCTTGTGCAGACGAATGAATGATATGTTCTGAAACTTCACTTAAATCAATTTACGAATACTAATAGAAATACAATCACCTGCTATGTATACTTAAATATGCACGTTTTACTTATATAGAACATTTTCTTATTTTACGCGTAGGTGTAAACTATCAATTCAAACCTCAACAAAGAGTAATTACGGTGTGCATAAATTCTGGACTGAACACCGCTGGATGCTATAGCAGCATACAATCAACTCTTGTATCTCAGAAGCAAATGTCGGCGTTGCTTTTTTATGAAGCTCACTCGTATCATTAACTCGGTAAAGTAATAAATGATGCGCACTAATCCCTATCTTTGGCCTTAGATCGTACCATAATCATCATTTTTGCTTGAATGGTATAAGCTAGGGATTATTTACGCCTGATGAATTGAGTGATGACCTTCTTTTGATGACGAATGGTAATTGTATTATAAAGAACTGCGGCATGCCACGAACCCATAACAATCAAGGACAACGGGAAAAGCTATATAACGACTACACATATTAAAACCGTCTGAAGAGCGTCTTTACGTGAAACTCAGAGTAACGGAATAAACTCGTGATCTTTGATCTACTATTTATATTGCTCTGCTTTTAGCATTGAGCACTCAAATTGATGTTTTGCCCACACAATTAATTTATATATATATATATATATATATATATATATATATATATATATATATATATATATATATATATATATATATATATATATATATATATATATATATATATGTCATAATAATAATAATGGAGTCAAAGACTACGCATTCATTTTCTGTCATGAACAGAAAATGAATGCGTACTCTTTGACTCCATTATTATTATTTACGCTCTGTCAAATGACATCGAGCACTATATCTACTGCTGTTAGATACCACATTATTATCATTATATTATATATATTTATATATGTATATATTAGATATCATCTAATAGCAAAAAATAGTGCTCGATATCATTTGACAGAGCTAAATATAATAAAAGGATTGTCTGATGATTACGTAAGCATGAAACTATTAGTAACAATTATGAATGTGTAGTCTTTGACTCCTTTTATTATATATATGTATATATATATATCTTTCCTTACAAATGCCTAACAATATGGATTCTACATAAATGTTTGCTTTACTCATTAGAATGGTTATATAATTGTTACAGTTACTTACTATTCCTTTTAAAAATCTATACGCATAATCATATCATGCTTATTATTGTTTCTTAATAAATTGATGATGATCCATGTATTCTAATTAATTAGCTTTTAATCTTTATATTAATGTATTTTTATATTAAATGTATTATTCTGTATGAGCCCTTTGTAAAAAAAGCCGGAAATGGCTTGTAAGGTATCCTCAGTAAATGATGATGATGATGATGATGGTGATGATGATGATGATGATGATGATGATGATGATGATGATGATGATCATGCATGGTATATTGCACTACATCTTTGTCATCGAATATAGCGTTTTAGAAGGAAACATAATACGTCACAGCCTCTAATACTACTAATAATAATACTCATATACTTATCAGTCAGAGGACAATAAGCAATGTAAATTTACTAATTTATTGAAGGGACCTATCAGTACATCAGCCTGTTTTAATAGACATCTCCAACAGTTGAATCTGAATCGAATCATTTAATTCATATCCCGGTATTGCAGTATATCATAAAACGCATATCATACCATATGCATAAAAATGTAATGAGACGAAATTACTTTGGCTTCGGGATGTGACAGCTACATCAAATGGAGGACGCACCGGTCACCTCAGGTTTGATATCAGATCCCGGGGGGGTAACTCCATATGGTTTGGTATACGGGACGTGCCAATTATTGAGGGTACATTTTCATCGTCTTGTAAAATATTTAGGGTATACATTTCATGATTTTCAAAATATTTGGGGTATCAGTTTTCAAAAAAAAAATTATTTGCAGGTATCAATTTGAAAATAATGCTAAAAGAACATAAAATGCTTTCTTCGCATTTGTGGATTATTTTCTGGGGTATATATATATTTTTTTTTAAATTCAAATTGGCACCCCCCCCCGTCCCTGAAGTTCTTGAGTTACCCCCCCGGGTATCAGATCCAACTCCTTTCAAGAGAGTGGTTGTAAGCTTGGATATGGATTGACGATATTTAGCGGTGTAAGAAATACATATTAATATACAAATAAATAAATGAATAAATACATAAATAGCCTGATGATCGCTTACGCGTGAAAATTTACGTAGCAAAGGGAATGTCTAATGTTTGACTGTTTTCAATTATATCATATAAACAAATATATATTTATCAGGTGTTCAAAATTTGTCAAGAGGCGTATTTAAACTCACGAAATTCACGTATTGTGTTTACAGATAATTTTGATGTTAGTGATATTTTCATTTGATTCAAATCTTCATGCTTATATATATAGCAGTGTGCCGTATGAATACTCCTTTTTACTAATATTGACAATCATGAATTAGAAATAGAAAAGGAAATATAATGCCAATAATATGAAATGGGACGTTAAAGTTAAAACATCCTACAAATGTATTAGTAGAATAACTACACTAACAATTATTTGAACATTATTCTTTTGTAAAAGCAATAAGATTTGAATAGTTTTGAGACATAAGATTTGTTCCAATCAACATTAATTGCGCTTTCTATATATATATATATCATATTCTCAAGGATAAGGAGAAATAATTGATATAACTGTGTCGAATGCTGGGTCGAATGATAATTTTTCAAATCTATGAGTTCTTATTATTCATTACTTATGAGTATTGTAATGTATATAAGATACATATCAACATGCATGACGTTAATTGTTATAAAGTGCTAAAGAATATATCTGTAGTTGGAAAAATTTTTAAAGTCAACTTATGCATTGTGCATGGGTCAAGAAAATCTTTATAAAGTGACGAATTCGTTTTATTCTAAGTTGTTTTTCCTGAAAGCCAATTATGAAACACGTAACAGTGACTGAGAATCTGCAGTAGGATGATATTTGCTAAACACAATCGGATCACACGCACGGATAAGTGCAATATATAATATGTTACAAGTTTTGTTATTGTTTCAGAATATATTTCTCGCATTTACTTTAGTTAGCATGAACTTTGTATAGAACTACAGACAATGTGTGTACACTTTATCACATGTTCAAGATAATTTAGTTGTTGATAAGTAAACAAAACGAATAGATAATAACTATCTTTCATTGTAAATCACGTTTTCTATGCCTTCTTTGGTACATAACAAAAGGAATCGCTAATGTGTCAATTGTGTAAAAATTGAAACAAAATTACAATATCTGAACACAAATCTTCATAGATTCTGTTCTCTACAATGCAATCAATGATGTTTGTATAGTTTATGAGGTAAAAAAACGCAAGGTAATGCCTATATGTAATACTAAATACTCATTTGTGCATAACCTTATCTATAATATGCCCATGGCCCCATAACATCTCTTACAGTTTGACACAAACGAATTGTCAACAAATCTCTATATTATTTAATTAATATTCGAGAATCAAATGAAAAAATACATACTTTCGGCAAAGTATCCATAATGTTGTTTCTTCCATGCTGATGCTATAGTTGTTGAACATTTAAACTGCTTCCCGATGTGTTACTGTAGAAGTAATTGTAAAGATTTTTCCACACGGTCTGTTGAACAATAATAATGTCTGTACTTCTATATACGTATGTCGTATATCGCCTTTACTGTATCTTTACTGAAAACATTTTTGCGGACATTTTACGTCGGTGTTTATATCCACAGTAAGTAAATGATGTGAAAGTCTGATCTAGAAAAGTTACAATGCAGTACTGTAGCACAGTTGATTTATTGATTCGATATGGCCAATATAATTATCATTTGAAGAAAACAATTTCAGCTAACCGGTGTTAAATCTCTCACGCTTCTATTGCGTGTTAGCTTTGCAGATATATCAAAATATGTAGCTACATTAATAATAGAGAACAGAAAATGTAAGTTTGATTTTCCAGTAAATCTTGTAACCGCAATTCTGTTTCGATGTATCTCCTGCAGGTCTCAAATTACAAAGCTGATTGCATGCTGATTCTCACCATGACAATGCATTACATGATTGACAGTTTAGATTTAAAAACCGTTTAATGCTTGCGTACTACCAGAAAAAAACTAGTCATATAGTCCCTTATATTTACTATAATTACAAATATCCGTAAAGGCTTTGAAATAAAAAGATGAAAATGAACTGGCTTCCTCAGCAGGTGAATTCTATGCCTTCGCATACACGTTAATTACACATTTCGCATCAGTGTCAATGTTTGGAGAATTTATATCAATTTTGCTGTAAAGAGAAATTGGATTGCTTTGCACATATTCCTCGTTGACGTCAGTATTACATTAACGAGAGTAGAAGCGCACATTTCGAACGTTAATTTCTCGTTACCATGGTATCATATTTAGATCGGTTTACTTTATATTGCATATGTTGTAAAATGTGGATATTCAACAGCAGATGGGCAATGTTTAACAGACTGCAACTGTGAGCTTTACGTTAATTAATCAGATAATGGATAATTTAGTTTTCAATTGGCTATATGCTGTGTTTGCACTGACTGTTTTAGCGTGTACTAACATTATCAAATCTTCTTGACTGTAAATATTTTCATTATTTTAAAGCGTAGTATCATCAGAGTATAATTTCAAAAACTAAAGCCAATTTTTTCTTCTAAGTTTGCTATAAATATTAGATATCTATCAACTAATAGCACAATATTATAACTCAGTTATAACAAACATTAGCACGATTAATTAGATTATTGGATGCGAGGCTATATAAACGTCACAGTTACGCGTGCGTTGTAGTTCAAAACAAATGTAAGTAATAAAAGCAAGTTTGTTTCAATGACAATGGTAAACACAATCAACTCTTTATTCCTTGATACAACATAAACCTTAATCAAACACATAGAAAATTCAAACTGTTTAAAAAGGCTTTATTCAATTTATATCCAGTTGTGAATGATCTCAGTATTTGCTAACATAGCACCTGTCTTCAACATGTTATTAGTATTTTCAACTAACTTTTATTGAAATTCAAATAAAAATAATTATGATCGTTGAGACTGAAGCTAGTTCCTAACAAATAATCTTGAATCAAAATAACAATTATTCAATGCCCAAGATCAGTATATTGGACCCAGGCATGACATCATTATCATCATTCTCATCATTTATTCATTTAAGCTTACACAAATATTTTTTTCAAAGGACTCATAGCCATGCTGCGCAACATAATAATATTTATATACAAGAAACAAATACAACCTCCAATGAAAATATTTATTTACATAATAACTAAAAACGGAGCGCTAAGCAAGTTATATTATTCCATTATATGATCCTCTAGGAGATGTTTGAAACCTGTACTTTCTGAGAAACAGCGTATGGATATGAACGGCAATGACGTGATTTGAACTAGATTTAAAAGTTTGTACTTCAAACAACGGGGATAAAGGAACAGACATACTATATGGATACTGGTTGTTTTTATATTGATATTTCAGTTTCATTTTTGATATAGCAAAAAATAAAGTATCATATCCAATTTGATGGTTTTTGCGTCGCTCTCATTACATGTATTAGATCTCACTGAACTAGAATTTGAAGAAGTGTATTAGAGTACTGACATATTTGTATCCTCTATATAGCTTTCTATTGCCCCAATTTATTCCAGAAACTCAGTGGATTCATTGATAATTACAGATATACATGTATCTACTAGAAACAGATAAAGAGTCATAAATTCAGACCAAGCTTAAATTTGATTAATTTTATTATTTTACCTGATATTATATATTATTATTTGTCTCGCAAAAAATTTATGACATTTATTTTGACATCAAAATGGGGCTTCAGTGATGACAATCTATTATCTTAATTTTACATTATCTCGACGACTTTGTGCTATCATTCTCATCATACATTGTGAAGCGTACAAACATATTTCTAAATGAAAATCAATGTTTTCCTCTTATTGGTAGAAATGGAATACAAAAGTAATTTACAATTATATTTATACAAGCTTAGTTAAATTTTTGTTTTTATGATTTCTGTCTTGGTATAATTCTAATACATAGGAATGGATTGAATAAACTGTAATAGCTTAGCATAAGATGTAACTAACACCCTGTGCTAGAACCAGAATCGGCCAGTGTCATGTCCTTTAGATTCAGCTAAATCCTCTAATATGAATTATTTTCCAAAAAATTCATTATTATACATATTTACAAGGCAAATTTATCGATTTCGATATACCTACAACAGAATATCAAAGCAATAAAAGCATTTCGTTTCAGTCTTTTCAATTCAATGCAAGTATACCACACAAATCAATTTACAGAATGGTTGTCGACTAATTACAATTCGTCAGTCATTCGTAATTGATGAGGTGCTATCTGATCAATTGCATTATTTTCTCCTCTTGCTTTTGTTTTATGCATTACCTCTGACGATGCATATCTTTGATTGATACCAAGAGACTCAATCGGCTTTAATGAATTTTTCACCAAATTATTATTTGCAATTGTTTCATTTTTATTGGGATCTCTTCTCTCTTTTGGATGTTCACCTTCTGTTTCACTTTCTGATTCTGAATGATCATTTTCTATACTGGCAAATGATGGCACATTGTAATAATCTTTCTTTTCGTCAACATTAAAGTCAATATATGCTGATCCTTCTTGGAGCATTTCATCAAATATTTCACGTAAGTTGCCAAAAGTTGGTCTATCATCAGGTTTTTCATTCCAACACTTCAACATAACCTTATAACTGTAAAAGAGAACATTTTAAAATCTCTATGGTATGAAATTATATATATATAATTTTTACGATCTGAACATGAATTTAAATGCCTTTTCTCTGAACATAATTAAGGATTATATAGCAGCACACAAGCATTTGTTTCTTGCCATTAGCCTTCATGAGTACTGCTCAGTGAACAAGGGAGTTAATTCATGTATAATATTGTGCATGATAATTACTTGCTGATTGTATTCTAATCTATTTATGATACATGTTTGGGATTCAGCAGTAATGCGCAGTCACGGGATGCAAATGTAGTAATTTAAATTTCAATTTTTGCAAAGCAGTGACTACATTCAACTTACATTTCCTCCGAGCAGTTGTCAGGCTTCTCCATCCGATATCCTGATTTCAATAGGCGTAGAAGATCCCGATTATCGATAGTAGGGTATGGTGTCCCACCTGAAAAATATAGTTACAAATCAAAATTTACTGTAGTTGAAACCAAGAGTTCTATAGTAAAAAAAAGTTCAAATATATTATAAGCTACCAAAAATGTCTATACATTGACTGAAATCTAAGTTAGTGAAAGGGAAATGAGAGATTGATCTCGTTTCTGAAATATATAACCTAAATTTTTGAAGATTCTCGTAAACTTAATCCAAAAATTGGAATGTGTATGTGATGTTTATTTGTTTTCGTTTACAACACTTGCAAGGATTTCGTAAATATTGGAAAAGGAAGACTCACCCAAAGTCGAAATTTCAAACAGAACAACGCCATATGCCCATCTGAAAATAACATATAGAAATTTATAATAAAAAGAATACAAATATTAAGGAAAGTCATTGGCTCAGCCAAACCTCAAACACATACTTACACGTCACTTCTTGCGGTGAACACCTGATCAAATATAGCTTCTGTGGACATCCATTTTAAAGGTAAACGACGATTTTTCTTCGTGGTGTACATTTTTTCTTCATAAACTAAACGTGACAATCCAAAATCTGATATCTTGACGCATTTATTTACACCAACCAAAATATTTCTAGCAGCGAGATCACGATGAACGAAGCCTTTACCAGCAAGGAATTCCTAAAGAAAGAATCACAGAATTGTAGTTTCGACAGTTTTCAACTTCTATTATGCAATATTTACAGTGATTCGTAAATTGGAAAACAGGATACTATTTAAAAATCGGAAAATAAAAGGAGACAACCAAATATTTCAAACATATGTAAAATGTAGATATAGGAATATTATAAAAAGATTTAATGACAGTTGACTGCGGTATTGATTAACTTGCATCAATTACCCGATAAACTTAAATAAAATTAAGCTTTGTTCATTGCATTATAAAATTAGTATCATATATTCGTTTATCCTTCTTCGACTACCTAGATTTGGAAATAAAATAAAAATAACTCACTGCAGGAGATTGTAGCGTTCTCGAATAAGGGAAAGGATATCTTCCATCATCCTATCTTCTAACCGGGCTTCAAGCTGATGATAATCTCATGTTGTAAACAAAACTTTTCGACTAACTATATATCTTCTGTCAAAACCTTACTATTGCGAGAAGAAGATTCGGCAAGAGGAAGATACTATTTTGCTTGCTGAAGCATCTCCTACTAAAAGATTCTTGAGGTGAATTTAATTTTAATTTTAAAATGAAAATCTATTATATAACAAAGAATAAATAACTGTACCATTCCAGATGCTATTTGCCAACTGAAACTAAGTAAATCTTCAGGTAAGAGACTGTCACTTTCACACGTGCTGTCTATTGCTGCAATCTTTTCAGCTTCATAACCAGTATTATTTAAACCAATGAGGCTTTGCTGTGATGTCTGAATACAAAATAGAACGTATTGAAAACTTTGGTTGAAGTTTCATTTTATAATCATCATGAAATAAAATGATTACATCACAAATAATAACAGCTTATGGAATTTTTCAACACGAAAACATGACTACTCATTCAGGACGTCGCCTGATCATCATTTCTGTCAGTATCGGATCAAAAGTGTAAATTACCTATAAAACTGAGATTCTACTATGCCAGATAGCCATCGGAGCTTAGTGATTTTCGTACCAGTTAGGCATTTGAATTACACTATACCAAAACAGCAATTTAATATTCGAGGGTTTCTTTTGCCGAACAAAATATAATCTACTCAGTACGCAAGTGTTGGTAAAATATGATGCAAGTACGAATTAAGGAACACGAAGTGATTTGAATGGTGTATTCGTCAGAGCTGTGGTATAGCTTGATCTAACAATCAATCCGGTATAATTTCAAGTCTGATGGCACAATATTTATTTGGTACGATTTCTAACTGTTATAGTAGAATCTCCACCAAAGTTTAAGTAATCATATATCTATATACTATAATTGATATCAAGCACCTGCTGTAGTGACTGTGCAGAAGGATCTCTGAATGCGTATGGTGTCCCACTTGAGCTCGTTGTGCTCGTGAAGTATGGAGATGTTTCATCCTTGATAAGGAAATTCAAAAAAACAAAATCATAATGACATTCGTAGATAGTTTAATAGGTTTCATTAAAACAGATCCGCATATATTTTAGCTGTCATCCATCGCTTAAATATGTATTTACATATCATAGATTGCCTTATGTAAGCTTTTGAACACAGATATCCAGATGAGGTACAAAGGATAGAGTTATAACTTTCCAAATAAAATTAAAAATTATCTGCGTGAATTAATGAGCATCAAGCAATAAAGAAACTGAATTTCTACACATAAACTGCATAAAAAATACTCACTGTTCGACGTCGTTTTCTTAAGTAATGCAAGAGATCTCCATTTGGCATATATTCAACAATTAGACACATAGGATCACAATGCGTACAACATCCTAACATGTTGACAACATTCTTATGCTGACCAATTTCTTTCATTAATTTGATTTCTTCGTGAAACTCGTAACTTTGTTGTTCACCAGCTGAAGCTACAACAATATTACACATTTCATTAATTGCAGGCCTAAAATATTCATTAATTAGTAATTAATGGACATCTATAGTTCAAACAAGATTATTATCTATTCGGATGTGTGCAGTATAAGGCTATACCGGGTAATTTATTGCGCTTTTACAGTATGCAGATTTCGTAATTTCTCATAAATATAAGAATTGAAAATAACAGAAGAGAATAGCAGAATTGTGGAGATAGGCTATGCGCTCAAGACCCACATTCTTTTTGCTGCTTGGTTTTCATGATTGACAAGCATATTGATTTCTCAATCCATCATGTTCAGCATAACACAGCGGTGAAAATCGGGCACGTCAAGTATTTGAAATTGTTTATTTATACTCATTTATTTGGTTATCCAATAATTACACATTACCAAACAATTATATGTATATATATATATGTAAAGCATGAACTATTATACTCACGTTGTAGCATCTTAATCGCTGCTTTAATTGTTAGCTCATTCCTTTTTTCAACTTTCTCATTATATGGTAAGAGGGCTCCTTTAACTGTCCCTATGTACACTTTACCAAACGCCCCCTCTCCAAGAATTTCTCCGACTATTATGTTTTGTGGTGGAATCTCCCATTTATCAAAATCAGCTAAATCAAAATTCCTATTAAATTTGAAAGGAAAGTATGTCGTTTAAACCATGCATTATATTTCCATCGATTATATTATATCTTAGCGATATATGAAAATATCATCAAGTTCTATAATTTGATATTTCTCCTTCATGAACTGTTTTTCTCGTGAGGGCTAAGCTGCATGTTAACATATAATAGCTTTCAAATTTTGCACATTATACTCCTTGAAAATGCACAAGCAATTGTGTGGCTCGATCAAACGTATCGTGAAATATTAATAAATAAATCTAACCATGCCGTACAATTGCAGAAAAATTTGAGGAATTTCTAGCACAGAAAAGATAGTTACTGCAAATTTACATTTCCAGAAAATTAAAAATGGCTCTAGGATTCAGCTGAGCTGCATATGCATATCCAGAAATAGAGTTTTTTCGATCTGGATGCACTAGAATAACCCACGCCACAAGTAAATAAATACATGGATGAATAAGAATAAAAAGGAATTAGTTCGTGTAATGTAAACATAATTGCTCGAATTTATAGTCTACGATTGGTGTTTATCTGTTACGTGATATGAGGAGTTAATGAAAATGTGTCGCTACTTACCCATCTTGATCATCCAAACCAAAATCAAGTAATTTTCTTGTTTTTAATTTATAGCAATATATACTCAAGAATATAACAATCAAAAAGATGATTCCACCAGCAGCTATGCCGATAATTGCTGGAGTTCCTAAAGGAGAGACAATTCCTAATTATTATATAGATAAAGCACAAATCGCAAGAACAAGATTTATACTTTCCCAAATATAAAATAAATCTTGGTCCAATGATAAATTGTTAATAATCATGTAACAAAGCCATGTAACATAACCTTCGTCTGGAACATCAATTATCTCCTATCAATTTCACCACAGCAATCTTTTGTTTTCTAATTTAATGGATTATTGATTTTTTATCAAATACAAGTTGAATGAAATTCCTACGAATGTCATTTCAAAACATATCGTGAAGATTTCAATATAATTGTTTTTCAAACATGTTGCAATATCAAAAATATAGTAAAAAATACATCTTAATGTAGCAAATACCAAGCTGGCGTTTTTTCAAGTGAATATTAATATATTATAAATTATTGATCTTATATTGTTGATCATTGTTGTGTAACTTAAGCCAAAATGTATTGGCACTGGAAAATTTACTTTTTGCAAGAACATTTTGCTTTTTTCAAAAACCAAAAACTGACTCTAAACAAGTAAAATATTTCTACATTAAGAATTGAATGCTTCCTGTGAAGGAACAAAAAAAAGTGTCACTTGTTAATGTTGATGTTAATTGAAGTACACTGAATTCAACATATAATTTAAACAACATTAAAAAATATAATATTGTATAACCTTGTGAATGACAGTATAGTTTATGTAAGAGATTAACAACATTGAAATAAACTTGTAAATTTTTAATAGGGGTCAAAACATCAAATAACGAGCAATTGAATTTATGCTGGAAAGGATTCTAGATCTAGGGTGATCAAAGAGATAATAGTATCATACTCCAGTTCAATGCTATTTGCTCCATCATTTCGCAATAGGATTAACAATAATCATTTCACAGCTTTGCATTCACGAATTCATGCAAGGGTTGAATTCAATCATCTAAATTTTGTATCTGCAATATACTTACCAATCGAATCTGTTTTCAAAGGTTTAGGTGTTGGTGTTACCGGTGTATCTGTGAATTCCGTAGGCGGCGAATCTGAATTTTTCAAAATAGAAATTAATTTTATCTCATCCTTCACAATATAACTATAGCAATCGTTTTTGATCCCAGTCAAAGTCATTCGGTAACACAGTTCTGTACAATTGTGATTTCCCCTAACAATAGATCTTCTACACCCCTGTGATATGATTTAGGTTATGCCACTACCCGGGGGGGGGGGATAACTTCAAATGGTTGGTATACGGGGACGTGCCAATCACTGAGGGTACCTTTTCACGGTCTGCGAACATTTTTGAGGTATCTATTTCAAAATTTTCAAAATATTCGGGGTATTGTTTTTCAATGAGCAAAAAATGTTGATGTAAACCCACGAAATTGTAATCAATTTTTAATAATGCTTCAATAAAAAATTATTTGGGGTATACATTTTGCTCAGAATAAAACGTTTGAGGAATCAATTTTTTCTTTTTTTTTTGGGGGGGGATAGAAAATAGTAGAAAATAACACATATTAATAAGAGTGTGTGACTGACATTTTTTAATTCATAGTCCAGGGCTATATATATGAACTTTTTATTGCTGGTGCTATATTTATATATCATATTTCTGATTATACAAGAAGATTGTTGAGTTGGGAACCCGTTGGTCACATTCTGATATTATGGATATTAAAGACATTATACGAAATGTATGATATTGCTGTTACAGGCTTATACAGATAAAGTCTTTGATCTAGGTAGTGTTAATTAAAGGTCTATAATTATTCCTATAAGCCCTGTAACGAAGTTACCAAAAAATTTTTTTGTTAATCCCCAACTGCTCAAAGTTTTTTGGTTAAAAATGAAAATATCTTATACAACTCATACATTGCATTGGCAATAATGAAATATCCAACTTTTAAATTTCTAATAACTTGATATATTTCTGCAGGCTTCATTAAAAAATGATGACACTCAATTTGCTAGATCAAATTCGATTCAGCCTCAAATTTGATTTGATTCGCATTTGATCAAGTTTTGTTTACCTAGTTTTAATTCTAATATTGTTGCCTTGACCAATTCACTATTAATGCTAGCACCATTTCCTTCTCCAATCACCTACATAGTATAGAATAACAAGAAAACGATTATTCCTAATATATAATTCCTCTAAAAATTTTCCGTTCTATTTTTAAACGGTTAAACTATTATCTCTACTTCAAACAAATGCTATTCAAATCGCAATGTACGTAATTGTTAGACTTAAATGTGAACAGTCTTAAATTATTTACTTACGTATTCAAATTTAATTTAAATATGAGTTTTTTAAAACCATGTAACCTTTAACTTTTAAATGAAGATTTCATTATTAATTTATTACCATATACCATTGCAAAATGAAGCAATTGAAATAAATGATGTTTAAATGTTACAAATTTTTAAATTACTTTAAGGCGATCAATACTGTTCTTCAATCTGAACTATTTACACCGGCATATGTTATGACTTTCAACTTGGGAATGAAAGTATTATTATCGTAGCCTAATCCAAATTTCAAGAAAAGAAAAAAAATAGTCAAGATATCTCCGAACACTATAATTGCTGTATACGTCAACAGATCTCATGGAATAGATCTGAAGGACGGAAACTCAACTAGGCATTGATATAACGAATACTACATACCTTCATGCCATACTTTAAATCTGGATCAAGAAATGGAATTACAACATACATTTCCTGCAATAAAATGAATTGTATGATTAATATAAATATCTAAAACCCGTTTATTACAAATCCTGTGAAACCAATTATTGTACAATTAAAGATCTTTAAATGACCAGGGTCCTGGCTAGCTAGCAAAATACATTATTTTCAATCTTCAGATTAAAATCATGAAATATGCCTTGTTCTTTTTATCAATTTCATGAAATTACGTACAGAAATGCCTTATTTATTTGTCTCTTCCACGATAGTCACATATTAAGCTAATCAGGTTGCTTTTCCCTTTATAAATTTATTATCTTTTGCTAGTGATATATTACTATGCTTATAAATTCCTATCATATATCATTGCTCTGATGTGTAACACTCGAATGAAAAGTAGTGCCACATTATGACTCAAAATGAAGTTGCACTTAATCAAGACAGGAAATGCGGTTAACCTTCCAGCTCAATATTAATTACTTTACCCAGTAATTTCCATAGGATAAAATAGTTACACTCGAACAAACCTGTTTTACTAGCAATCTTGTTGGCTCTACTATTTTCTGAGCCGTGAAAAATGGTTCTAGTTGACCATACTCAACAATGTAGTTATTGCTTGGCGATGAGATGAACCATTCAACTGTGTAATTGAAATATGGAGTTGAACAGACACAATCAAAGCATGGTGCTTCTGTAGAGAAGTTAACGTCAAGGTTTTTGAAGCACCCTTCTGTTATCACATCAATAATTGGATTTAGGATTGTAGTAGGGGCTGAAAAGGAATAGAAACAACACATCATCATGATCTCATATATATGATGATGTTACATCAATGGTACTAGATAACAGAATAACACATTTTAATTTTATACTTTCGTTATGTATTGAAAGGATGTATGTAAGTGGATTTTTTACTTTCCTATATAATCCGGTCAATATTTTTAACAAATAAACAAGAACAACAAAAATACAATGCATCGAATTAACGTAGTTTATATGTTATCAAAATATTTATAAGAGTGGCTATACATGATTCAAAGTTTAAATTTTGATAGCAGTTGAAAACATCTCAAAATTTCAACATAATTATAAAGTAAGATTTATATGTAGTTGCGCAAACTTGACTTTCAAAGACTTCAATGGCTGATAAGCTTCTGAAACACGAATCGTTAGAAGTAAGATGGCTAGAGGTAGATTTAACTATGATGCATAGAATAGCACACAATTCAATAGATCTATCTCTTTTTTCTCTTAATTGTAAATAAATTGCAAATCAATATTCAATGCGTGGTCATTCGCAACGACTTTACTTTATGCGAAAGTGCCGGTATAGTTGCACAATGGATTTATTTTAATAGGGGAGTGATACCATGTTGGACAATTTACCTGAGTCTGTGGTCACAACTTAAGCTATTATAATCATCAATTTTCCTTCAATATTATTTTTATCATAATATTAGTTTTGTTATTGTGACCCCCTGTATTTGCCTGCTAAATTTTATATTGACGAATAAATCAAATCAAATCAAGTCAAAAATCTATCAGATAATTGTTATTCATTGACAAATATTGATCTGAAGTATCATCAATTGATATCATACCTGATGTTGATCCGACACAAACATAAGCAGGTGGATAGTTTGGAAGTGTGTGGCAGCCTAGTTGGAAGTAATATGTTAGAAAATCAAGATTACTCTAAACAAAACATATCTACTATAATGTTGGTTAACAATACAGTTTTTATTAAATAGTCCTGCAGATTCAAACGTAGTTTATCAAAGTGTTTAATCTTGAGATTCACATGCTTCAAATACAAAATAAACGAGTTTATCTGTTCTCCCGCCACCAATATTTACCCTACCCTATATCATGGGATCGAAATATTGTGTTCGATCATAAACTTGAAGATTCTTTGACTTTCAAAGGATATCCACCATTTTAAGTTTACGATTTAGGATTTGATACTTCCGATTTCAATAGCAATCAAGTTACTGATCAAATGTTATAGAATATACTAAAATATTTCTACATACCATAAATAATATATATATAATGTATAATGTTGCATATAATATAATTCACTGTTTATCAAAAATTATTTTCCAGAGGAAAGTAGGGTATTTGATGCATATAATAACAGCATATCATATTGGAAATCATTCTCAAGTTTCCTGAAAATTGTGTAACCTTGCACTCCTTAGCGATCTTTGAATGAAATTTAAACAGTGTAGATCCTAATGGTTATTACATGCAGTTGTAGTGCTGCACATCAGTGTAAGATTACATGATTGTATAATTTTCCATTGCTTTCCTGCATAAGAAAGACCTTCCATGGTCATTTTTTTTATACGAATAAATTAATGAAAATGGAAATGAAAGTTTTACATTGTTGATTATATTCATCAAAAATGTTTTATGGATTCATTTAATGTTAAATGTCTTTTTTACGATCATTTTCTTTTTAATTATTTTTTTGAACATTGATCAGTATTCTACTATGAAATAATTTTTGATTGCTTTCTATGCAGAATTGTTAATTTTGCATATAATTATAATGAAATGGAATACTTCCACAATAATACCATACCTTCATAATAAAAGTATGTAACTGCTTCTTCTTGTCTGAAACAATTTGCTAATGGATAGATCTATATTTAAGATTGGATAAACAAATTTAAACATAATAGAACGCTACAAACCAGTGATCATTTAGAGAGTTAATTATGAGTGAATTAAATTCCAGATTGTAAAGAAATGTTTTGTTATTCTGTTTTTGTTGTTTTTGAATCATAACAATAATATTCTACAATCGTGAAATTGTTACCCCAAGAAAAATTATCCTTAATAATATATCCTTCCGATAAAAATTCCTTTAAAAATGGAGCAATAAAAACAATTAAGATTCAAGAATAACTTTCCTTCTATTATTCCCATTTCTAGAATCCATATTCTGAAATATATAATTTAAGAATAATTTTTCTCACCACACGGAAAACACCTATATTCTAACATTTAGGATATGTATTCCTACCAAGAGAATATATATGCTAAACTATTCTTAGAATAAGAAACCAGAATTTTGCTGTGTGTATATTGATTACTATATAGGTAAATAACGATATGCATCAGTGGAAGGGAGAAAGTCAGACTGCAGGTCATTTTGATGTTATAGCTTATTTAATATTTAGTTAATTTCAATCCTACAATTAATAAAAATATTTAATTAAATTATTAATAATATGAAGTCAATAGGAAATGGCATATACTATTAAAATTACAAGATTGTGCTAAAGATTGAGTTTAAAGCTCAGTGATATCATCCGAATACTTTTACTGCTTCCAAAAGGATCACAAACTTACACTAATTGACATTGTTATCATAATTATTTTTTCGTCAATGCTTTACCTTTATGCTGACATTGCACCCAGCCAATCTGTCAGAAAAGGAATTGCCAAGAAGGACAATAGCTTGGGAGATATTCTAAGAAAATTAACAATACTAGATTGACTATGACTACTGATAAAAACTACATAGAAGATTAGATAAAAACGGTTCTATACATATAGTTCTCAAAACTCAATACTAAGAAATTGATGTGTTTAAGGAGGTTTGAAGCATCAGAGCCAAGATTTTCATTCTGTTAACTGTTTTTAATTACCAGAATAGAATTTAGACGTTTAGAATTATAATTCTCAGGAATAAAACAGGGAAGTGACCAGATTAATTTTGGGCTATGGGCTTTAGTCAGGTTATCAATTGTCAAGTATTTTAACGAAGTAACACACACAATCGTGGAGAAGGCAAATTTGTGATGGGCAAAACTTCCCTGGTATTTTATAACTTATCAACCTTTTTCAATTCTTTTCTTTTGTTAAATTTTAATTCAAGTTATTAATGTAAAATTCTTCTTCAAAAGTGACGATGAAAAAGGTATTAAGAGCGCCTAATTTATTTTGTAGTTATAATTGCAAAATGTGCTAAAATAAAATCTTCAAAAGTTGCCATGGCAACACCAGGGAAATCTAAAAAGTATTGCAAGTCAATGGATGATATAAATATATCTTGATTCTTTCCCATCATGTATTTGCTCACAACCAAGTTCCCTCTTATCTGTCACATTTGAAATAGGTAGATAGTGGCATTATTTCTTTTTCAAAAGGATGTCTACTGTTCGAAGACTCCTTAAGTTAGGAGCAAAATTGACCAGCGGTCCCTACGAGCTCGATTTGAATTAAGCTTAGCGTAGATTCAACGATCAACCTCAATCAAAGCTTCTGCATGGCTTCAAATTTCAATTTCAGTATGGTTGCAGACACAGAAACAATGCGAACGAAAAAACATGCATGTGATTCTAAGCGCCTAGAGCCCACCATGCAGTAATTCTTGCCCCTTCAAGGTGCTATATAAATAGGAAATGTAATTCCAGTTATAATAAGCTCGCCGGTCAATTTTGCTCCTTTAAAGGGGCATTATTGACCGGCGATAATTGATTTGAAATAAATGTATTTTTCAAAATCCATTTTGAAACACCAGTTGTGACATCACAAACTCGGTTTTGAGTTTTCACAGCGATGAAGTCTGGAGTATACTGTATCATGAGAAGTGTTTCGATGGCAATAAACTACAAAGAAGAGTTTTGTGATTTGCTAAGAATGTTTACCAAGAATGCAATATGCTATAAATAATGTTGTTGAAAGAAAGCATAATGTAGATAATTGTGCACATTTGTTACTGATCTATGAATGTGATATTTCTTGCAAAGAATTAGAAACATATCGAACCTAGATTCATTTTGACAAAATCAAATTAACGGATTATATTTTTGTATTTCAATCACACTGACATTACTGAACCTCGACCGAAACAAAATATGCATCATCTGTGGCTTCTAGGTGTTTGAATATTATGGTTTGTTACAAAATTGGTTCTAACTGTATTTTATAAATGACCAATTTCCAGTCATTCGTTTGTCTGCGTTTCGAATCACGATATTTTTGAAAGGAAATATTCTGATAAAGCGTCAGGTTTGTTCGCATGGAATGATGTTTCAAAGTCATATATATCTTGTATTTAAAACCCTGATTGTCATAATTTTTACGATGAACTCGCATTGTTTTGCTTGTGGTTTTCGAGAAATGCTATAAAATATTAAAAGTGGAGTTTCATAATTCACGGCTCAGACATCATCAACTCACTAAAATAATATGAGGTAAATAAATTGCTACGATAGGCTACGATATACAATCTCAAAAAATTCTATACAAAGGTCTTGTTTGACATTTTAATAGGGCAATTTCAAAAAACAAAGTTCCAACATTTATCACGGTGTGTCTATGTGACCTGAAATGATGTTAATGGTCTTATCTCAGCATCATTATCTTATCTGAAACTTGATATAGTTTCAGAAAATTACACTTGCATTATACTCGTAATAAAATGCTTGTCTTGGATAAGCCACTATAGGCGAACAAAATGATGCAAAGAAGAAGAATGCCCTGAATTACAACATTCTAAAATAAATATCATCAACAATGCTAACATAATTCAAATTTTTAATTACAATTATTTAGAAATTGTGGGTGTTTTTACTCTCATGATGTCCAAGTTGCTTTGGCTTGCGTGATCCAAACACGGGAGTTAGTCAATCAAATCACTAGAACAGCATTCGAAAATCTGTCGAGTTTTACAAAATGGTTTCATCTATACTTACAGGTCCAGTTATCTGATATTTTGACATCGAACCAGTTGGAAATGAAATTATGCATGTTTCCTCGCGATACACTATGTAGAAGCCAGTTACTTGATCCAGTTCTGAAAATAGTGAGCACCAGTATACATATAGGATTTCCAAAATTATGCAGCAGCTAGGCAATTTCTCAACAACCATATTTTAGCTATTAAATATAATTTAGATTGATAAGTGCACTGGAGCATCTTGTTACATAATACGATTTATATAAGGGTATTTAGCATTCCAGAATTTCTACAGAAGAGACTGTGCTAAGCTTTATACATGAATTACAAATCATATTTAGTTGTAACAAGAAAATCGTTTCACAAGTACAATATATCCTATAGAATATCCTATCATATCTTATCCTATACAGAAACGATCATTGTCGTGCATTTTATAGTTAACTTTACCTAATTAATAATACTGCACTATCTTTTATCTGCAAATTTTAATATTGATTTCTGACATGGATGATTGGTTCAGGTTGTATGCAAGGCTTTGCGTCTTCCCACTTAAATTAGATCTCAAATGAATCAGATGCTTTCGCTTGTTTTGATGATTATAAATGAATAAATTAAAGAATAACGTTACTGTTCTCCCGTTTCACTCTTGTCTTGCTCAAAGTTCTCTGAAATGTATACATGAGCAATATAGCTCATATTAAATGGTGCTCAATATATATATATATATAGTTATTTAATACCCAGATAGATTACCATTGTTTCGATAAATTTCATTTGATTTTCATCTTAGCTGATTGCTGAGGTGCATCACTTGCTTACACGTAAAGAAACCGACAAGTAAAATCTAATGCCACGTAAATGTTTATCACGTGTGCAAAACATGATACGACCAATCACAATTCACCTCTTGTGTTGCACAAATCTGACAGAGGTCCAAGAAAATAAAATGTGTCATTGAAATGATTCTATTATGATGATTATTGGTCATCTGGGATTGGATTTGAAAAGATAAACGGATGAAGAACTCTACCAATCTACTGTCTGGAGCATAGATATTAAAGTTTTGTTGTAAAATATTTCAAGCCTTTCAAGGCAATTGACTTAAATCATAGCTGATACGTAGTTTCTGAACGCAAGAGACGCTTCTTGGCTCTCCAAGGAGCATATTTGTCTGAAGTGCGATTCAACAAACCACGCAAGCATCTAGCTGCTGGCGGCGTTGAGATTCAAACTTGCCTATATGCATTATAAATAAAAATATAATTTATCAAAACACGGTGATTCGAATGATACTACTTTCAAACATTTTGATGGATAATTGGGAAAGCTATTAGCGTGCATACTTGTGAAGCAATTATCTTTTATATTTAAGGTATTCACGAATTATCCCCAAACAGCGTTAGGACGGAAAAGTTTGTTGTAAGTAATACTGTACATGGAGTTGATCTTTCAATTTCCAATACTACAATAAACTACTTTAATTGACCTTACATATGCATTATTTTGTCAAGCCTGCAGCATTTCATTTAAGATTTACAGAAGATACTGAAAGTTAGGAACATCATAATAATTGTACTACATCAAATGAGTTATAGTTCTCGTGGGATACCTGGTACATAATCATGTATAATAAAATATTCAAAGATTCTACATCAATATTCAAAATATTCGTTTTCATTTTTGTTATCATCTTTAGTGGGAACACCGTGAAGATAACCATCTGAGATAATCAAGCATATCTAGGCACTCTCTCGTACATTATCTAACTAGAACTAATCCTCTCAATGAAACAAGAGAGGTGTTATCCCAGATGTAAACGATATCATAAGAGTATATCGGCAAACATAATAATTTTACACCACACTGGTTGACTACTCCATGCATGGCAATTAAACAATCTATTTCTGTTATGTGCAAGGAGGGCTTTTTTTACTTACTTGCAGGTTTACTCCATGACACAGTGATGTTTACTCGATCAGAGTTAAATGATTGAGTGGCATAAGTTGGTGCAGTCGAAATATGGAAATTGTCTACAGTACTACCAGGTGATTTTGGTTCTACGAGATAAAAAAATTCGGAATATTAGTTTCATTGTTGCTACAGTAAATAAGCAGTATTTTGTGTGATTTTTGGATCCTCAATAAAGTTTGATGATGATGATGATGAATAACGTTTCATGTGACTTTTTAAGAAGACATATAGCCTGCATAATGTACGTAAGCCATTCGCAAGGGAATTTATCACGTGTCATAAACGTTCTGTTGTTTCTCTTCGGTTTTTGTCCCTTCACGTGCCTGGATGGTATATATATGAAAACTTCCCATCGTTGAACAAAGAGACCTCCATGGTTTAACATTTGCAACAACTAGACTGAGGGTTCTCAAATATATCTGTTATTTTAGTTTTTTAATTAAAATTTAAATGAAAAGTGAATATAAAATCGTAAATAGTTTTTGTTCAAAATAAGAAATACAATTTGAAATTTAAAAGCATTCCTAGAGGAAAACCCAAAAAATTTACCAACTTATACTATTCTAGTAACAAACCATGCACCTCGCGAATAAAGTTCAAAAATGAATTACTTATAGCGACAAGAATTAAGGTATCAATCCAAGAAATCCACTGTGTACTTCTTGATTAACCCATTTTAGACCGAGCACCACAAAAATAAAACGGAAGATTTCTCCGGGCAACTTGAAAAAATCAAATAAAAGTGTTCATAAAAATATGCTGAACAAAATTCCTTATTTCTTGTTTCAATTAAATTTTATTGTAAAACCTTCAAAAGCCCAATTTATATTTCATGATTCACGGCAAAGCTTCTTAACATTTCTGAGAAAATGCTGCAAGTGAGCTCTGACCGTGGAATGATCTACAAATTCATCGTTGGTGAGCTCCACAATAAAATTCGACTAAAACAAGAAACTGGAAAATATTTATGGTATGTTTATGAACATTTTGTGTGAATTTGAAGTCGCCAGAGAAACCTGCCGTTTTAGTTCTGTAGCGTTCGGTCTAATTGTTCGGAAAATTTGGAAGCTACTCACCCTGGGAGAGATTACATTGAGACTGAAACCCGAACTATGAAAAGGGAGTTTTGTAGTGTATAGCGTAACTACCAAAACCAAAACCATGAAAATGTCATAATAGTGATGTTGAAAACACATCCATATTCACGATATTGGTATGTGAAAATGCCATGAAAACGCCGTAAAATTTCACACTATTTTTCATGGTTTTGGTTTAGGATATCTTAATATATAGAATCAAGTTATGTTACAATCAATGACTAAGACGAACAAAAAGCCATTGAGTGTTTGCATTTAATTGGCCAGTTCAGAAAGATTGCATAGAAAATGACTACGAGAATGAGAGAGCAAAGAATCAGCAGAAATTTTCATCGAATTACCAAATCAATGTTTAAGTAACTCTGACGCTACACACTCTTATTGAATTTATCCTCTTACATCCTTGTCGGGGAGGTCGGAGCGGGGAAAATATTTTTTTACATAAGTATGTTATGGATTTTTATCGCTGCTGTAAGGCATGCAAGTGGATTATGAAGCTGTTTTCAGACTACCTATAATATAGGCAGTCCTATAATATATTCACATGTCAAATTACGTCCCTTCAGAAAAAATAACTCAAATAAAAATCACTTTCGGACTCAGATGTGAAGCCCTTTCTTTTGTTGTAGATTAAATATTAACCAGCCTCTTTATGAGATAGTCTATATTAGACCATCCTCCTTTAGAATTAACCTCTCTTGTGTACATATAATAGCCAATGTAAAGTATTATATCAATTAGATTCACTCAGACAAGTACTGATATACTTTTCTTGTTATACTTATAATCAATATATATTATCTTGTGGGAGACCTTACTTCAACTCACCCATTGAATCTGACATCTTAGCAGTTTCAAGATCACCCTGCCAACCATAATGATCAACCGCTATAACTTTATAATGCATTTCTATTTCTTGACCAATAAAATTGGAAAATAATGCACAGCCTAGTCCACTAGCATGACGAACAGTAGTTGAAAATGTCTACGTGAAAGACAAAATAACAGATTTATGCATTCTGAATGTGGTTATCAACAATACGTCTTTTAAGTCAGCAATTTTATGACTAAACAAAGATCACATTAAAAGTTTGAAATATTCTCAAATTTTTAAATGAAACTTTGAAATTTGCTGAGTTATTGGAGACACACAGATTTGATATGAGCAATATAGCAAAGATTGAATAATAATGTTTGATTGAGCGCCCTAAGATTTTCCCCATCGGATCGAGGTAAATTTACGTAACTGAATTTAGCGTTAAAGCTGGTCTACTTCCTACTTTCCTAGACGGAAGTTCCTAGAAGTGAATTGCAAATATCAAGGGTATAATAACACACAGGAATATTTCAGCTTCAATACTTACAATGGCTACAGGATGGAAATCTGTATATTTGTCGTCATGCTCTGCATTGACAAATAAAACATACAAGATAGTCTGATTAGCAGCTGTATTGGGACGTTGCCATTCAACATCGAAGTCTTTTACGGTGACTTTTGCTGTTATTGGTGCTGGTGATACCATGGATGGTGCAGACGTTGAGTTTTCTGCGAATTAACATCAAAGAAATAATTGCAATTTTCCTTGTAGGCATTGGATTTGAGAAATTATTATTAACTTTTATCACAATTATTATGAATTGCGAGGTTGCAAGTTATGTGCACCTTTTTTACACCATTCTCAAAGTATTAGTTCATAGATCGTAGGAGTAGCTGATAGCTAATATAAACATATTTCTACATAATCCAGAAAGGTTTGTCTTTCGAATAAAATAATGTTACATTGTGTGCTTGATTAAATAATAGCAGGAAGTAGAACACAATCAATTATAGTAATATACTAACCAAGGCTGGAATGATCTTGCAATATTTCGTACATTATTTGACATCCGCGATTGCATTCTACGTTATCCTAAGAGAAAATTATGTTTATTTAATGTTTCAATGTTTATTCTTATTTAAAGTTTATCCTTACATTACTTCATAACAATTGAAATCAAGTACTTTACTGAGGTCGAGTGGTGCTGCATGGTACATTGGAGGGGTTTCTTATGCATACGGTTATTACATGCATGGAAAAGTTCGAATATCCAAGGTTGAATTCAACTTTTCACAGCAGAATTTTGAAACTTAAATGACCTTAATTATCCAAGTTTAATTCTTTGACATATTCAGTATTGTCAAATGAAGTTTGGGGATTGGCTTTGCTATCACGACATAGAGACCCAGTGAAGGCAACGAATGCTTAAATTGGATCCAATTTAATATTCACATTACACTTAAAAATGGAAAAGATACATAGATAACAGGAATGGCATGGGGTGGTGATGTAGATTACACATAGAATTACAATTTCACATATAAAAGACTGAACCGGGGATGAACCAGATTGATACTTACATTCATAGCTATGTACACAGCTACACCAACATTCATAATGTTATCCGATTTAATCAATTTGATCATTACTCATGCTATGTCCCTTATAATCTCTCTAAGACAGTTTCCTATCTACCTGGTGTGCTTCAATGTTAAGTTCAAGGATATTATAGCTAGTTTATTTTTACCAACACTCTTTTCAATAAATATAGTACTATTGGTAAAGAATATTACCGCTGAACAGGAAGCTTGGCATTCTGGCAAGGTGCTCCAAGAACGTTTGCATGGTTTCATACACTATACGACGAAGATGATAAAAAAGCATTTCAAGTATATAATTATCCTGAAGTGAAGTTATTTATCCAAATTTTAACAAGATATATACATAATTACGATGTCAGTATCATTCAGTGCTTGTAAGAACATTCAGCCATACAACACCCTGCTAGGAGTCCTTTCAGTAGAGTGTATACTGATGCCACAAGGCTATATGAAACGTGATTTTCTCGATAAAAACAATAATTGATACAAAAGTATTCATTTTCCTCACAAGTTAAGCATCATTTTCCAGCATTTCCAATTTTCTTCTAATTTTGAATCTTGAATACTAATTATAAAATTTGTATCCTAGAACTATATAACCTGTATTATTTCCGTGTTATTTTTATATGACAGTTGCCATTGACATGTCCTGTCCTTGCATTACAGGAATAAGGCACATTAACGTTATTGAAATGAGATAAAAAGATCACAATGCAAATTGTTGACAAAGAACAATAATAATGAAATTGAGGCAATGCTGCAATATGATGACACGATGATAGCGCATACAATACAGTTTATTCTAATTCAAATTGAAATATCAGTGATCGAAAACGTAGTACATTTTTTTGTCTATCTCCATCCTTATCTCTACTTGACTAACAACTATGAAATGAATTGATTTTACCTCTCTGCAATGTTTATTTCCACACGGCGTTGGTTGAGTCGTTTGAGTTGGCAGAATAGATGGATCTGGAAACTGTTAAAATGATGTATCACAAAATATCAATAACATAAAGTATATTGGAAATGAGAACAGACTCTTATAAACAATATAGTCACATTATATTCATCATGATATTTCTTTTCAAAATCAGCTTATTCCATAATGTGTGTTTGTTTTGTGTGTTGACTTATCGCAATATTGCAGAAAATTTTAATTTTGTTCAACTTTGAACAATATACTGTATGAATATATTTGATTATTCATCTTATTAATCATGCATAAAGCATTTGTAGGCTCTATTTAAGGGAAGTTGTACGTCCCATTGTTTGCCTGTCAATTTTTTTACACGATTTAATTTTTGACAGATATATTCATTCTATTCTATTCTATTGTTATCCATCCTTAGCAATAGCACTTGGAACACTTGTTGACCTCGATTAGGTGCATTCCGAACTCCATAGTGACTCCGATTTAATGTTATCGATTGTCAGTAATAAACTATAAAGGTTGAGATATCTTTCGAAATTTAGTACTTCGTTTTCTTGTCTATGTAAAAAGAATACATGATTTTGATCATCGATCAACAGATTGATACCAAAATCGAGCAATTCGATTGGTCAAATAGGTGTCAATTCTAAACGGTATTGACTGCTCCGTGTTTTCTAACCGTTAGGTCGTGTAAAGAGGCAACGAATAATTGGGTTTCTGATGCATTAAAATCTATGTTATGATTATGTGTTACAAATTTAACCTTTTATCCGTTGACTAAAACATTTATTGATCTCAGCCTCGATGAATATTTTCATAATTACATTACAAGAAGAACAATACTAATAATCAAAAATACAAGAAGAACATGAAGTAATAGAAAATTTTTTCTATCGAAAGAAGCAATCTTCCAATATCCGGGATATACACTTTAGATCCGGATTTCTGGTAAAAACTTTGAAATAGAAAAAACTCAAGATTAAATATTTGTTAATTTTTATCTCAGGTAAAAAATGTAAAAATTCAATGTTGAGGTATCGTTTTTTGAAATTTTCAAATTCTGGGGGATCCTTTTTTAAATTTAGTAAAAATGAATTGTATCATTTTCAGTGTATTGATACATAGTCAGTCATATCTCTCCAAGACAAAACGATACACCCTTGACTTCCATACCTAGGAAGTACCCTCTAGGGATCAAAAAAAACTTAGAAGAATACTGTCTTAATATTACAGAATGTACGGGACTTTACAAGAGAAATAAATTACATTGAATCGATACTGCTAAATCAGAGTGGGTAGTAGACCAAGTGACAGAATGAAGTTAGAAAACCCTAAATTGACGTGCATGTAAAGCAATAACTTTACATACTAGAGCACAAGATTCTACAAGAAGATATTTTATAACGCCTGCTGGTTATATATACAATACAATCAGCACATCTTTAAGGTGATTATCTTTGCATCACTAAATTTGATAGCTTTTATTTAACAAATTATGATGTTAAACAATAGCTGGAAACATTCTTCTTTTGTCTGCTTCAATAACATTATGATACTATTTATAATTAAAGGATTTTATTGTTGTGGCTTGTTTCCTTTTAATATAATACAATGTTGTGTATATCAGCCTGATCTCCTATATGACGTCGACATTTTCCGTAAAAGTCATTCAAGCAATCACGGTATATAATTCTTTTCATGAATATTATTCATTGATTACTATTATTTGATGCCATATAGACGGAATATTGTATATGTGTTACCATGCTACTTATTATAGTAACTGATTTTGGCTAGGTTACTAATCATAAATCAATGTACATATATAGTAATGTACTGTAATGTTTTCAAACAACTTTAGCGCAGGAGCAGAAGAATTGTATATCATTTTGATAATGTCAACAAATGATTTAGTCGTAATAGATCATCTACCATAAGTTAAAAACACCATGACTGTTTGATCGCTTAATTAGATCAAGAAGAACAGTAAATCCTATTATAAAATAGAGAACTTGCAAATTTAAAAAAAATACCAGGCAAATTATATACTTTTAAAATATAAAAATATAAAAACTCAAAAAAATAAATAAATTTTAAAAATATGCACAAATAAAATGGTAAAATAAGTTGTTCGCGCCTAAGTCAAAGGAAAAGTTTACTTTAAATGTCCCTTTCAATAATTGGAGAACATAGTATGATTGTCGGCATTAACACAGGTTTTTTATGTATAGGACGGGAAGAAATTCTACCGGACAAAGAAATACCAAGTACAATGTACTTTGTATAATAGTCAATGTTTCTTCATTTTCTGCATTTTTCATGTCATTTTTCAGTCCCTTTAAGTCAAAAATATTCGCTATGTTATAATTATATGACTATACGTCTTCATATTCAGCTGACTTGGTTGTATAAACGATACAAATTTGTAAAGTAGCACATGATATATTATTATATATATTTATTATTATGATATATTTTGATATATTATAATTATCATTGTTATTCATCCTCAAGTACAAATTTATTAGACCATAATTTAATATATTGTCAACTGCCAATTATATATATATATATATATATATATATATATATATATTATTCTGACATATTTCACCTAATTTAAAATAGATATTTACATGTAGCTAGTCTATACGCTGCCAAATTGTATACAATATTAGTGTCAGGTTAACGCTTTGTAACGAGTCTAGTTTATTTTTATCTGTTAAGGCCCTACGAACAAATTCAAAGTATACTTATGGCTATCTTCATTATTACCAGGTAATGTTCTCTTGGGATAGATCTTAGAGGCAAACGTAAAAAGAGCATCAGAGAATATATCTACAGTCTACTGTACGAGATTGTTTGTCTAGTTTTATTAACCCTATGAAAATGAAACTTTGTCTCTGCTACAATGATTATTGTTTAACTATGTCAATTGAATGGGGGTATACAAAGAAAGAAGTTTTAAAGTGCTTACCTCTTTCAAGCATTTCGAATAAAAAGCAGCAAATTTTAGCCAGTATAACGGTGTCCTCGCTGTTAAAACTGATTCTTGCTCACATTCGGTTGGTATCCAATCCGGTAGAACAACATTACTCACCGGACCGCCGAGCGGTACGCAATCAACTTGTAACGTTATGGTGAAGAAGACCGCAATTACCAAGTTATGCCAATCACAACTATCTTTAAACATCGTAAATATATTTAAATTTCACTTAATAATCCAAAATACCAATTATAACATATCTCCTTGGCTGAGCAATTTGGATTTAACTTCGATGGTTATCATTGAACTATAGAGCGAATCTATAATTTCGTGGATGAACACCTTTATTACTTTTGACGTCAGTGACAGCAGAGTCACTTTACGCTTTTACCAATTTCTTTTAATCATTTCACCCACGTAGAGATACACACATAGGAAGATTCAATCTGAATAGAAAATTATATGATGGATAAACTAATAATTATTCATCTTACATAAACAATACTTTTAATCTTCATATATTTATTCAGATATATTTGTATTTAATAATAAATAATATATAATGTTAACAACATTCCCAAAGAAAAACAAAGCAGAATTTCTGATAAGAATATAGGCGGTTAAAATTGCTAGCTGAACAATATCACCAAATCTACGAAACAACAACTTTCATTACGTCATTTCTAGACGTTATGCGTGACGAGAACAAAGTCTTTTGAATTATCAAAACATTGTAATGCCGCTTCTTTATATATTTGAAAAAAATTAAATGTTAAAAATGACATCACAAGATTTGCTCTCAAGCCATCAAACATGAAGACATAGGAAAAGTAATTATATGGGCAAAACATCAATTCGAGTGCTCAATGCTTAAAGCAGAGCAATATAAATAGTATATTTAATGATCATGAGTTTACTCCGTTCCCCTGAGTTTCTCGTAAATACGCTCTTCAGACGGTTTGAAGAGCTCATTTAAGTGAATGTCAGAGCCAACGTAGTAGATCAGTAGACTCGTGATATTTTATCTACTATTTAAATGAAAATATACTATATTTATTTACCATTTGCTGTGGTGATGGATGGCATACTAGCAACACACATGTGCGTTGGTTTGGATCAAAATAACCGTTTTTGATAAATATTTTTGAAGATAATTATTAAGCATATAAAGCAACCTGTATATAATTATATAACTCAAAAAGCCATGGAAATAACGTACGTTATATATTTGATTCTGAGGTTTGATCGATAATAATTTTATGATTTATGGTGTTCATAACTTTCTTCTATTAGTAATTGATAGAATTTTTCAGATCTATAAGACATATACGTGTGGTTAATTAATGTGAGTGTATAGTTAATTGTTCTATCATCAACCAAATTCATGTAGAGCTGTTATCCAATAAATTGGAGCTAAATATTTGAGAGAATGAGAAATCAGAAAAGCCGAGTATTCAATTATTCTACACTACATGGTGTGTGCACAATACATATCTCCTCGCGGAAAGAATCCCATATCACATATCCTATGGTAGTAGTCATTATACACTCAGTTAATAATAATAACTACTGTAATCTACATCTATAACAATTAGTCATACAATTTGTAATTACTAGACTGCTGGTCTAATTGCAGTGTCACAATGTATTCAATACCTCTCTTGAGTTAAAGAGATTTAAATTTGACTTACAAATGATGTATAAGATTTTGAATGGTTTAGTTGACTTACCAGTTGAGGCTTCATTTACATTTTCCTCATACATTCAAAATAATCTAACTCGTGGTCACTCTCTTAAATTACATCGCAAATTAATACCTATAAATATTGCTGTTAAGCATTCTTTTTGTTATAGAGTATTGAATGGTGGAACTGTTTACCAGAAAAAGTAGTTTAATCTAATACATTACTAACATTCAAATATCGTCTAAATAAAGTAGACTTATCAAAATACTGTAAATATAAATTAGTTTAGCTATTTTCAATTTTAGGCAGTACATTAGTGACAGCTGTAACATTCTATCCTGTATCTGCCTGTATGTAATACATACAAAATAAATAAATCAATCAATATCAATAAATGTCAATAAATATATGGAAATTATTAAGTATAGATTCTCTGCATGCATTTTGCACACAGCTTGAAAAAGAGTTACAGGAAAGTCATACTTGTTTACTCCTTACTCTACATATTACTTTACCACTTATATACGGTACATCATTTTTGTGTTATTTATCACTAAAGCAGGGATTGCTCCTTTGAAAGAGACATCTAAGGGACCGCTCATTATAATTTATGACCGGGGTTGGGTCCGAAGAGCTGCCATTTTCCAACTACATATTCCTTCTACCCAACCATAAAGATATAAAAAAAATATATAACTCAACCCTAAGTAAAATATCGAGGTGCTTTGTTTCTGATAATCCTTGCATATGCACAAGGATATGGAAGTTCTTGTTTCAAGTTAACAATCGAAGTTGCTGAAAATGAAAATGAAAATGTTAGATGAAAATGAGAGCTAAATATGCTTCACTTCCTTCCTCAGTCTTTATTTAAAATTTTAATGGACGTGGTGATATCATTGCATCATTTTTTGTTTACCCAACCTTTTTTGACAATAATTTTCCATCTACCCAACCCCAATCTCTTCGGCCGCAATCCCGGTCATAAATAATGAGCGGTCCCCAAATACGAGTTAGTACCAAATGAACATATAAAATAACGAAGTACTAATGCCCCAAAGCAGTTCACAAGAGTTTAAACTCTATGTCCTCAGACAAGAGAAGGCAAGAAAATGTTTCAGATATCAGTTTCAACGCATGCGGGTATTAATTGCAAGCACGGTCGTAGCTACGTGCTCCTAACTGGCTCTTAATGTTGAGGGAAAGATTGGCAGTTTGCCACAACATATTGACCTGCCATATATGCACAACTGGAAGCTTCAGTTTCGATTTAGCATATTATCATTATTTAATCTTTGGATAATTTTGATCGTAGATCTATTGTAAATGTCTCGTGCAGTACTTTGCTATGATTAGTATCACCTTGTATTTTGATTTCAAACAATGAATCAGATTATGTGTTTTGAAATCAATGTGTTTGTATAAAATTCAGTTCGAATTCTGGTTCACCTCTTGGATAACCTTTGTGACAATTATTCAGCTCTAGGGGAAATTTTTTATTGTTGTACTGAAGGTAAATGCGTAGCAGGTACATCACACACAAATCTATAAATCCAAACTTGAAATATCCGTTTCCACCGCTTTCAATATGTACAAATGACATAACAACTAGATTTTTCGATTATTTTTAATTAATGACAGTCTGATTAATGCCAGACAACTTAATAATGTAATTCAAAGTAAAAGATAAACTAATAAGTTATAAAGGTAATCTATTAAACCAATGCTGGCAGCTGTGACTCCTCCCAAGCTATGCAATGAAAGAATGTTGCTCGCTACAGAAACAATTATGAGTAATATATGCTGATAATTCAGGAAGGTGACATGAGGTATCCAAAAGAGGGAGTAATTATGTGTAGATGATAGGTCGCAGTTGAATTTTGTTTGGATAGCAGTATAATATGAGGCAATAATTATTTTGAAAATTGCATCTTATTTATTTTATTTAAAAGAACCTTTTGAAATATACCTTTACCAGAAAAACAATTGGTAACAACATGATAGCATTTAATGACCAACGTTTAAATCACGACCATCGTCATCATCTAATGAACATAGTCCATCAATCCTATGCCAACAGTGCGTCGTTAATAAAGTTCAGTGTGGTTTTTGAGATTCACTGGCTACTATGTAAATGTTACTTGCCGTCACAAGAATGAATTCCTGAACACCCAGACACAATTAGACAACAGTGCAACAACCAATTATATGGCCTCAAAACTCGCGATACAAAAACTTAGGTTAATGTTTTTCGACATGGCAAAAACAAAGCTGATTGCTTTATCAATGAGATGCTGAAATCAACTGTACAACACTTGAGACATAAAAAAATGTATCAAAATATCAAAAGATCTTTAAATTATATTTAAATATTTCTCTCGTTTATCTTTAATTGGATGGAGCACTATTTTACATTTCTATTGTTTCTAATTCTAAGGATAATTTTCGCATCTCTATAAAAATGAGTACACTTAGTTTGTTTAGCTATCTTGAAAATGATAACTGTGTCGTGAAGGAAGCGTTAATCAATGAAACATTGTGTTGTTACTAATTGCTTTTTGGGAAAAATATTTTATTAGACGTATAATAGATACCCAAATATTTTGTCCGAAATTAAATTCATACGATCACTAATAAATATAAATTGTGTTACCGCAAAATTCATGAATATAATTGATTTAGTTTATATTAGGATTATGTGTAGTTAAATTTACCGTTAGTATATGTAGTAGTTATTTGTAGCTAATTATGTCATTGTTAGTTTATTATAGCCTCCATAGATAATCGTGTTTGTGAAACAATCTTTATTTAATTCAAGTATTTTAGTGAATTCCTGCCTGCAATATTAAGCACGTACATATAATTATTTAGACAGTCTAGAAGAGGTAACCGTCGTACATGGATTTGAAGACGCTAGCGAATTGAAATTGTTTTAAAGATTGAAAGGAGATATTTTTTATGTGTAGTTATAGTTGTATACGTCCATGTAAACCTACACCGAAGGTATGTAATTTTATTTTATATTCATTGTATTAATTAGATTGAAATTGGAGGCTATATATTTACGTAATTTTTTCATTTGTTAATAGAAAAACCAGCAATTACATACCATATTAAAAGACAAGAAATCAATATATATCAAATCGTATTTCTGTGTATTTGATTTTGGTATTTGATATTGTATTCTCTCAGATAAATATTATCACGGATGTATCGCCGAGATTAGACAGGCTAGTCTGCGGTAATAAATTGATACCAGAAAAAATAGCACTTTGAAGAAACAATTTTGTCTTAAATACCACGTTAAACAGAATTAATAGCCTTGAAAATTTGAATTAAATAACTATAGCATTATTTAGAAAGTTAGAACGGGTATACTCCCCTGGCATACCATCGAAATAGTACGTTCAGCATACGTCCCACACAAAAGGCTAAAATCTTCGAGCAAGAGATCGATAAGACCCTTCGAACAGTAAAACATTGAATATAGACTGCTCATTCATTCATATCCGATGTCAGATATATAACAACTACTCTTAACTTCCGAATGTATTATATATGCATAATGAAGCTACGACCTTCTACCTTCTAATCATGAATGTGTGGGAGATCAACGAATACGGGGCTACAGCAAGTCAACACAGTAAATAACTTGAGCAATTTTTATCAGTTGACAATAAAACAAGTAGAATTGGACAATATTTGACAATATTCTCTCAAAAAACTCCATGAAATACTACCCGATGGCGCTCACAGAATAACTAAAAGAACACCTATTTGATTAATAACACTGCTATGTAGATCTAATGATTACGTAAACCGCTCATATATCGGGGAATTTATTGTTTTGTTTCGCAATACAGTACAAAATTGACTAAAACATTACGCATTGATGGATGAACGATTTTGTAGGCTCTCTCTTATGTTTAACATGAGATCCCATTAGATTTTTCACTTTGTCTGCATTATAATGTCACATTCCACCATCCGCAGCTTCTCCTTTGATGATCGTAAAATTGTATTTACAATAAATAGTAAATTTTGAAGCGGCCATGCAGCCGCATATTATTTGAAAGTATATTTTCAGTAATATATTCAATACCTATTCAACAAATAATTAATTAAAGATCTGATCTTACTACATTGGTATCACAAAACTTGATATATCTCAAAATGTATTATATAACATATATACACATGATTGAATATCAATGTAATGCTTTGAAATAATATGTTACAGGTCGGTAAATTCATTTGTAACATTATAGAAATATTCACAAAAGACCCATTGCGTGAACAGTTGTTCGAATTGTGCTTTTCTTCGTATATTTTGAATCTTTGAGTCATCATGATAGCAACTCGAATAAAAAGATGTTATTTTTGAACATTAGTTTCATGTAGATAAATTTTATCATTTAATTATATCTAGATAGATATCAAATGTTTTGAATCAAATCACTGATTGATGGCTTGATAGGAAAATGGTATTGCAACAAGAATCATTTGGTACAAATAATGGATCTTATTACTCACTTGCAGTATTCAGTACCTTATTGTTGATATTTTGGATTAGCTTGGTCGATGGTTTTACTGGAGAGTTATGCAAGCAAGAACAGATTTTTGAAAATAAAGATTCATTATATTGGTTAAAGTTTACTGCATTTTATTCTAAATGCATCACTGAGGTGAATATTAACATTGAATTGCTGAGCAAGTCTCAACTTGCCTTTGTTTTCTTATCAAGTGTTATATCTCAACTAATTTATTACATAATTATATACTATATCAAAAAACTTTTACAAGTAATATTCCAAAAGATAAGTAACATTCGTGAAAACTTCTTCACGTTAAATGTTTTTAATATCCAATTTATGACGTCGTCTCTTTCAAATCACAGTTTGAATAGATACATATTTAATATATGGTACCGTGTTGTTTTGATACAGTGCTTGAATGACTTTCAACAGAAGTATAACTTTGATATGATATGATATGATATTATTTATTTATCATAAAATGAATATGATAGGCATATGATATCAAAGTATTGTAATGAAATATATGTATGAACTATTTAACATCCTATATTTGACTTTTTATCGAACGTTTGACAAATTGAGTGACAAATGAAAAGTGTAGAATTTTGCATGAAAACCATAACTTCGTTATAGAGTGTTGCATTTTATTATTTAACATAGAAGAGACACCATTTGACAAATTATTAGCTAATTTCAATCTGAAGGTCTCAAATGTTAAAATCTCTTGACATAGATCTTCTTTGAGGTAAAAATAATATAATATAATAATGTAATTAAATAATTATGATACGCAAGACAATATATCTTATATAAATACATTTTATTCAATTCTAAATTGATATGATTTTTCATTTTCAGTTTCCAGATGTAATATCCACAAATAACGAACTATGCGAAAATGTAGACTGTAAAAAGGTATTTTTAGTGGCGAATCAGCTCATATCTATCTTATTTATCTTTATTCTATTTTATTGAATATACATATATAGCATGGCACAAGTCAGATTGTATAATGCATAATGCTTCTTTCGAGTCAGTTTAACTTGTTCCAATTCTAGAAACATGAAAAGTCACTCCATTCTTGTTGGCTAAGGTATAAGCTATTGTCCTTGAACTGAATTTGAAAACAGTGGTAAAAACCAAAACAATTGCAAAAAGCGTAAAACAGTGCAAAGCGAGAAAACGATGCAAAAATGAAATCTAACTTTTATTGATCAAAAGAACAATGGAATTTAAAATGAGACAAAGTGTATTGAAATTTGGAAAAGCATGGAGAATGTAAACATTGCCTGTCCTGATAATTCTGCATTACAGCGTGACTGACAATGTTAAAGCAAATTTGATTTAGAAACCAGGAAAAAGGAAATGAAAAGGTAGGTCAAATGTATATGTTACTGTTATAAATAAATAAAATGAGTCAAAGAGGAAACCTACCATTCATTTTATTTATTCAGTAAAGTTTTGATATTTATCATTGAGAACGTTACTATAGAGCTTTTTCAGTCACGTGATCAAAATGACGTTTCAACATTACTGTCGGCCATTTTGAGGCACCAGATCATTCTTTCGTTCGTTTTCAACATTTTTGTCAAGTTTATCTCGACTTTATGATTATTGATCTGTCTTTTATTTCGACAGTGGATTGAATTATATAACTTCAACATATTGATAAAATGTTGTTTTGTTTATTCGTTAATTGTGGCTTTAAACCTGCAAAAATAAGAGTCAGGTTCAACAAAAATGGGAGGAAACTAATGGCGGTAATGTGAGTTTCTTCAGAATACCAGCTGTTCCTACAAACCAAGGGCAGTTGACTGAAGAACTTGCACAGAATAGACGAAGATTATGGACAAATGCCCTGAGTAGAGGAGATTTAACAGATGGTAAGATGCAGTCTGGCCGTGTTTGCAGCAGACATTTTGTGACTGGGAAAGCAGCTAAAGATTGGGATCGCCATAACATTGACTGGGTGCCAACAGTGAATCTTGGCCATACAAAGCAATCGAATGTAGACCATAAGAATGTAGCAAAGAGGGCTTCAAGGACTGTAGAACGAAGGAAGAGAATGGAGACTGCAGCTATTCTAGATATGCATGCTAAACAGAGAAAGTTAGAGCTCAAAACGACTCCTCAAAATGATTCAACTAATATGGGTGGGGAATCAAGTTACGAATTTAAAGTAAATCTAACTGAAGATAAACAAACAAACACTGATGATCTGGCACAGTCATTTAATTATCTTAGCATAAAAAATTCCTCACAAGAACATTGCTTTGCTGAATCTTATTTTTCAGAAGATGATGACCGCGTGAGACTCTATACTGGCCTTCCTAGTTATGAAATACTGAAGGTTGTTTTCGACTTTGTTGTGCATTTTGTGAAAAGGAAATCAACTGTTCCGTCTCATTTCCGAGAATTGATAATAACATTGATGAAATTAAGACTGAATATGCCAATTCAAGACCTGGCTTATCGATTCAATATATCTCTTGCTACTATCTCACGCACATTCCATGCATGGCTGCATGTTTTAGACAGAAGACTTGGCAACCTAATTACCTGGCCTGATAGAGAAGCCTTATGGCGGACAATGCCTAAGTGCTTTCAAGTCAGTTTCAAATCAAAAACAACTGTCATCATAGATTGTTGACAGTTGTTGACTTGATGAAGTTTTTGTTGAGAGGCCTTCCAATTTACTTGCCAGGGCACAGGCATTCTCGAGCCACAAGCACCACAATACTGTAAAAGTTTTATTAGGTATTACGCCTCAAGGAACAATCAGTTTTAAATCCAAGGCCTGGGGTGGACGCACTTCAGAAAAAAATTTGACAGAGCAATGTGGCATATTAAAGCTACTCAAACCTGGTGAAATGGTGATGGCTGATAGAGGTTTCACAATCGAAGAAATTGTTTGGTTCCATCATGCAGAGTTACAGATACCTGCTTTTAGTAAGGGTAAAGACCAGCTAGAACCTGTCGACGTTGAGAAAACTAGATATATTGCCAATGTGAGAATTCATGTGGAACGTGTTATTGGACAGTTGCGACAAAAATACACAATCTTCCAGGGCACATTACCGACGCATTACCTCCACAAAATATCAGGGAAAAATGCGGCTACGATTGACGAGATTATTCGTATCTGTTCAGCTCTCATTAACTTGTGTCCTCCAATCATCCCATTTGACTGATATTTTTGGTATAATTACAAACTTTTTGCTGTGACAGTCTAATAACACATTCCGCCTGCATCCTCAATATTCCTAGTTTTCTCAACATCAACAGGCTCTAGCTGATATTTCCTCTATCAGCCATTACAATACTACAGTCTTTTATGAGAAATATGATTATTACAGGCCTACATCACTAGATAACATATTGTAACTAAAAATCATATAAACAAATATCAGCTACTTTTATAATGTGATATCAACATAGTTTTATTTTAGAAACTTGATACTTGTTTTTCTCTGTCAAAATTTATCAGTGCTCAGTCATTTTACATTTGTCAACTTTGAAATAGAGGTTCTTGATTAGGGGCCATCCATAAAGTTCTCAGTAAATGTTCCAATATTTGACACCCCCTCCCCTGTACGATTTCGGATGACCCTCCTTTAGCATACATACTGCCAATTTTGCAATCCCTCTCTCATTTTTACGAATTTTGTCTTCGTTGTTTCCGAAGGTATACAAGTGTAACTGTTTTTAGAAAAACGCAAAGTTTCACGGTTAATAATGAATTTATAGTTTAACTTTTCTGCAATAAAAATCGAGATGCGTATCGTTTTTGATAATTGACATGTACTTTATGGATGGCCCCTTATTCATTCCAAAACTAAAAACTCGTCTTTAGATCATCATTTATTCAGAAACCTTGAAGTGGACATAGAATATGATCTCAAACTGAATGTGGAATGTAAACTAATGGCAATAATATTAAATGTAACAAGACCAATATTTCCCAAGGTCAAAATCAACACAATCAGTAAAGTATAAATTTACATAATATAGTCCGTTTAGTCTACTTTTCTTTATAAAATAAAACAACATCAATTTTAAGATAAATACAACTGACAACCGTATTTAGATATTTTAAAACTTATGTATTATAATTAATCAGTATTAAATAATGTTCTAACAGGGAATAATGGCAAATAATTGTTTTTCAATGAATCAAGTAAATGTCTTTGATAATAAATTCCACAGTTTCTGGTTTTACTCCATAAGTTAGACATGTTGAATATGCTATAGCAAAAATACCACAGTCGCTGCCGTTTAATTGTTGCTGAACAGGAATGACTCTAATTGCTTTAAAATGTACACCCATCAAATTATTTGCCTGTGCTATGATTTCCTCATGGATAACACGAGTACAAACTGTCATTACATACAAATTGACGATACCCTCGTCACAATCCATAGAGCTGATGCACACCCAGTGTGAGCTCCCAGTGTGCAAAATTTGATCAAAATCGCCTACAGCTACATCAAAATTCCGTAAAGGTCCCAGTGATGGCTTCTGGAAACCACCAATTAAAGGATTAGTACTACGTAAATGTGCTGAGCATATTGAATAATATCAGAAACAAGCCAGCCATTTGCTGACTTGATCAAATTATAATGCGTTCTATCTAAATTGCAATAAGGTGCAAACTTGTCAAGAAAGCCAGTAGTTATAAAAACAAGTTCAACATCACTATCACTACCACTTTCTACTGAAGCAAAATCAACAGATTTTGTAATAGTGTCAGGTTTAGATGGTATTTTGATTGCTTTACCTCTGCATTCATAACACTGCCATGTCGTCTTATGGTTATTCGGCTTTCGACGATAACCCAGGCATAAAATGTGGAAGTACTGGCCATTCCCGCACTCATCGTTTTGACATTTGATAATGTTATCAGTCTCTTCAACTTTTTTCTTGCAAATAAAAATCATATCTAATTCTAGTGCAGCAGTGACAAGTAAATTTGATTTAGGCTTAGGTGTTTTTTCAGTCTTTGGTAGCTTATGGAATACGGGCACATCCAATTAGAAGGAAAATCTTTTAACCCTAGACAGATTTGGGTGAAATTTTGAAATAGCACATGTTGAATTGAAACATGATACCAACAATTCATCAGTGTAAATCTGACAAAAGCATGGGGCACTATCTTCCCCTCTTTGTCGGTTGATAGTAATTTTACGAGTAAAAAAGTGACCAAGCACTTCTGGTAAAACACAATATCTCCAGAAAGTATTTAGTTTTGAGTTAGTGTCATCCCAATGCTTTTCGTCAGGATATATTCTCTCCCAAACATATGTAACTTCTGTCTCACCAAAACCAAACACAACAAAATCACAGAAAGATTTTCCACTGGTAAACAGTTGCTGCTGCACCTGATAAAAATATTGATGGTCTCTTTTAAGATGATAACGACCATCAATCAAATCCATACATGATGCTCTTTTGGCAGTGTACCCAATAAAATCAACATTATCAATACAGTATTAGCATTTCACCTCTCCACAACCATAACCACAGCAGTCACAATGACTGATAAAATCAGGAGTACCATGTAGCCAAGGATAATCCAAAGATACAAACATGCCACACTTTTCAGTTTTATAATTGATATGATTACTTTTCATTTCTTTTTCAAAATGATCAATAGCACTTGACTCATGTGAACAGCCATATTCTGTAGCAACAGTAGTAAAATTGCACAGTTTTGGATAACATATTGCTTTTATCAAACTCTTTGATGGCTGTTCAGGATTTGAATGGGAAGCAGATCTACTGAGGGAAGCTCCAATACGGCCTGCCCTATGATGGAAAAAGATACTACATTTTTGCTTGTTCTTGGGTGTCTTTTTCAATCACTGAAGCCTCATCCTTGGTAATCAATACAACCATATTTGAGCATTCATTAATGAGTTGGTGATATTCTAAATTTAAATATGTCTCGTCAAATAGATCCATTATGCAAGCGATAGTTCTACTTTCAGCGATAAACCTGTTAGCATATGGATCAATTAGACTCAGAATGACAGGATTTATCTTGCATTTGCTAAGATTTTCATATAGCTGTGTCCTTTCTGTCTCCGAAGCTTTAGGTAGATCTTGTGTAGATTTATTTACATTTACAGTTGAACTTTGAATATCTACAAATTCCTGAGAAGTTGGATTTTTAGCGAAATGATCTACGCTTTCATTCAGTTCATCTCTCATCTTCTTGGCAGATTTGAGGTTCATACTTTCAATCTCACAATAGTCCACTTCTTTCACATATGTTGGAAGAATCCAGGTACATTTAAAGTGGGTGCAAGCAAGCTTGCCATTAAGACGTATCCAGACTTCAATATGAAATAAAATACTTGCTACATGGAAGCAACATTCACCCAGGCCAGCCATGCAGTCTACACAATGAGCTGAAGAAATAGCTCCTTCTTCGTTTGTGATAATCCACACCCTAACCGGCTTCAGGTTCATCCGTTAGGAGTGCTTCACTTTGACAATTACAAGAAAATTATCACCAAATATTTTCCCCAAAACAGAAGTTATAAACCCAGATACAAGCTGGTTGTACGCCAAGAGACTTTTAAAAGCTTTGAATTGCTTAATACTTGTATAAAAACTAGTTTGTAGAACCAAATAAGAAACCAAATCTACTGCCTCGACAGGAGGAAGGCATTCAGAATCAAAACTGCTTTCTAGTATAAGTAAAGGATCTACACCACCAATAACCATAATCTTATCGATATAGCGATTTCTAACATTTTCACTAAGTTTTTCTGCGTAGGATGATAGCTTAAAATCTGGTTTTGAAGTTGAACAAGATGATATTTGCAGTGGAGCGCTTTGAGAACAAGAAGCTTTGTTAGTCGCCATATTGGAGTGTTCAAATATTTTCAGAAACATAACCGCAATATGGGCGCCAATATACTGATGACGTCACGTGAAAAAGCTCTATACCTACACAAATGTGGATAACTTTACATTATCTATCTGTTACAGTTGTAAATAAACCTTACATAGCTATAAAACAGAGTGTATACCAAGATATTTGGTGTTGGGGATAAATTATTCATTGCTTTGATAACATTTGCTGATTATGTTAAATGCTACAAATTGTTTTTTGTTATGATAATAAATGGCTTGTTGCAAGCAAACTAATGCTAACTTTGAGCGATTTTTGCTTAAAACAAGAAGTTTTAATTTGAAACAGTTAAACTGAATTGAAACAAGCAAAATATCCATGCATTAGTTTAATTTTTCCTGTATATGCATCTATGATTAATGAAAATGGTGATGCTGGGGATACTAGGTATTCAATGCAAAATAGCTTGGACTTGAACATGCTGTATTGCCTTTATGTAAACAACGATTCTACTTTACAATGATTAATACCTTGCCTCAAATACTAATGACTGTAAATGTGAACATGGAATATCAACATTATATAGCTATTGAAACATTTTAAATACTTATCAGCAAAGTGATTTGTATTATTTGTTTTTAGTGCATTTCACCTTGCAATTATGAATGGAGTACGCTACAAGAGTGCAAAAGTCAGTGTGAAACGGTACTAGTATGAAATATCGCATTAATAAATAACATGATTAATAAATATCACGTATGTATATGAGAACTAAATTAAACATTATAATAGCGTGGAACTGTATAGTTTAATGATAGAGCCTAAGTGAACACATGATTCAAACGAAGTATACAGTACCTATTCAATTCTTATTCAAATACACTGCTTTTTAATGTAAGAGATAAGAGAGATATAGGAGGATTAGCTCAGATTTCAGAGCAACCGAACTTCAGATCGGATCATATCTGATCGACTGTGGTTCAAATCCCCCATAAGGTCAACTCTGCCTTGACTTTATCTAAAATATCAAATGAGTACCCTCTGAGGATGGCGGATGGAATGGTCCAAAGGGAATTGCATTGTGAGTAGCTGCGGCGCATCGTTGCGCATTGACAAGCTGTTAAAATCATTGGTCTCATTGAAAATAAGTAGAGAGACTTACGTGTGTTGATTTGAAAACCCTCACCAGGTTTTCAACCATCTTGAAAGGCAATTATATTATGTTTCGCTGCATAACAGCTTAGTCACAAATACGTTCCAGTTTGTTTATTGTTTCTTATAAATGTATAAAGGGAATAACGTTAATATATTTCTATCCATATAGGTAGCAGCATCATGTGAACGTGGTTGTGATCTTCTCAACAATATACTTGAAGATCATACCTCGCTTGGTAAGTGTAATAATCTCTATAAGCAATCTGGGAAGCTCATAGGTGAGGTCTGGATAACTACGGCAATGCCATGGCTAACGGCATGGCTGATACTGATTTCACAGGTCGGAATTTGAAGCTTTTCAGCCAGAAACAACTGTAAAAAATTTGTTTCCTAAATTGACCAGCAGGATAGCAAAATGGTACTGCACCCCCTAGCAAAAATAGCACTACATTGTATAGCGTCTATAAGGAATTACCCTCAAACGTTTAATGGATGATTATAACTGAGATGTAACTAATGATATATATATATAATCAGTGCAGGATGGCTCTACCTACATGTATCACCTAATCAAATTGAAATTATATACTATCAACCATGCATTATGTATGCGCATAGTATTTTTGTAAGATAAGCATATCATTTGATCATTCTTTGATTATTGTTTGATAATTTCAAACTCCACCGCAATTCCAATCAATCTTATATGCAATAAGTTTGTAGTGAATAAAACGATTAGGTGTTAGTATTATATAAACGAATTTATAGATCAGCATTTTGAATTGTTGCTTGATGTTGTCAACGGGGTTGTCAAGCATAGATATACCGTTCCAATCTCACAGTATATATAAGAGTTTATTGTTACATTCGTACTAATTGCTCGTCAAATCCATGTTTTCCAATGGTAAGCAATCTTTGTGATGGAATGTTCAGAAATATTCAACATCTCTATGTGTAATTCTTAGCATGTATCTGAAGCTGTTTCAAAATGTGATAGTTCAATGATGCAACATTTTTCTATCACGTACGTATAAGTTGCTCCAGCCATCGATCAACAAATCAACACTTAAATCGAGCAATTCGATTGGTCGTCGGACAGTGGAAAATTCTGAAGCTTTATATTGACTGCTCCGTAATTTTGTACCGCTTTGGCGTAGGACACAATAGAAAATTGCGATTTTGAGGCATTCAAATACAATCCAATTTCAATATATTGTTGTATAACACAAGATGGACTAGTCATTTGTTGAATCATACAGCTAATTTAATGATCTCAGGTTCGATGGATATCGGCATTGTGTCATCGGTGGTCCTTGGTCAATTGTTTGAGATGTCATTAGAGAAGCGACAATTAACCAATTGCATTAATAATAATCAGTTAATCGTTTTATAGTTTGGTTAATGCATATATCATTCGGAATTTGTTTACTAAATAATATTTCTTTGAAGCTTTATTATTTTTTTGATCTGTTGAAGGTAATACGTGCTTAGACTACAAATGCAGACACACAAATCAATGTTGTTAGAAATCACCCAATTGAAATTTGAATAATTCAGGACACATCGTAATGTATATATACATACAAATTATTTATTTCATTTCTAGTCGATGCACAATTTTCACCGTCACAAGTTCAATCACAACCAATAGCAATCGATGTTACCCTTACAGACTTCAACGTGCAATGGGGTGCTGCAACAGCTGAAAAGATAAACCCTATTCTTTATGTTGTATTTGTTAGTGCTGACCAAGACAATACCATGACAGACTTCCAACCAATATATGTCGTAAGTATGAAGAAACTTTATCTTACAAGATTCTCAAGTAATTATTCATCAGATATATAAATGATCAAATAATAGAAATTGCATTAAATATTTTGTTCAAGAAGAAAACTTCTATAATTTAGAACTATTTTAAATTGAACTGATTGAGATAAGATTGTTGGGAAATTGAAATCTCCTCATGCTGTTTAGCCATTTTTTATGGAAAAGTGCTATTCTAGTTCGTTATAAGACTTTGTAGACTTTCTACACATAATCTATTTATAATTAGACAATTAAAGCGCGATGTAAATGCATTATGTACATGATAATATCGTATATGGAAGTCATCCAACAAAAATATGCATAGCAATGCTCAGTTCCTCGGGAAAAATTGGATAACGTGATTTATGAAGCATCTATAATACCATGATAGTATAAGGTTTCAGATTTGTTTGTAATGTATTGGTGACACTAGGCAAAATTTTCAAAATAATGAACAAATGAACTTTTCATATCGCAAGAAAACTTAATAGCAACCTGATTAATTTTCATTTCTAGACAAGTGATCTCTTTATGAACCAAGCTAGTAAGCTAAGCTGTATCCACTATTCAAGCTACATTGGTCTTATCACTGGTTTTATTTATAAAGTAATGGCTGTTAACATGGATGGATGGACCGGATCCGTCGCAAGCTCAATTGAATCAGAAACTTTGAGTACGTATACATAATTTATACCCTTCTAATCTTAATTCCCATTTAATCTTATTCATTTCAAGAGGAGCTAAAATATGAAGGGGCAGAAACATAAATATCAATGGGCAAACATTGATCGACATCAATGACCTGTTCATGCCTCTATTACTGAGAAAGAATCTGATTTCATGAAGACATACGATGTGCATAAGATCTTTTATGCTTATCATAGATCACGCAAGGGTAATGAATTTAACGACTCGTAATACGCTGACAGTCTGTCATGGATCTAGAAAATTTCTCTCCGCTCTTTTAACAGAGGGGAAAATAACCGTTTACCTTTCCCATAAATCTGCTAAGAATTTCCGTTATCTATCGATACAACCTCACAATTTTAACCAGATCCCACTTTCTCATTATTCAAAATAAATTCTTCATCGATGGCTAAAACTATGGAAACCTTTGTGTTGAGAGAAACATTCTAAAAAGAAAATAGTTTTACGCTATATTGATTCCTGAATGTTTCAAGCTATGTATAGGTTCCTCATTGATGTTTTATTCCATATCACTCCGTTAAAAATTGTGTATTTTGCACAACTTAATATTCTGCATGCGATCAGATAAATCCAAGGCAAATTGAAATCTTAAACGAAAATGTTTAGTTGAGGAAGAATCCCAAAATACTTATTTTGAAAAAGCAAAATGTTGATAGATAGTTATGAGAAACTAAAGATGAATTGAAATACTGCATTTGGGATAACCTCCAATTATTTCATAATGAGGCATATTATTCGAATGATAGTGGGTAGGATTATTTAAAAAGACAACATGATTATTAACTAGTCTTCATAACAGGAGGGTCAATACTTACCATACATGCGCTCTCAAGCGTATAGTGGCAAATTTCACCTACCAACAAGGACTTGCTCCGTCAATATATCAGTTATTTCTTAATTTCCTTCCACTACTAGAGCCTTTTGAATTGAGCTATATCATATCAAACTTCAGTGTGTCCTCTTCACCTCGTTTTACGACTATGCCATCCTCTAATAAACCTGGTGTATTGATTGAGGTTTCTTGGAGTACTACGAGCGGTAAGTTTTTTCTTGATTAGTGATGGACTCTGTAACTTTTAATTCTCTGTGTACACGCTTTGATAATCTCATCAAGCATTGATTTTTTTTAAATAGTCGAAAACCGACGTTTCTTGTGCGTTTATATAGTTTTTTGCTAAACCTAGATTGTTGATTTCACAATAATGTGTGGATTACGTTATTTGGAATTCAAAACAGCTTGTTATATCAATGCTCCCGCTTTCTCTAAATTATAATAACCCTTTAAACAGAATTGAAATATTTGTATTTCAATTGTAAGAAGTTTAATAAATGGCATTTGTTTCATTTATAATTTAATTGGATCTCTACAATATGCTTAATGTTTCAAAGGGTTTGTGCCCAATTACAGTTTGACGATTTCACTAGACAACATTATCATGTCTATACTGTTTCTGATTTCAATAAAGGTTTAGTTATGTTCAACAAAGTTTGTTAGGTTTTATTTATTTTAATATTTCAATGCAAATCCGTTTTTTGAATTAATTAAATTATCCGAAAACTGATTGAATTATTAAACTTTACTTTTTCAATATTTTTTTCTCGCACATTAAATTTAATACCGAAAATTTTCCTTCTGGAGATTCAATTCGTTTTCGATTTATCTACTCGCTAGATTATCAAACTATGAATCGTGACAATCTCTAAATATGTTAATACAATGATATGAAACATAATATCAAGGTATAGCTTATTATTTCAAAACTACGTCAGGAAATATTCAAAATTGTTTTTCATACAATAAATATGCTAATGTAGAAGGCTATCTAAACAAAACTGCTTGCATAACTTCCTGACAACATCTTTTCAGTATTATTTCGCCATTAATCTAGAGACGCACATTAATCTTGGACATACCAGAAATAATTTAAAACAACAATACACTGTTATAATATATATATGAAAATCACACCTAAAAAACGAGAATCGTCACATTTAAGTGTCAACAAATGGCATTGTTGTATTTGTTTCTGCTTGTGCTTCCAGTCTGTAGATAGCGCTACAGCATGATACATTTATAACAACTTGTGGTATCTTTCTCAGTTGACCGTCTCGTATATGGTGCCCAACAATGTATAATATAGATAAAACGATTATATATGCAACAGAATGGATAATAAATATTACGAAAAAGAAAGTTATAATGTAAACACTTCTGTGGGGAAAGGACAGGACATATGTAATTGTTTCAATTTTACTGTAAGCTTTTAGTTCCGTGGGTACTTGCATACTTTTTGCATAGGGGTGTGCTATTTCAAACATTTATCTAGCACCACAGAATCTCAGGTTTCTGGAAATAATACCCAAAAATTGCAAAATGCATTATTTATTGACATTTTGCAGAAAGAATGCTATTTTGTCACCTCGCAGGTGAGGACCAAGTAATTTCTGTCCTCAATGGTGCGAATCATGCACTTTACAGCAGGAAAGCAGAACTGAAAATTTGATAACAACAAAATTTCTAGAATTTGGACCAAATTATAACCAAAAGAATTGACACCTCCCGTATAGCACATACATGCACTACTCCTGGGATTGCAGTGGCAGGTGTGAATGTATTTATTTACATGAAGTTGTGAACTGTCGTTGAAATATAGATCTAATTCTTGCTACTGGATTCAGAATATACTACGAGGAAAAGAATTGTGATCTTGCAGTGGCCGGACAGGCTGTTACAACACAAATAGTAGGAGCTGTGAGTATATTACGCAGTTGAGATACGTTTATTTGATTACTATATGAACAATTATATTAAACATTTGTATTATCAATTGATCAAATATATTTTAGAATTATACAAAAGCATTGGTAATACTGGAGAATACAAAGGATGATAACTTGGTTGGGTGCAATATTGCCATCAAGGTAGAAGACCAAAGAATTGTTATAAAATAATTACTGTATAACGTTCCATAGTATGACCGATAACATCTTGACTGGATTAGATCTATTTATTGAAACATTAGCGTAGAAATGTGGTCTTAATTTATCACGAGCTTCTAATTCTGCTAGTTTTTATGCTTTTCCTAAGAGAAAAATTGTAGATAATTCTATTGATTGATCCAGTATTTTCCCGAATCAGAACAATCGGATTTCGAGTCTCCAATTTGGCTTGTTACATATCAGAGGTCTATGTGAAAATCAGCGGCTAAAACTGTCTCTTATTAAATATACTCTTGTCTTCTATTGTCAGATCTCTCCGCTATTTGATTGCTTCAGAGGCAAATCTTCTGGCCTTATATTCTACTACGAAGGTGGGAAACTTATTGACAAAATTATAACTCATATATATCTATATAGTAGCATTATTAATATTTATATCTGTATCCATATCCTATTCAGGTTGTCAAGTAGTTTCCAGTTATCCGCAAAACTACATCTGCTCAACCGAAATAACAGGTAATTACTGCAAAATAGATCTGATAGCAGAATTATTATACCTTCAAGCTCGTAAAATTATTCCATCGAATGATGAATCTTATCGAATGATGAATGTTCTTGAAGATCGCGAGGCAAGTACAAATGCAAACACGGTAAAACAACCTATTCTGTAAAGTTTTAAGCAAATCTGCTACAATATAAAATTTCCAAAACAGTTTTGAAATTTGATAAAAACGACGATGAAAACCAAACAACTAAAGCAAGCATGATCATACTTTGGAGGCATAAAATAAATGTTGTAAAGATTTTGTTTGTTATTTGTCTTCGTTGTGATTCTTTGTGGGTAAGTGTTTTTTTTCAACTCCCACATCCCGCGACAACGTAGTTTAGAAAAGTTGATATCTGGAATGAACAGGGTTGATTTGATGGGCTCATCTTAAAGGGATACTTTCAAAATTCAATCTATCTCCATCGAAATAAAAAATTGAGAAATATATTTTAAAATACAGTATTGCCCGAACTTGCAATTATATTCGTAAAGGACAATCATGTATGCATGTTTATGCCATCAATCATCTCCTTTGAGCAATCAGAATAAATGAAGTAAGTGTATGTTTATTGATATCAAATGTGCCATCGTGGTCGTGAAATTTGTTTCCGTGATAGCCATGTCATCCATTTTCTGCTCTAAACTTAGATGCCTAATAATTGTACTTACATCAAGCTAGTTCATCAATAAGCATTGCAAATCACACAAGAAAATTACCTATACAATGTACAATGACACCATAGCCATTAAGCTTATATATTTATATTCTAGGATTTCTACTTGACCTTAAACCGATCGTTACCTGGTGGACAGAAGGCTGCATTGATAGCTTTGAAGGATCTGGAAATGATCCAGGAATCGGAAGTGAAGCAGATTTCGTATCTGGGGGAGGTCAGCCAGTTGATTGTTTATCCCCTTATACGAACTTTACCGTTTCATGGACACGTCATCTGTCTAATAACAGTTATGTGGTGGAATATGGAAAATTACAGTCATTTCAAATTGAATCCAAAGAAATAGAAATCATAAGAGTAATTGTTAAAGAGGTAATCATTCCACAGTGTATTTCAACTCTCATCGTTCTTAGATTTAAATAATGTGAAATTAGAGAATTAAATAATAGATCTAATATCGACGAATGACAATTCTCCAAATTTACCAAATAACTTACGTGAAAGGAGCAGATATGTCATTCTACATTTCTAAACTTAACAGTATCCTACATATAAGCACCGCTATATATTTCCATAATTATTTAGCTGCAGGCTTAGTTATTGTAAATATTATTCGTCCATTGTACATAATTCTGATGTTGATTAGTTAAGATAGTTTTATTGGTTAGAGAGAAAATGTTGTAATCCTTGTTGCCTTTAGGCATTTAGGGACTTATTCAGATATTTTGTTCAGTAACTTCTTACTTCTTTTAAGTAGTTGTATAATATTTTTTTGTTACACACAATTTTAAAAGGAACTTTAGTAACTAAACCAATTTAGAATAATGTCTTATAATGGAATGAAACTGAATCCTGACAAACTTTATATACAAGGTTGAATCCATAGAGAATGATATTTTAGACACCAATAAAGACTACAATAGACTGGGGGCCACTGTTCAGAAGTGACCGCAATAACAAGCTTAACTAATAATGAGTTTGATATCGATACTCGATAATCGATACTGCATGAATTTGATAAACTATCCATTATTGAATTAATAATTATGCCATGCAATGTAATTAAATATGGGCGGAGGTAGAGCAGGAATATTTGGAACTCTAGGTGGATCTAGATAGGAAGTCCCTCAAAAGACCCGGAATGATATTACCTATTACTTGAAACCTAACAATTGAGATTAATTATGTAGGGGTCATACAGAAAATTACAATCTACAATACTAGCATTGCAAAGATGTAACACTTTTGGCAAAGTGCACAAATAACAGCAAATAATCTGATGATAGCGGAAGGATAAATTCCTATTACTGTTCATTGATCGATAAATATCTTGTTTTTGGTATTATCTTGCAAATTAGACTCTTTAAGGTTAAACTATACTGGCTGTATTCTTTATCTTTGTCAATAATTGTAGCTCATTAATGTTTTTTTCCATTTTATTTCAGACATACATTGATATTCCTTTCGTCGATAAATATGCCGACTATGCAATAAAGGTATCTCCGCTGAAAGTTTTTCCAGTTTTGCTTAAATCAATTTTTTAGGTATTCATTACGTATAACTAAAAAAGCATACTAATCAAGAGCCCTCCATGTAACCAACGGCGCAATCGAATTGGATGCACCGATGGAGTAACAAAAATCTCGCTTCCCAATTGCAACATATATAATTCCCTCATTTGTCAACAATTTCAAATCAGTAACCTTGAACTTGGCTACTGTGCTTCGAAATGTCACTCCTAACAAACTAAATGACTTATAAAGCGAGGAAGCTCTCGTTCAAAAACGAAATCATAAATGAAATATTTTCCTTTGATAATGAAGTCATCATCACAATAACAATACGAACGTCAATGAAAATAAAATAAAAACAACAAAAGTCATGTTTCGTAGGCATCGTTATATGTAACTGTAGGGTGATTAAAGTAAATTATGATATGTAAATAATTGCTGTAAATACTCTGAAATCTTGTCTGTAACGTATACTGTCAGATCTGTCCATACTTCCCTGATAGTATCCCACTGCATACCTGGACCACATGGTAAGATAGCAGAGTCCAAACATCCAATATTTAGGCATATATACTCGTAATGAGTTATTTTATCTCTTATGAGATCGGATATAATAATATGAATAATACGTACCTAACAAGTATTTATGCACTCTGTCGTCGTAAACATATTGTAACTACGTACCATATAGGTAATAGTAAATTCTAAGTAAATTCTAGTTCAAATGAAAGACTATCAGTCAAAACACAATACGATGACATTATTTTCTGGCTGCATTTGAAATAGCGGAGATATTGAACTTTTAATTCAAAAAATGTTGTCATTGAAATGAATAGCCAGTAACTAAACTCTGAATAAGGCTTTATTTAACAAAAAGATAGCTCCATCTTACAACATGTGGATAAGGAATGAGTGTTTATGAAGTAGCCTCATTTACAAACATAAAGAACATAATTAGCATAATTAACAAATTCACAACATTCTCCCCTTGTAATTATTAGATGTTTAGTTTATTGGGAGCATGTCTAATTCTAGTAGATCTACGTGGTTCATTTACATCTTTGACCACATCAGTGTTTTCAGCTACAATTGGTTGATCAACGTTTGGTAAATTTTGAATAGAATCAATATTTGAATCTCCAGTTGAATCCAGTGGTACATTTTCATCCAGAGGTGCTTCACGATGTGGCTGTTCTGACTCTACGCCATATGGTGCCAGATGTCTAACTGACACGGTAGCTTCTTTCCCATTAGGGAGCCTGACGTGTGCATAGTTAGGATTAGATTCAATGAGTGTGACAGTCTGGACAGGTGTGTCATATTTGCTCTGCATATTTTGGTTTCTCATCAGTACCGGTCCAGGAGAAGTAAGCCATGTAGGCATAGCATTACCAGTAGTTGACCTACGATTATGGTTAAACATCCTTTCATGAGGGGTGACATTTGTTGAAGTACATAGTAGAGATCTTATTGAATGGAGGGCGTCAGGTAGTACAACTTCCCATTGAGATGTCGATAAACTTCTCGATTTTAATGCAAGAGAAACTGCTTTCCATATGATGCCATTATATTTTTCACACTGTCCATTGCCTTGAGGGTTGTAGGGTGTAGTGCGACTAGCAGAAATACCATGACTTCTTAGAAATACCTTCAAATCGTTAGACATAAATGATGAACCTCTATCTGAGTGTACATACATTGGCATACCAAACATAGCAAATACTTGTCGCAAACATTTGGTAACAGTAGTCGTCGATACATCATGGCATGGAATGGCAAATGGAAATCTCGAAAACTCATCAATAACTGTTAGTATATATTTGTTAGTAGATGAAGAAGGAAGTGGTCCTTTGAAATCCAGATTCAGTCTTTCGAAAGGTTGAGTAGCCTTGATAAGATGGGCGTCAGGTGGCTTCATGTATTGTGGCTTGCACTCATTGCACACTGTGCATGATGATGTTACATTTTTGACATCAGCAACGGAGTAAGGTAAATTCCTTGATCTGACAAAATGTAGCATTCTTGTGATGCCAGGGTGACATAACATGTCATGTAGATCGTATAAGCTTTGATGTGCTTGAGTTGCTCCAAGAGTAGTTCGTATCCGAGATAAGGCATCAGCCGGTGCATTCTCTGTTCCTGGTCTGTAGATAATGCTGAATTTATATGATGATAGCTCAATTCTCCATCGTTGAATCTTGTCATTCTTGATTTTTCCAGCAAGTTTGGGGTTCAGCATAAATGAGACCGATTGTTGGTCTGTGATTAGTGTAAAGTTACGGGCACATAAGTAATGTCTCCATTTTCTAAGACTCTCTACAATGGCATATGCTTCTTTCTCAATAGAAGAATGTTTCTGCTCACCATCTGTTAGTGTACGAGAGAAGAATGCTACTGGTTTGCCGTTTTGATTGAGTGTTGCACCGAGAGCAAAGTCTGATGCATCGGTTTCAACAGTAAATGGCGCTGTTTCATCAATTGGTTGAAGTACAGCTTCTTCGATTTTTGATTTCAAGGTTTCAAAAGACTCTTTGGCACAGTCAGATAGTGGAAAAGAGTGACTTTGAGTTAGAGGCCGTATTAGATCTGAGAAGTTCTTGATCCATTGTGAATAATAGGAAAACAATCCGACAGCTCTTTTCAATTCATCAGTGGATGATGGCAGCCGCAGACTTTTTAGCGGGGTTAACCTATCAGGATCTGGTTTCAATTCTCCATGAGATATCAAATAACCCAATAAATTAATTGTTTCTGTAGCATATGTACTCTTTGCATGATTAATAGTAAGGTTTAGTTTCTTAGCAATTACTAAGAAACGATCAAGATTTGAATCATGTTCTTCTTTGGTTTTTCCGCATATGGTGATATCATCTAAATAAGCAAAAGTGTCTTTTAAATCATTGTCTTTTATAATCTGATTTATGATTCTCTGAAAGCAGGCAACTCCATTTGTCACACCAAAAGGTATTCGGCAGAATTGGTAAAGCTCTCCTGCAGCTTCAAAAGCAGTGTATATCTTGTCTTCTTGATTGATTGGGATTTGGTGATATGCTGATTTCAAATCCAAAGTACTGAAGAACTTGTACTTTGAAACGTTGTTGACTACTTCTTCGATTCTAGGTAATGGATACGCATCAAGATTTGTAAAGCGGTTAATAGTTCGCGAGTAGTCAACAACCAAACGTTTCTTGTGACGCTCATTTGTTGTGACCAATACTTGCGCTCTCCATGGTGAGGTGCTTGGCTCAATTATACCTTCTTTCAAAAGTAGTTGCACTTCTGTGTCGATAAAACTTTTGTCTGGTGCACTGAACTTTCTGGATTTTGTTGCGATAGGTTGGCATGTGGAGTCTAAATTTGCAAATAGTTTAGGAGGGTTTATTGACAATGATGCCAAAGCACAAACATTTAAGGTAGGTTTTTCACCTCCAAATTCGAAAGTGACTTGTTTGTGTAATTGTAAAAAATCTCGACCAAGGATTAAATCTGAGCAAAGTCCTTGTAAAATAGATACTTCTACTTTCTTGTATACTTTATCATCCATATTAATATCAATCTTTGTTGACTTTTCAACTTTGGCATGTAGTGCAGATGAGGCCATATATACCACAGAAGGCTTGGGCATGGTAGATAATCCCATTTGTTTAACAAGATTAGGACAAATGTAGCTGTCATTGCTACCAGTGTCTATCAGAGCTTTCACTGCAGTACCATTCACTTTGACGTCAGCGACACATTGGCATGGTTTTGTTGCAGCTAGGTAGGTAGAGTGCATTGCAGAAGATTGTGTTTTATTGTATGTGTTATTACTTGATCTACACACTTTTGCATAATGTCCTTTCCTCGAGCATTTGTTACAGTTGACATCTTTGGCTGGACAGTGACTACGTGGATGACGCTGTTGACCACAGAAGAAGCATTTGCCTGTTTTGTCACTTTTGATGGCTGCAATATGATTTTCTTCAGAGTTGTGTGAGTCAATTTGTGCATGTGATAACTCTGTGGCAGCAGCAACAGTGTTCGTTTGCTGGGGGATTGCAAATCCATCAGAACTTTTCTGCGCAACTTCCAAAGATCTAGCCTGTAAAATTGTAGTGTCTAGATCAAGATTCTTATTTTCTAACAGCCTTTGCCGCATCGGACTTGATTGTAAACCACTAATAAAAGCATCTCTGATAACAATATTCTTGTGTTCAATAGCTGTGAGTGGCTTGAATGTACAATCCTTACTCAATAGACTTAGAGCTTGTAAAAATGTATCAACAGATTCAGATGGCTGCTGTCGACGTGATGAAAGTAAATACCTTGCATAGACTTCATTGGGGACCTTAGCATACATTGATTCAAGTGTAGTAATAGCAAGTTCATAGGTATCACAGTCAGAAATATATTCATAAACAGTAGGTGATATATAGTTAATTAAAGTGTGTAGTTTATCTGGTTTGAGTTTGTCCAGCATTGCCAAGAAATTTGTGAAGGTCATATGCCAATGTTTCCATTCCTTTTTGGCAGTAGATGAATTAGGATCTGTATTGAACTTTTCTGGTTTAAGAAATCTATCCATGACTAACTGTCTGAAAAATATCTTTTGTTAAATAAATTGAAATGAATAGCCAGTAACTAAACTCTGAATAAGGCTTTATTTAACAAAAAGATAGCTCCATCTTACAACATGTGGATAAGGAATGAGTGTTTATGAAGTAGCCTCATTTACAAACATAAAGAACATAATTAGCATAATTAACAAATTCACAACAGTCATCGTGACGAAAACGACCAGTGCTGACTGTTTTTAATGTTTGACGCCATTCCCCCGCGGTTTGCTTCGCTCTACGAACAACATGGAACATGAAAGATAAGAACATGTGTAGTATTCAATTCCAATGTTGCTAAAACATCTTTGATGATAAACTCGCTTATAGTTTGGCTTACTGATATTGCTATCAAAGAACATTTACCGTTTTTACTTCTTGGCAAGATATTCTCAATCATAATAGATTTATAATAGATTGCCTTCAGATCTATATTCAAAAACAAAGGCTTGCTGTTCACCAAAGCTTGGCTTGGTCAGACTACAAGCATACCAATACTGCCAAGTATCTTATATCTATTACCCCTGGTGGACCCTGGGCTGGTTAATTACACAACAGAATGTTTTGGTAGAGGGCAAGCGATTAAGATCCTTGTTAAAAAGTCTGGTTTCTAGACTGCTATCCAAAGACCAAAAACAGTTTGCTGACAGAAGATTTAAAGGTATTGGTCATTTTCGCAGGAAAAAGATTGCATCAAAGTATACGTCCAGAAAGTTTCTCTGCAGGACTGGAGTTAACAAAATAAGAAATAAGAGCGTCAAAAACATTTTCATCTCTAAGGATTCACGCGGAAAGGGCAATTCGCCATGTAAGAGAACTTGATCTCCTATCTCAGTACTCGTTCGCTCCCAATGAAATTCTTGATCACGCAATTTTTATTGAATGAGTTTCGACAAATTTACAATGTCCACAAATAAAAGTTTGATATTTTGAAGAATAATTATCACTAATCAACAATTTCGATTTTTAGAATGATGACTTGTAACTCAGCGATAGCACTGCAAATAGCTTTTTACTAGGTTATGTATGGATTTAATAAAGATTCAGGTCTATTGATGCATATTTAGTATTATTGGCTGTTAAAATGATCCCTTATCCAAACGGGGGATCGTTTACGACATGATAGAACATGTTCATAGATATAAGAATAAGATCATCAGTAGTATGTAGAACCAGTGACCGTCCCGAAACGGAATTTAAACTAGTTAGGCTCCGATGACTGATTCTCTGTCAATTGTTTTACATAGTCCCACGGTCTTCATGTGTGTCTGTCAAGCAGCTGATAAATGAATCTGAAGAAAACATTGCATCATCCAGGACCAAGTGAAATTTCAGAATGTCTAATCGCGATTTTCTCTCTGTGTGTACCTACAAATATAGATACATCTAGCTTCTCGTTACTCAAATACTCTCTAATTAGTTCCAGTATATTGCAGTATTCTCATGGCTGCTCTGCCAGTTTCACTTTTCTTTTTGACAACTCCTGCATTTTTACATGCTGTAATGGAGTGCCAAACTATCATTTAAGATGTAAACATCAAGTATTATGTACAATAATATATACGCAACCGCAAACTCATGAAGGCTAATCAAGCCTCATAATTTCAACCCTGGTGTTTTCAGGATCAAGATACGAAATAGAGAGCTGAGAAAAGCATGGATATGAAACTCACAAATCATTGAAATTAAAATACTATCTTTTATTACCTTGGACATAAACTAACCCGGGCTGTTGATTGCTCTTATAAATATAAAACATCAACATTAAAATACTCTCTATAACAATGTATCATTACCTTGGATAGCTTGTACCTTGAGAGTTTGTAGCACTATTTTGAAATAATTGAATTCTCCTCGTTCCTTCTATGAAGCCAAAATTTGAATGCTATTACATGCTTACAACCAATATGCTGGGAAACACAGTCATGGTATCGAACCGATAAGACTTCGTCATTTGCTTTCGTCGACTTCAGTAGTAACACGTTAGCTGTAATATGAAGATAAGAAAATAACAAGAAAAGAAATCGATATTTATGGTATAATAATGAGTATGGCTTATTCATCAAAAGATACAGTGTAATTTTGTATTTACCCCTGACCATTTTTGTCGAGCTCTGTGTTCTTGAGTTATATTCGAAGTCATTGAACAAAAGCAAGGGGGGTAAAAACTGTGATTGGTTTTAAAAAAACCCTTTAAAACTGTGCTACCGACCAATGGAATGCAATAAAACAGTCAACATTTCGTCTTTTCTCACCTTTCTGACAGATTTTCATCAAAAAGCTTTTTCAAAAGCTGATCACCTACAAATGGTTTTCCGACAGATTTTTAAACTCTTCTTCCCTTTTGAGTTTTTATTTGAATATGTACTTGAACTGTTTATAGCATTAGCTTAATCGGATGATAAAATGTTGAGTAATTTTAAGTTTTCTCAAAACTTACATTTACGATGCCTCGAAGAGATTTTTATCACAAATAATTACAAGAAAACATGGCGATCGTAGACATGATAAACCTGGAAATATGTGGTTACTATAACTGTTAAGCTGATCGGTAGCACAACATCCTGTACTTCTTAGCTGTACCTACAGGTAAAAGATTTATTTTTTAAACCAACCATGGTTTTCCCTTTTCTCTGAACAAATATAATTCTTGCCTTTAAATCCCACGTATCCAACAGCATCATCGGCATATGAAACAATTGCTGATCTTTAATATTAACAAGATATTATCATACAACCAAGACAGTCTAACTCAATTAGTGTTTTAAAGAGTTTGAAACAGGCAATAATATTATCTTACCTTTTGTGAAAATCAACCGAATAAAATGAATTTAATATCCTCAAGTACTGGATAATTCAGATTTAAAAACAACATCTTCGTCCGACATCAATAACATCCTAAAAAATCTATCTTTGTTGACCCAATTTCGATCATTTCCAAACATTTTCATCACTTCTGCCACGGCAGAATCCCTGAGAATTAGTCTCAAAAGCTATTTCAAAATCATATCGTTTTGATGTGATTAATTTCCAGGGGTAGATTATCAATCAAACAGAGCCAGGTTTCATGATTTTATTACAACCGCGCGAATAAATGTTTTACTTTTCACAAGAAACTTAATATCTCTGTCTGATAATCTGAACACGGAAATGTTTTTGCATCAAAACGAGATTATCTTGAAATAGCTATTGAGGCCAATTCTCAGGGATTTTGCAGGTTGAACGACGAAATACGAAGACTTCTAGCAAACCTTCCATCAAATAAAAGCACCGGTGGAATAACGTCATAAACTCATTAGCCAATCACCGATCGTTGTGATTTCATTTGAATGGTTAAGAAATTAAAAGCCAAAAACTCTCATATAAACGCCCAAATTACATTTTAACTTCCAAATTCGGAAACAGCGGTATTTTTTACATTAGATTATCCACACCTCAGATCAGTTGAGTATACCAAGTGAATACCTTTATTATATAGTATACTTATGTTACTTTTTACAGAATTCAGTCAGTAGAGAGGTTTAGAGAATATTAACTTCTAGCTCTATTTTAAAACCAGCATCAAATTCCCAACGTTTATGTCATCGCTGTGACCATTTTTATAGGAAAAATAATTGTTTTAAACAGTTTCAGACAAAAGTGTAAGCAAGCCAAATTTTAAACAATTTATTTTCCTTTTAAAAATGGTCACAGTGAGTTCTAGAACGTTGAGATGAAATACAATGCATCCGAAAGAACTGTTTCATTTTATCTTTCGAATAAAATGGTTATCTTGTAACTATATAAATACATCATCTATTTTTTTATTTCTCAGAAACCATGACCTAACTTTCTGAAATCTTTTAGGTTGTTGCTCAGCTACCGAACGTGAATGTGAACACATTTTTGAAAATGACCAAGTACAAAGAGTTAAATAGATCAGGTATGTTGCTATTGACGAAAATATTCCTTTTTTACTATTCAAAGCATTTGATCATTAAAACCATACATTTCTGAAAAGAAAACTAACATCATATATTCATAACATTGATGGACTAAATCATCATTATATAACACATAACTGAACAGTTCAATAAAGTCTATCTCTAGAAATGTCTCTATATAGTATATGCTGCTTTTGCTTAATTGACAATCCCTCCCATGAAAACATTCTTCAGAGCTCATGCCCTGTTGCATTGGTAATTGCGCTTCTGAAGTAATAATCAAAATGAAATTTTTTTATCGAAATTTTCTCTTTTCTTATACTACTTTATCATATTGCGTTTACACAAATCAATAAAAAAGGATTCTGATGCATAACACTGTACGTATTAGACGTGGAATCTGAAAACCTTCATTCGTGCCCGGAAAAGTCATATTTTTCATTCTGCATTAGCAATTTAACGATAAATCTATTGGATATTTAGTAAACTTCGCATGCTGACGAATGATTGCCTGACGAATGATTCATGTATTCTATTCTTCTAAAATTCATCCATTTTATAAGTTGATTCCGTGAACTGGAAGATAGTATTGACCAAGGAAGATATATGTGTATATTATTTCAACAATCCCAAGGGGTATTTGAAATGTTGCACAGCAACTGTTATTGTGGGTTTTACTGAAATATATTTTTATTAAACAGCTTTGAATATTAAGATGTAGCAATTTTTTGAATAAATGTTTTTAATGACGACGATGATGATTAACAAAAAATTACTGTTGTATTAATGAGATTTATTGTCTGTTCAAATGATTTCTACAGAATGGAAACCTGAAGTATGCAAACAAACGCAAACATTGACAGGAACGAACTCAATGTACTGGTTGCAGTCAGCAACATTTTATGCTTCTTGTATTAAAGAGGTAAGACATTCCTGTGAACATTATCATGTCACATTCCCTGCATTATTCTATTTCAATTGATAGCAAATGTTTCCCCTTAGCCTGAGACTTGAGAATTTAGAATGGGAACTCCGTGTGAAATCAGCTACATCAAACAGAAATGAAGATGAAAATTCACTTAACTTTTCGATGACAACGTATTTTCACCACGTAGTGCATATGAATAACAACAAAATACTTTGCTTCTTCAATGGTGTTTGTTAAATGATATAAAGATAACGTTGTCTATGCAAAATAAACAACAAATACATTTGCTATATTGTTCATGTTCTCCAGTTGACATTTGTTTAGAATTATTTTTCGTTCCAGTTTCCAACTCTATATGTAAGAGCCAGGCATAAACATATCCCGTTATAATCCCACCGCTCATAGGAAAAGTTATATTGCACAACCCAGTTGTGTTATTTTATAGGAATAATTTCATAAAAGACACATTTATTATCTTGAGACATATACACTAAGGATATTGCTGTGGCTGGTAAAAAAAAATGGGTCACAATAAAATAGGCGGGATATTTGCTTCGTTTCGAAGATATACACTGAGTATCCTTTCCTCGCTAAAAATGGGGACTATACAATGAAGATGATTTCGCCAAAAGTTTGTCCAATTTTTGCTTTAATCACCAAGGTTCACGAAATATGGATTTCTGTTTCTGTCTATATTAAAAAAGCAACAGTTGAGCAAACAGAACAAGTGTTTCTTCTCCCACGTAGGCTTCGTTTACACGAGAGCAATAATGTGTGTTTCAAAAGTCCATTTTCAAAGTATAGATAGGTGGTCAGCTTACACAATGCTAGGCTTATCTATTTTATCAACTTCAATATTTCTTGCAGTCGGTTTTTCAATGAAATTGGAATTTTATCTTTCTTCAATTCTGCTGCTCCAGATGAATATGTTTTATATATTCAAATCATTCAAATTAATATATTTTTTTCATATCTAACTAAGCTAAGGGATGGGGGAGTGCCACTTTGGAAAAACGTAAAGTACCCAAAAAGTTCCAAAAATTCTGTTGATACTACCCAAAAAGTTCTAGCAGGTTGATTGATTTTAAGTAAATACACAAAAATGATGCAAAATGTTTTTCAAAAATTCTTAAAAAGTCTAAGTTACGATACCCAAAAGCTCCAAACTTTGAAATCTCATACCCAAAATGTTTTTTATCAACTGGAAAAAGGACTCATAAAAAGTGGCACGTCCCCGTATAGCCGTCACAGTGGAGTTATCCCCCGGGGGACTAATCTCTGCCAGGGTTTCCTGTTTACGTCTAAAAGCGAGGACAATCCAGATATAAATTCACCCGGGTTTCGTGTTCAGTAGATCCATTTGTCGCATAAACACAGTTTTAGTTTCACAAAAATTAATAACGAACTTCGCTGTAAAAACCTGGCTCAAATGAACGTGCTGCTGAAGTAACTTGTTCAGACATCGATTTCATTGAAAATTCATTTCCGATCGACTTGACCACTCAGCTTTTTTAATTGTTTTACATTGAAATGGGTCAGTCTTAGCATGTTATATTTAATGAGAACCCCCAAATTTGTCTAATTCACATATCAACCAATCACAACTGCATTGATCCTCAAGGGTTTCGATCAATAGAAAGAGAAGCGTTCTTAGAAACTTGGGATCTAATCTATTATATTGTTAAAAAAATTTTGTTTTTTAAAATGCAGTATAACAATATTCCACTGAGCTGGAAAATCCAGTACATTTACACAGCAAAATTTGATATCCGAGCTTGCTCAGTGTGGATACATCATACGATACATAATTGTTACTGTTATATATTGTAAGTTAAAAATAGTCTTTTTTCTGTTTTTAGTTTGATCAAGATTCTTCTGCTGATGCCTGTTTGACAAAAAGTTGTCTAGAGGTAAATTTGACATACAGAGCCACCATGATATTAAGATCAAGGGCAGTACGATCAGACTGCTGCAACAGATGGATAGCCAGTTGTGATGGAGGGAAAGAAAAAATTATTTATAACATGATAACTAACACATGGATGTTTCAAATGATTGATTACAAATAATTACAAAATTAAATAGCTGCAAAAGTATACAAATAATTACGGATGTTGTCTGCTAGAGGTATTTCAACAATTGATGACAAAGTACATCCCCGTGTAGAATGTCGTAAGGAAATCATCCAGCTAGGACTTAGTTAAACCAATCGATTGTTACCCGATCCCAATAGAAGTAGTTGTATCAATAATATGTCGATTTACCATTACTTTTTATACTATCTTCTTTGATTTATTTACAACTGCCAAGAAAATGTTTTCTTTGCGTTGTATCTGCAGTCGACTAATCTGTAGAATTGTGGAATACCATGTGAACCTGTGTTTATTCAGGATTGAGGCTGTAAATAATTATCTTTTGTAATTTTATCAGTGTATCTCACCTTGCAAATATAAATGGATAACGCTACAAGAATGTGAAAGGTACTGCCCTGAGGTGAGTCTTTCTAGTTCAGCAGTTTGAGTTAAATAGAATCTATATAGATGTTAAAAGAATTATGCGCTTATAAAAATATCTGAATACAATCAAAGTGCATAAATCAAATTTACTTTCATCGAGGTTCTCAATCGTAATGTGAGAATAGGATTAATTATCATAATCTAAATCAATTGTTTTTATATTCGAAGAAAAAATGCTACAATTGGAAAAGTTATATTCTGATGAAAAAGGTCAAACGAATATACATTCAACAATAATAAACTATATTTCAGGACGTCCATCATTGTTTGTGAAAGATACAGTATAACCCACAAACATATAGCATCATGGGATGGATACAGGATATTCAAATACAGGTCTAAACATAACGTACATTCTCTAGATGGTCCGTGGGTATGGCCATCACAAAACAAATTTGGGCGAAATTTCATCAGAAGCTCTCTAAGGGCACATTTACATCCACAATATTCTATCACCTTTGCAATTACTCAGAAATTATTTGTCTGAAATAGACAGTTATGATCTAAGACAATTCTGTTCGGTCGGTTTGAAATACGGTATAGTATTTCAGTTCAACCATCGATGCGAAAACAATCCTTCGTCATTGATTTATTTAATATTTCATAAAAGCTTATTTATCAAACGTTTTTATAAAGTGCCGTTTGGTGTTGCAGCTTAACTTTTGATATGGCTTGCGAGGCCACATAGACAGTATTTGCTTGATGATTTTAGATCTTGCATTTATTCAAATTTTTCTTTATAGCATTTCATCACTGATAAACTACATGTGGAAAATATACGATTCAGATTATCTAAGATACAAGTTATATTACTCTCGAATTGTTTTTGTGAAGACAGTGTAGTAAATTGAAAACGGTGCAAGAAGCAAAAACAGTGTACAACTCGAAAAAGATGTCAAAAGTGATACCTAAATTTGATTTAGTGAGAGAGCAATGGTACTCAAAACGAGATAATATCAATGACAGCTAGAAAAACAAAAAATTGATCCCTTTCTGTAATAGATAATTCTGAATTTTAAAATTCCTTTCACAGTTACGATGTTTCAAGGTTAATGAGATACACCATAACCTAAAGACATCGTAATAATCAAAACCACAATTTTATACAATGGACATAATTAAATATACAAAACCATAATCAATAACCAATCACCTGTAAAACATAGTGCTCATATAGGATAGGGATGAATTGCTGTAGCTTAGTTGGAATAAATCGCCTGATGATAGCCTTCTGGTATGAAACTTGAAGTAGCGCGAATATTATAGCATGTTTCATTTTTGATTCTCATCCCATAAATGCGCTGAATATTTTCATTGGACACTATCACTATACCAAGAACTAGCGTGAAACAATCCCCTTATTATAACTATTGTATGATTATTAATTAAGTACATAATATATAATTCTACCCGGTCGTAGAATGTACATATCGTTTCTTTTACAGAAATCTGAAGCATGCAAAAGAGGATGCCAGATTTTTAACGATATATTACAAAATCCATCAAATTACCGTGAGTACTTTAATATGACACTCTATCAAAACATTCCCTTAGTGTAACACAATTTTATTTTGAATGAAATTATTATTTTTATAAGGTTAATTTCTGAAGAAGGTATTTCTTTAAGTGAAAATGGGGATGTCGAACGAAGGTTTCGATATAGTTCTTTTTCTTCCTGTTCTAAGTCCTGTCCTGTTCTGTCCTGTATTTGATTCCAATGTAATCTTTTGAGCTTTTGTTGGCTAGTTACATCTATCAAGTTATGATCACCATATAGAAATTCCCTCGAAATTTCAATGCGATACATCTTTAAACAGTTACTGATTTCCATTTTGAATACAATAAATTGAGTGAAAATGGGAACTTACAAAGCATTAATAGATGTAAGCAAAATTAAAGTAAGTTTAACATCACAAGTAGATACATAGATATCATTAATTATCATTCATTAATTAGATGTCAGTAATTATCATTCATTAATTAGATGTCAGTAATTATCATTCATTAATTAGATGTCAGTAATTAGACGAGGAGCTGGGCTATCAAAGACTCATTTATTTGGCGTCGAGGTTTTCAAGTTTACATGTTGTTTAATGAAAATTTATTATTTTATCCTCTAATATAAGCTTCTTTTGCGACAGGTAACGCAGTCACATCTCCGTCACCTATTCAACCAGCTCCTGAAGCCACATATATAACACCAACAACTTTTGATCTTGAATGGTCCAGCATACAATCAAATATCAATCCAGTATTGTACGTCGTATTCACAAAAATCGACCACTATTATGGCGAATCAGAATTCACAGGATTAACATTCGTGAGTCACTCAATTGTTATACAATTTAGAATAACAGTTATTCAGGCATAGTGTAACGCAGTTGAGTATACTTGCAATACATTAATAACACCTCGTAATGGCAATTTGATACAGAATCCGAATGATTCATTTGTGATCAAGTTCCTGGTACATAATTTTGGATGATTATATAAATTCCATTAATTTCGATTCGATTAAATATTATAAAGATGATAAATATTTGAATAAGTAGTGCTCGCATACATCAAACATCGTTGCTTGAAAATAGATTTCAAAGTAAAACATCAAATCTTCTAGATGGCTGCGAAAATAAATGTAATTCATTAAAGTTTCATTAGATAAAAACGTGATTTATTCCAATATTATCAAGTAAAATTTGCAGTACAACAAAGTTTCATAGAGAATTTTCACATAACGCTTATTTGAGAATATATATTCTGAATAAAGGCAGTGCTGCAATCGAAATACTGCGAATTTTCCATCTGCTTTGCATGTCGGACGAAGTAAAACGTCCTTCCATGCAGGTATTTTGTTTTGCTATTCTGATCAGCCCTGTTACGACATGCTTCGTTGCCTCGAGTTTTTATTGTTTTATATAAAAATTCAATTGTTCCCAATTTTACTTTTATTTTTTGTCTTGCCAAAATTTTGATTCAGGAAATTTAACTCAGCAAAACTTACAAAACATTGCTATTAGGTACAGTGCATCTAAAAAAAAGCTTTCTTACTTTTGTACCTATGCTCGAAGGACCGATACAAATTCTAAAATACTACTTGAAAAATAATCCAATAGGGTATAATTTGGATTTTCTTTTCTCGTCTAAACTGTATTCCAATTTCAATTTAATTAATCTTCAAAATTGAAAAATGTTTAAAGGTTTATTTTTTTATTATTTCAGGCTAATGTTACCTTTATCGAATATGCTAATGTAATTGGTTGTACGTTGTTTCCATCAGATGATGGTAACATCAATTATTTCAATTTCAAAGTGATAGCAGTTGATCAACATGGATGGTCAGGAGATATTTTAACAGCTTCAGAATCAGAAAATATTGGTATGTAAGCGCTTTTTACTAAATACTCGTCAGCGTTAATGCTATTATATAAAATCTACCCAAAAGCAATATTAATGGATCTCATGTATAGATGATGAATTGCATTGTATACTTATATCTGTATTCTCGTTGTTTACATGGTTTCCCATAAGATATATCATATTCAGTTACTTTCAGTCCAATCCCTTGACACTCTGCATGTGGTCTTACAAATTTCCCTTAATCCTTGTAGTAGTTCTTATTTTGATCTGCTTTCTAGTGATGTAGATCCTAAAAACTACTTGTCTTCCAGAACCTCAGTAGGATATGAAAATAAAATTGTTTTTCTCAAGTGGAAGATATACACATTTCAAATGTGATTCAAATATCTGATTAGTAGGCTCTTCTATAAAACATGTGATGACTAAAATTTCCAACAGTAGTTTAATTCCAACAGCCGAAACATCGGGTTTAATAATTAAACAATTTCAAAATCACTTAAGCAATTGTCTTGACTTTTGACATAAATTCAGCTAATCAATATGAAGAGTTCAAACACTCATTGTATTCAATGTTTTTGGAATACATATTTACGTTTGAATTTCACTATGCTGAGGGCCATGTAACTTATTTATCCATCATAGCAAGCAAGATAATGGTCATTGAGAAAAAGTAATCAACCTCCCCAGGCTTACGTCATGCCAGTTATCATTTCGTATACATTAGCTCAATCATTTATTAGTAGTTATGTATTCTGTTGTTAAAATACTTACTGCAAAGCAGTCATTATGAGGTAAGTCTATCATTCTATGATCTGTGATGATGACCGCTACCCATGCAGATACTCTGCTGAACACACATGATCCTCACTTCCTGAGAAACCTTATCACAGGGCTGATATCACAGGGAATTTCATTGAAGTTTAATCATTTAACTACATTTTTTGTTCGTGAACTTGATCATCATAAGTATTTCAAAATAAACATTGAAATATATCTGTGAATACAAAACACTGCACTAGCAAAATGAGAATAGGTGAATGGTAGTTAATTCCTTTTATTTTCACAGCGCCTAATATAACTAGCAAAGTCAAAGACCTAAAAATGTCAAGTGCTCCAGTACACTCTATTGTCGAAAGTTATAATGCAATCTCATTCAATATAACTTGGATTATACCGGAAGGTGAGTACTGGAAAATAAAAAAAATGTTTGTCTCATTTCTCTACATATATATTTGGTAGTAACACATTAGCAGACAAATGGACATGTGTGGATAATGGATATGCTTAGCTTGTCTTGTACTGATAGTTGATTTATACTAATGTACATATATCATTTTTCTTTTATCTTAGAGATGGATAAAGCAATTGAATTTCTGATTGAATATGAAGATAAAGATTGTGGCTTTAATGAATTTGGGATACAACGATATCATTATGTTTTGCCTGTAAGGATAAACCTATAATTCATTGTAAAATTCGAAACACTGCACAAGCAATCTGAGATTAGAGATGTTACTGACATTCTATTTATCTGCAGGGTCCTTAAATTGCAAATCTTACTTATAATAAAGAATTAAAGAAAGCAATAAAGTCACAGAAACATTTTGGGATAATAATTTTTGGAATAATACGATGTGATGAAATGCAACATAAATTGTGAAATTTATAAAATGGGCCATTCTTATAACAATTCAATAGTTTTTAAATATTTCCTTCTTTTGAATTTTAAAAGTTGGCGTTACTGCTGTAAAAATATACTTCAATTGTGATGATGAAAAGAAGGGGCTCAAAGAATTTTTTTAATGAGTTCCCTAATTTGATATCGTTGATAATGCATATATGTTGCAATGGCATCAGTGAAATTAGACACCGTTGCCACGACAACATGTGATTATGAACTTATTTCTATTTCAATAAGGTGTATCGGTACCAAGCCTCCTTCAAATATTTCTTTTAACGCTTTTAACTTGCTACATAAAATATTTTAATTAATTGTTGAAGATTTATTTACGTCGATTCATATTGCTCCAGTATAGTCAACAGCCCCAGTGAAGGTTCATTTTGAGGATAATTTAAGATCATTAGATGAACTCATCAGATATTTCTGCATTTCTGGTCTGCATTCCTATCCCCTTTAACTCAAATGGTAGTTTTAACGTAGATTATAAATAAGATGTCATTGATAGCAACATCATTAAGAAAGTTAATGCAACCTCATTTCCTAGAATCAACTACGATACCAAGATGTGACAAATTTGCAATTAAGCAACTAGTAGAACAACTTGTTCTGTTATCAGATATTTATCCTTATACTGTCCCCTACAATTAATTGATAATACAGTCTTGTAGAATATTACCATATACTTCAGTTTTTCTTCTATACTACCTGACTATATGATTATATGATAAACTGCTGTTTCATTTACGTTTTATCTCGTTGTAACATACTTCTTATGTCTAGGGTGTGAATGGAACGAGGATACCAATAGAGAACTCTGCAACAGATGGATTAGCTGGGTGCAATATTACAATCAGTGTAATGCTATTTGAGAATTTTACAATACAGACAATGACTGCTATAGTCTTATTTTCACACAGACAGTAGTGTATACCATAGCCCTTCACACAACATATCCAAATTATTCAATTGAGAGAATACTTCGAATGAAAACTGCTATTCCTGTTCCATGTGGGATATGATATGAAGTTTTTAATATTTCTGAATATTTAGTCAATTATGTCAAATTCACACTTTGAAATTGAAAATGAAAAGCTCACTACATGCAAAACTGTTCGAAGCAGAAAGCATTGATAACCAATTTAAAATTGTAATGCTGGTAACATGAGCACAGGAGGATACCAACATTGAAATGACTGAAATAACGTAGCCTTGCTTGAATATTTTTTATCAATTGGTCAACGACCGAACGAGTGTAAATCAAATGACTATAGCAATTCCGAGCAAAATAGTGTTAATAAAAGCCCTGTCAATAACATCAATACTTCAGACAATAGATCTAGGCCCGGGTCTAGGTCAAATGTTGGTGAAATCTCATGTTGCAAGATAATGGATTGCTATAAGTAGATGAAAACATTGTAGACTTTATTACCAATGAGTTTTTCAGAGTTACAGTGTCTTGTATGTCTTAATTTATGGATAATACTTAAATGGGAGCACTATATTTTCCCGACATTTTTTAGAATATCTAACAATGAAACAATGACATGATTATACGACGCCGCCTCTCTTAGGTGCCAGTATCAATGTTTATTATGAATACAATCAAATTGATCGTGCACATTTCATTTTTTCGTAGGTATATCCTTTGACAGGCTGCTTTCGTGGTCCTCCTACTACAATATACTACAAGTATGAAGGTATGTATGATTAGTTTTGCTAATTGATAAACCAAAACTCAGCAGAAGCTGATAGTTTACCAGCCATACATGCGCTCAATAAGTATGGGTTGTATAACGAATATATTGCCGATTGGGAGCCAAAGCTCCAATGTATTACTCTGTTTCACATATTTACATTGATCTATAGCTCGACAGTGTGGCCCGCAGCCTATCATTCAGATGATTGATTGGCAATGTAAATATGGATCGTATCTCTAAGCTATTCTAAGTCATAAACCAAGAAAGGGATGTTGATTTCTTTCATAGCTATTCTACTTTAATATCCCCTACTATCAAATTGAATAGAGTATGATTAAGAATTTTCATACAGTTGTGAATTTTCAAATTTAATGATACTTCATTGAAAGAAAGAGAGACTCAAGGACTATGAAATTAGTCCGTTACCCTGATTGACTCTATGTTTCGAGTAAGAACTCTCTGCAGGCATTCATACCGTTATTTAGTAGTTGAATGATCTATATACTCATGATTGTTATGAAAGAGGTATAACTTTGATAATGAATAAACCGTCTGGTAAGCATCCTTTCTCGAAACACAGAGTAAAGGACAAAACTAGTAATCTTTCGCTCACTCTTCCTAGATGATTTATATTTATTGCAGGTTGTGAATCTCTGCCTAATGACGATTCATTCAATTGCGTGGTAAGCACTACAGGTACGTATTGTGCATATCATCTTTTTTATATGTCCCTGTAAAATTGTACACAAACATTTCAATATAATATCATGTGATCTATTGAGTCGATATCAATACTTATAACACATGCGTCACCCTGATCTCCTAGCCAGTGCTTTTTTAATCAATAGATCATCTAATAGTTCTTCTAAAATTATGTAATTGTAAACTTCAACAACAAAAAAGTTCCACAGCTGATATGAAGGTCCTAGGAAATTTCAAGTTATACAGCTTCTTATTAGGTAAGATGCTACAGTTTAGAGAGTTTGATGATAATATTAATATAATATTATTCTCGCCATATTGATACAAGTAAACTCTTATTGGCAAGGCTTTCACACCTTGGAGAACCAAAAATATTGATGATCCTCCTATAGGAAATGCCTTGTAATTGCTGACCAATTAGCATTCAATTACATAAATTATTTTATCATCCTTAAATGTAGAATCAAGGCATTACGCAAAATGGATATTGAAGAAATTGTGCTCAGAATAGAGTAAACTCTGCACAGAGAATATAATAATAATTATATACTACGATATAGCAATTGATTTAATACCCATTTCCAATTGTTCTCTTGTTGCCGTAATTTTGTAATTTTTTATTTTAACCAATCAGTAATCAATATCAGTTTCTCACACGTAAACAAAACGATATTACCAATCATATTGTTTGTATCATGTTTCTTCACGTGCGAGGAAAATGATATAACAAATCAAAATCCACTTCATTCCATTTCATCCACTTCAAATTTGTATTCATTAAAACTGAATTTTTTGTTATTAATTTATGCAACACTATTCATGAAAATGAATAAAATAATAATTGTTGCCGGAATCTGAATAAATCAATAAACCCACATCATAAATCATAAAGCTAAACTAAACAAAATAAGAAGCATACCTCATCTAAGCATAATATAAAATCACTTTTTCAATCACAATAATAACAATACTATCGTTGATGTTGAAATCTCGCTGGATATTACATCTTAATCACTTATAATAGTCATTCTATGTGATTCCAAAAGATAACGTCCTTCGTGAAAAATGGCTGACTGGAATAGAAACAGCTGTTTTCGAAATTACCAACGATTACACAGCCAACAATATTTTCTTGCTTCAGCCTCAAGTCATCTTTATTCAAAGTTTCCGTTTCAATATTAAACGAGAGAAACACATCCAATAACAAACTATTGACTTGCTAGCTGCCTATTTTGAATACCGAAAACGCAAGGCAATCATGCCCATCATGCACCAGTGCTTTAATTTAGGCCTGGATTATACAGCGCGCTTTCGAGCGTGCCGTGCTTTCGTTTACAGTAAATTGAAAGTTGGCTCGCTGTCGGCGCGCCCGTCTAACTTGAAATGGCTCGCTGTCATTAGCACGGCGCGCTCCAAATCGAAAGCTCGCATAGGAAGAGCGTGCTTTCAGTTGAAGGCGAACTTTCATTTCGACATTCCAGGGATTCATCTAACCATATTTGGTAAAAGCCGGGGGTTGATGCCGAGAAAGAAATGTCTAGCCTCTTTTTCTCTGCCGTTGCCTAGATACAGTTCCGTTTTGCAAGTAAACAGATGAATAAACATTGATTTTTTTTCGAATTATAATCGAAATCCACAAAATAATAATAGGAAAACTGCTCAGAGCATCTGTACTTCTCAATTGAAGAGGAGAAAACTTTCAAATAGTATAAATTAGACAAAGTTATATATATATGCTCTTCAGATTAGATATAAGCCACTGTCTTGTAATTGTAGGATCATGGTAGGTTAAAAAACTATCATTGTACGATAATCACAACTATTTGATGTCGAATTGTGATAAAGATCACCTTTTGAAGCAATAAATTTATTTCACGAAAAGCGTACACTTGTCAATCAAAAGTCTTTTGAGATATTTTCTTACACGTCATCATGTAATTCACAGGAAGTTTTTACACAACTTTTGAGGACGGCTCGCTGTATAACTAGACATTTTCAAAAGCGCGCGCCTTCAAATGAAAGCGCACTCGAAAGCACGGCACGCTCGAAAGCGCGCTGTATAATCCAGGCCTTAGCCTGGTGCAAGCCGTCTATTGATTTTACAATTCAAACTTTTAAATTTCCGTACAAAGTTGTCTTTTAAAGCTGCACAAGTCAATTGGAAACAGAAATACTCCTTCTTGTTCTTATTCGTTAAATGGTCATGTACTACCGAGTTAGTCTTGCCACTAAAGATATTGGTGTTATTATAACCCCTGGTCTTAAAGTATCTCGACATTATTTAAATGTATTTGTTGTTCAAATGATTCTCATCTCGCGATCCACTGCTTCTTATCAAATCGTTCATTGCCTATCTCCGGCCAATTGTGGAAACTGATGCACAAGCTTGGAGCCCTCAAATGTTGAAAGACATTGTGACTACTATTAAACCCAGCGAAAATTTACAAAACGAGTATGTCGAAAAGCAAATCTTGGTGATTTAAATTATAAAGAACGATTAGAAAAATTTTTCTCATCTCTCTTGAGTTAAGGAGGATCAAGTTTGACTTACACATCTAATAGCCTCATTCCATCACGGCCCTCATTTCCGCGCGGCGCTCCAGTGAGGGCCTAATAAAATTTAACATGATGTTTTCTCCTTTTATTTTGTATTCTACGCCAATAAAAGACCTTCATAATGTTCATACAGTCCTTCGAGATAATGTCATCTATTATCTATAATTCTGTTGCTCCAATTTGATCCAAAATAATACCGTAAACTTGACGTTTTTAGTTTTGTTCGACAGTTTGTTTACAAAATGTTGAAATTCAAAATAGCTGAATTCCGCAAATTTCAATTTCTGTTCACACCTCGCTGTATTGTTCTTCGATGGGCCGACCAACCAACACCTGGCTGTAACTCATATGACACCAAGGTGCGCTGTGATTGGGCACACCATATTTTTGATTTCTGGCACACTTTTTAACCTTAAATTTTATTAGGCCCTCACTGGAGAGCCGCGCGGAAATGAGGGCCGTGATGGAATGAGGCTACACATCCAATATAAAATTTTGAATGGTCTAGTTGACCTACCAATTGAGGACTTATTTACTTCGCTGTGACTATTTGACCGGCAGTCGCAGCCATTATGGATACCAACGCATGCATATCATGAGCGAACAGCAACTTACAAACATTTTGGAATATAAATAATGAAAATAAATTAAAAATTTGGAACAACCTGGACTCGAACCAGCACGACCTGCACACCAGTCAGACGCATTCCGAATGAGCTACACCAACCGACGAGAGCTGATGGAACAGAAATGAATTTTAGATCGACAGGGTGGTTATCACGTGACCTGGCCCTAACTCTAAACGAGTTGTTATCACATGATCGGACCCTAAACCTAACCCTAACCCTGGGAGGAGTGAAACACATGATCGAGTGAATGGCCTAATTGACTGTCTGTTAGATTAATACCTGTAAATAATACTATTAGACATTCTTTTTGTTATAGAGTAGTTGAATGGTACAGCTGTTTACCAGAAGAAGTAGTTGAATCTAATACATTACTAACATTCAAATATCGTCTAAATAAAGTAGACTTATCAAATCTACTATTAGTCTCTTCAGGAGAGAATTTGAATGAAAAACTCACTGGGGGAATTTCATCTTATGTCGAACGCATGCTGATACGAACGAGTCGCAACTCCTTCGTATATTCAATATAGTTTTGTTTGCTACTATTTGTAATGGTTTTTACATATTGACATTTAACATTATTAGGTTAACATTTATTAGTATTACACATGCATATATAGTATTTTCGGATTTACCAGTGTCTTCGTATTATCCGTAAAGTTACGCATGTATATATGGCTAGGCTTTTGTTCAGTTTTAGCAAGCTTAAATTGATATATTTTTATATATATTCAAACGTTTTTATTTTGATTTGTCTATAGGTCTATTACCAACGACATCGCCATTCAATACCGATCCCATACCGTCTTCAATTCCACCTGGTCCTCCACAACCATCAATACTACCTAATACTCAAGAAGGCAATGAATCTGGAAAGATAGGTATGCACTCTCTTTCAATTCAGATCATGTCCTGGATAATATCTAAAATTAGTCTTCGTTGACAATTTCAGCTATGAAGGTGTACGCTGATTCAAGTAGTAATAGAAATTACAAATTACAATTACAAATTTGATTAAATGTAGTAGTACTGCTATTCTGTTCTGAGATTGTAAGCAAAATATTGTCCTAACATAAATTGATTCAGTACATTAACTCCTCTGACATGAATCCTCCTTATGCCCCTTGAAATCTTTGTTCTGTTAGAAACAATAATCTTCAAACTAAACCTTGTTTATAAGCTGGGTAAATTTTAGAGGGCGAGATTTAGCAAACAACAAAACATCAAGATAGCTTATGTTGCTCTATTTTTCATTCAAGCATATTAGTTTTACATAGCTGTAGAACACACTGCTGCGTGTGCCTGAGCTACAACTGTTAATGTGATTAGCTTAATGAATATTTAAATATTACATCGTAATTTTCGTTATCGTACTACTTGCGTCCCATCGGATAACTATGTGCATAGCCCATTCTTTTTCTTTATGACAGATTCAATTTCGTAATTCGACGGATAGGTGTGGAACTTCCTCGTTGACTGTTGTCTTTATATTTGTATTTCCCTTGGTCTTGGCCTTGATATTTGCCTTGGTCCTTGATTCACTTGAAACGGATTATATCTGAATTTACAAGATGGCTGTGACGACCTTCAAGGACCTCAATTGCGGTTGCAAAAGTACCGTAATTTTTACCTACATATTTGTACCTCATAGTCCTCATATTTTCTTACCCCTCTAAATCATAACCATAGTCATAAGGAATTACAATGTTGGTCCTGCCATAGGAAATAAGAGAATGAATCCAATCTACCGGTTCTGCACTAAGTATTAAATCATAGTTTTGATTCTGCTCAGAAAGCGTCATCACGTGCGGTAAGCTGAGTCGTGAGACCAAACCTTTAAACATTTCTCAGCATTTTATAAATACAACTTTTGGTGACAGTAATTCATTGAGGGTTCAGTTTGCTCACCTATACGTGAGCTACGGCATTAAAATTGAATTGCCTGATAAACCACAGCATTTTCTTGTAATTTATTCAATTTGAATGGCTATAAATGCTTTAAGGGATTCTGCTAGCTCTTGTGAATACCTTTAACTGTTTTTATCCCTGAGGGTATACTCTGCTAGTACCCATGACATGCATCTAGGATTGTAAAGACGTACATCGTGTACATGGTATTTGTAAACTATGTCAATAGCTGTTTCACCAGCGCATTTGATCATCCGCTGTAGCTTTCTGAAGTCAACAGCGAAACATGCTATAGTCATACATAACACCATTTTCATCAACAATAAGCATGGAACGGTAAAGATCTGGATTTTCTCGTGTAGAGTCAGCTGCTAATAAATTTAGTTCTGATTTATTTTGATTGCATCACCTCTAGAAATTACCTTATTAAGAGCTGTTTCCAAAGTACGTTAAATCAGTATACACCTTGGGGGCGCAGCTGAGGGTAATGGTGCCATTTGAAATAAATATACCAAAATGTCTTCTACTATGCTGTGGTATAAGATATCATAACTAGGAAATTCCACTATGTGTATGTACAATTGAATTATTTAGGGGAGATTAGGCGTTCCTGCAGTGATAATACTTGTAACGGAACCATAAGCAGGAACTATTTCCCAAAATATTTCCACCATTACCTAACCATCGTAATCTCAGAGTGCGTTATCACAACTTGCGATGTATACATGTGGTTTCTTAGAGTCAGACCTATGTATATGACCGCTAGTTCTCAGCGATATGGCCTACTACAATATCACATCTCTGGAATACTGTTAACTGTTAACTGCTAACTGTTGCAGATTGTGCAACTACAGCAAGCAAGATTCTTGATTTTATTTAATAATGTTGATGTTGTTGAAACTGCAGAAATTGTTGGAATCATCGGAATAACATTTGGTGGTCTCATATTTGTTATTGCTTTGATATGCATCATATATTGCTACAAAAAGAAGACTAGAATGATGCTTGACTTTGGCCTAGATGATCAGGATGAGTAAGTTACATTGGTTTTTTTAATTAACTATTCTATTTGAAGTGATTTCTGTTTACATAGTAATTAATATTTCTATATTAATATAATTCAAAATGATGTCATCATCAATATAGAGATTAGTAACAATCAAACACTTCAATCTACGTGTTTGAAAATTAGGAGTATTCTTAACACATTTAAAGTCATAAAAGCTTTGATAATTTCAACAAATGATAATTCATCACTTTTGATGGAAATTATCTATATGAGTTGAATATGAAGCGTCTCTCATCAAATCGGGTAGCTATTCAAATATATTACAAAATGTTATGCTGGTTAAAAAATAATAATTATTTATACTTATCATATACTTATCTCAGAATAAAAATTATGAGATTAGGATCAATATAGTGCCTACTATCATATAGATATTTAGTAATGATAACTGATTTGTTTTCCTTCAGAGCCATTGACTTGGCTGATTTTGATAAATGGGAGATTCTCTCGAGAGATATTATTTTTGGAAAGGTTCTCGGGGAAGGGGCGTTTGGCAAAGTGTATCTTGGAAATGTGAAGGGTGAAACGAGGCAAAGTCAACTTAAAGAGCTTAAAACCAGTGATAAAGTAATCAAAGTAGCGATAAAAATGCTTCAACGTAAGTATTGCGAGCTGTCTTGCTACATATACCTATAAATTTCTTAAGGGCAAATATCTTTGAACCAAAACTATATAATATATTGGTTCTTTGTTAAATGCGATCGCACAAACATGCATCAAACTCAAATATATTTGAAGTGGCGTATTTTTGGAGAATTAAATACCAATAAGATATAAGAAATGAAAACACTTCAGGAAACAAATTTCTAATCTGATTTATCTTTGTCCAATTGATCTACAAAATTTCCAAAGCGGTTAAGGTTTCGCATGGTTTTATCCATTGACGTAAAGGTGAGATGATGTATCTTCATCATTATCATCATCATCATCATCATTATCATCATCATCATCATCATCATCATCATCATCATCATCATCATCATCATCATCATAAATCAGAAGCCCAATAACTTCTACATTATCTGTTTTCAAAGCTTTTCATCAAGCGAGAGTTCAATAAACAACTGAATGTTAAATTTTAGTGGAAACCGACTACGGTACTATTTGATGATCTGCATTTTGATTGGTGGCGCAAGCTCTCTCACAAATCTCAAAAAGTAAAAAAAGCGATTTGCAAATGTTTTTGAATCAATTTGATATGAGAGTCATATGAATTCCGTGCCAGAAAAAACAAAGCAAGCATCATAATATTAGATGAAGTTGTTCAATGGTAGGCTATGCATACACAATATTAATCTGATCTAACAACCTTATGGCAATGTTTTCGTCTCTACTTTATTGCAGATTAATTCGCTAGTAAGCTAAAGTTTATAAACAACAAACTTTTATATTAGAAACTGCAAGGATTTAGATATTTTTAGATCCTCAATATTTACAATTCTCGAGTTTGCTATTCTGCGTGGTTGTATTTTTGTAACCAGTATCAGTATTAATACCCAACTGTCAAATTAAAATTAATCCTCCAAATCACGACGCTGCAATTCCTTTGATTGACGGTTGTATTTAAAATTAATTTTGCAAGAAGCGAAAAGTTGTTGAATTTCTTCCTTTTGATATGATTTGTTTGTACCACTAGCTCGTTTCTACTTTCTACTCCCCTTGTTGTCCACCATCTTGAATAGTCACCTCGGGGGACCTCGGTGGCTATTCCACCGTAGCTAACTCGGGCTCACTGTCTACTTGTTATATATATGACATCAATCTATAGAGATGCCATTGCTGTAAGTAATCCATTCATGCTATATAACTGAAGATAAATTTGTTTAACATGGATCATAAATAATGTATCACAATTCTGATACGCTAATTTATGAAACTTAATCACAAGCGTCATATGAGTAGCTATTTGAAGTCATTTTTTGCTATCTTGTACCTTTTTAGCACATTGCAAGCACGAAATTGCAATTTAAAATAAAATAATTTATCGTTTTTGTTCATATTTCTAGCTGCGGCTGGTGAACAACAGAGTTATGAATTTCATGAAGAAATAAAATTAATGAAAGAAATAGGTCATCATAAAAACGTTGTAACTATGTTAGGCTGTTGTACACATTGCGAACCGATGTGTCTTATTGTTGAATATATGCCAAATGGGGATCTACTGCATTATCTTAGAAAGAAGAGAGGTAACGTAAGTATCAAAGCGCTATGGTTATTACATTTACGAAACTTGCGATGAAGACTAACTTTGGTATATATTCTGTATAAAAAAGGCTAAACATTTAGACGGTATCACCCTACCGCGTGCATGCATATCAATCCTCTGTTTCTTGAGCAATCAACTATTCTCCTATTTCCACAAATCTATTTCAGGCTCTTTTCACTTGGAGAAGTGATGTATAGACCCCAGAGAGACACAATGGATACTAGTATGAGATGTATACACCCCTTTATCCACTGATCTCAGTCGTTACTCTGCAGATCCATTTAAGCAGATTTCCTGGCTGATTGGCATCGACTATCGATGTGTAACGATGTGCTGCACCTTTGAAAACATAAATTCACTCTGGACAGCTTCATCCGGAATACTTAGAAGGAAATCATTTGATGTTTTAGATAAAGCCGAGGCTGACTTGAACATCCTGTGATTTCAACCACAGTTGATCATAGATATTATCACATCTGAATTTTACTTGCATCTGTGATATTCCTCAATAAGCTTGCCTGCAGAACTTACGGGAACAAAATCTAACTTAATCATCAGTAAGGCCTATCTGAGTTAAACTGCTTGATCTGACAGGAATGTTTTGATACAAAAATAAAGGAAAACCATTTGTTTATATACCAATCATCGTTCGCTTGAACAAGCCTTGTACCAGTCAGGGATTTGATGACGTTTACATCTATAATTCAAGCTAATTCAAGGTGACAAAATGTCAGTAATAAATCAAGCATAATGATATTTCAAGGAAATTATGCTTACTTAGGAAATATGCACGCTATGTGTATGGTTAGTTTATTCCTATCGAGCACATCAAGCTTGTGTTTATCAAGTGTATATTCATTATTAACGATGAAAATTGATTTTTTTATTCATTTTCATTGCATAGTACTGCCTTTAATGAAAATGTGTCGAGGTCATATGAATTGAATTTCAATTAACTAGAGTATCGTATTAATTCCAATTACAGGAGCTAGGGAATACATTCCAAAAGATTAATTCAGACACTTCAGTTCCACGTTATAACTTCAGCGACAATCCTTCGCAAAATGCACTTCGGGTAAGTAATATTAATCCTACTAATGAAGAAAAATCTCTAATTCAGTATATTGACTAGACTACCTGTTTAACAAATGACGTCGATTCCGAAATGACCATAATCTACGACATTAGTGAAACTCTATTTTTTTAATGAAAAGATTATGAAATGAGTTGTGGATCAATAAACTAATGTAACTTAATTGAGTGAGTAGGTCACTTGTATATAATCATTCATCAGTAGTTGTGTCCTACGACGGTCAAAGGACGGTTAAACTGGAGCTTATTTATTATTCAACATTACACATAGATGTTACAGAATTCACATAGGGTGACGACGTTAGTTACACAAAGAATACAAGTTCAAATATAGAAGAGATAACAGCTTGATGATTAGAGATTACATTATACAACATCCCCTCCCAACTCTGATGAATGGCAATTACTCTTTGAAAATCTTTTACAAACAGATTCTAGCAATTTACGATAATACATTTAAATAAAATCGCTACGCTGACTACTTCTTCATGTGCGTCTTTCATATAGCTTTATCATTTTACTGAAGTTGTCTCGTTGTGTTCTTGTTGGCTGATTTGTCTTAGTAGAGGTGATTTCAACGTGCTCTTCCCTTTGATATCTCCTTGTGTTTCTTTTAATTAAACCATAAACTGGAGTATATATAGATTATATTAGATGACGTAATAATCTAGTAAGGCATATAATTAAGGTTTCACGATGTTAAGAGATTGAGTCTAGCTGGCTAACTGTCATGAACGTTTGTGATTTATCTGCGTATATTCCATGGCGCTGTGATTTTGATATCAACAAATTTTATGTTGTTATACTTTACGTGGATATTCTTATCTGTTTTTGATATTTAATGTTATTGTTATCATGCCAACTAAAGCCGAGTTAGAAGAACTTCTTGTCAAAGAGACACAACAAACGGAAGCTTTGCAAGCTCAAATGGCCGCGATTGCGAATCAAAATATATCATCAAATTCCACAGAAGCAACTATTACCTCGACTCCATCGTATAATCCTCCATTCGCTAATCAAGATTGAGCTAGAATAATGTGGACAATTTTAGCTCAACAGCAAGAGCAACAACAAGCATTCCAGCAGGCATTAACTGCAATCGTAACGACCTTGCATGTCAAACAAGCCGAATGAACAGACTTCAACACCAAGTGGAGCTGCTGAAAGAATGGATCCGCCATTATTAAAAAGTCCTGACACTTTAACCTTAGCAGACTTCAGAGATTGGAGGGAAAGAGTTTCGGGATATGCAGCTGTAACTCGCTTAAATAATGATTGCGACATAATTGCGTGAAGAGGCATTCTACGTTCTGCACTTCATGACAAATTGTTCAATCTGTAGAAAGGTTTTGAGACATTCCAGACGACGCTGACGTCAATGCAATTATAGAGATAATGGGAGTTTATTTGCTGAAAAAAAGAAACCCTTTGCTGGGCCGACGTGAATTTCACGGTCGTGATCAACACAGTGGTGAGTTCATTGATCAATACCACGCCGTACTTCGCCTTCTGGACGAATCATGTGGGTTTGCACCCACATTAAGTTGGAAATCATGCACAGATGCATCAGGTCTAGAAGATGGTTTGCGTGATGAACGTATAAGTGATCGTTTAATCTGTGGTCTAATAAATCAGGACATCCAACAAAAGGTTTTGGCAGAAACATTTGAAGGACTAACCTTAGCCCGAACGTTAGCTCTGTGTACAGCATTTGAGGCAGGAAAAAGCACTCAATCTCAGCTGACCCCTCAAACACAGAACATCAATTTTGTTAAGAAACAACCCAAGTCACAGAGAGACACTTTTAAGAAAGGCAAACAGAAAAAGGCTGAGACTCCATCAACACCCAGCAATAATAATAATGCAATCGTTGTGGAAAACCCCCCTCCCACCCAAAGGAGAGTTGCCCCGCCAAAAATGCCCAACTTGGATTTTGCACCAAGACAGGAAATTGTATCAAAATCAGTACTCAGAATCATGTGTATGTCAATGCAGTAAATAATGCAAACATAACACTTAAGATAATAACTACTTCAGAGAAAGGCCCCTCTGACATAGAGTGGTTACCTGACAGTGATGCTGCTGTTGATGTTATATCACGCATAGACCTTGACAAGTTGCAAGAAGATCTTTTCCTCGATCCGCAGCCATCAAATCAGTCGCTGTTTACTGAAGATAAGAGCCCCTTAGCAAGACTGGGTCTCTCCCCCATGAAATTACAATTAGGGGATAAGACCTACATTACTAAAATTCATGTGGTCGAACAATTAAACTTACCACTTCTAATCAAGGAAGGTTGTATAGCATTGGGACTGCTCCCCCTAAAATGACCAAAGCAGATAAATGTGGCCCAAGTATCCCTACAGAAGAAAGCCCAATCCCTCCCCTCCCCCCAGGTAACCCAAATGCCTCACCCAAAACCCAATAATTCTATGGATAATCTCATTTATGAATTTCCAGAAGTATTTCAGGATGAAGGTCCTCTACGAGAGATGGATGGTTCACCCATGAAGATTGAGCTCACATCTGATGCTGTTCCAATCAAAAAGCTGAAGGCGTATAACATACCTTATCATTGGAAAGATCAAGTTTGCCCAAAAACTACACAACATGATCGTCAAAGACATCCTTGAAAAGGTACTACTAGGTGAATCACCAGAATGGGTACCTCCCATGGTTGTTGTACCCAAAAATCATTTAAACGAACCAAGAATAACTGTCGACACCAAGAATAACTGTCGACGTATCTAGTCTCAACAAATACGTCAAACGTCTAGCTTACCCAAGCCTTCCTCGTACACTGGTGGCTCAAATACGACAAGGTATGAAATTCTTTACTACATTAGACGCTCGTCAAGGGTACTGGCAGGTACCCCTATGCAACAAAGCAAGACCATTAACAGCATTCGTCACCACGTGGGGATGTTACAGGTTTCGAAGGAACGTCAGTGAATTGATTAGCGCTGGAGAAGAACACAATCGTAGAGAAGATGAAGCCATTGAAGGGATCTCAAACGTCATAAAAGTTGTAGAAGATGCATTAATCTACGACACCAACTTGGCCGACCATACAGCTAGAGTGAAGTCAGTCATCCATAGATGCAAAGACTTTGGCATCACTTTAAACAAAAAGAAGATGTCCTATGCCCAACCATCAGCTGATTGTTATCGCAACTGCTGGCTACACAGTAAACTCAGATTTGGTGAAATCGCTAGTCAACTTCCCGGTACCGAAAAACCGGTCAGACGTCCGTTCTTTTTGTGGATTGGTGCAACAATTTGAAGCATTCTCAGCCGACATAGCACGACTATCTCAGCCATTACGTGCACTTCTTTCGCCGTCATGTACATTCCTTTGGGAAGGAAATCACCAAGAAGAATTCAATAAACTCATAGAAGCATTGACAAGCCCAGGAGTTCTAACTCCTTTTGACCCAACTGCAAACTTGAGGTTAGAAACTGATGCCACTCAATTGGTATAGGTTTAGGTTTCGCCCTGTGGAGTGAGCAACTAGATGGTGAACCATGGAAGTTACTTCTATGTGGCTCACGCTTCGTCTCTGATGCAGAATCAAGATACTCAGCTACAGAAATAGAGCTGACAGCAGTAGTATGGGCAGCCCGAAAATGTCAATCATTTCTATAAGGAACGAAATTGGAACTCATTGTAGATCACAAGCCTCAGATTTCAATCTTGAACCATAAGAAATTGGACCAACTCACGTCATAAAAAATTGTTCGCCTAAAGGAAAGTTATCCAATCTACAATTCACAGCAATTGTTTCCAGTGACACAACCAGATGACGAAGATCTTCATCAAGACATTGACATTGATCACTTTGCTTCAGCAGCACAAAACCAAGTCATCCATGCAATCGATACAGGCATAAAGATCGTCACTGATGCTACACTACAAAAAGCCAAAGACGCCTCATTGATCGACACCACTCATCAACAGCTGCGGTCTGCAATTCTTAACGGATTTCCTTCACAGAAAAGGGAAATCAGCCTAGCATTGAAGCCATACTGGACTTTCAGAGAAGAGCTGTCAATGTTAGACGAAACCATTATTTTACATGGGAAAGAATCTTGATACCAACAAGTCTACAAAAGAGTGTACTAGAAAAATTACACGCAGCACATCTTGGCAGAGAACGCACTCTAGAACGTCCAAGACAATGTGTATCCTGGCCATTACTGCAAGATGAACGCCCCATTATACCCGGCGAATCAATATCCAGTGATCTATTCTCACATTGTGGAAGAAGTTATCTGGTTATCACAAAAAAATTCAGCGGATGGCCTCTTGTTATCGATGGTGGCAATTCCATTGATAATGAAGAAGTTATGAACTCACTCCTTGGCTGGTTCTGTACAATGGGCGTGCCCGACAGAGTCACTACAGATGGTGGTCCACAGTTCTCCAGTACAAAATTTACGGATTTTGCAAGGAATGGGGAGTAATATTTGATCCATCATCGCCTTATCATCATATAAGAAACGGATATGCAGAAGCTGCAGTCAAAACAGTAAAAGCTATTGTTGACAAGACAACCTCAAAAGGAAGTCTGAAGACAAAAGACTTCTATAACGCCATCCTCTAATACAGGAACACACCTAGAGGAGATGGACTGAATCCAGCTCAAGGATTGTTTGGCCGACCATTACGGACAAGAATTCCAATCAATCCAGCCATGTTCAAAGAAGACATCAAGCAAGAAATTGAAGCTGCCGAGAAAGCTGTGACTTCTCTTGAGGCGAAAGCTAAAGAACGCTATGATCAGCACGCAAGACCACTAACTGAGCTAAAAGCAGGTTATATTGTTCGAATACAGCATCTATCAACCAAACGTTGGGATCGAATTGGCGAAGTTCTGTCTCAGCATCCAAGAAAGCGCAGCTACTACATTAAAACAGAAGCTGGCCGTTTATTCTGGAGAAACAGAGATTTCCTGAAAAGATATTATGGCCCAAAAACAACAACACAACCATCAACTCCAACTACTCATCTCACAGGAGAAGATGAAGAATCACACAACATAAGGAGTAGTGGAAGAATGATCAGACCCCCTGAACGGCTTAACCTGTAAGGGAGGGTATGGAGTCTATATAGATTATATTAGATTACGTAATAGTCCAGTAATGCATATACTTGAGGTTTCATGTTGTTAAGAAATTCAGTCTAGCTTGCTAACTGTCACGAACGCTTGTGATTTATCTTCGTATATTCCAAAACAGAGGTGATTTGGCTTGCTTATTTTCTTATGCTTCGAATTGATTGAAGTGGAAGCCCAATATGGGACGACAAATTGTCGTATAGCTGGCTGGACTATGAACGACATTGACTCCCAGCGAACACAACGACAGTCAAACTGGAACTAATTTATTATTCAGCATCACACATAAATATTACAGGATTCACATGGGGTGATTACATTAATTCTTTTTAAGTTATTTTGACAGTTCTCAGATTTAAGTCTAGTTTTATATATGCTTTTCTTTGATAAGACTGCTGCACCTTCTTAAGTTCCTTTATAAAGACAAGGTAAGGCTTATTTGACAATTATCTTACTTCAATAGTTCAAATTTGAACTGAAGTCATTTTGATAGAATCAGTCATATGCAGAATACTGAATTCTATCTCTATGATTGTTTTGATTGTTTTGCTTCCTAGTTTTTATCTTTTGTAACATAAAAGTAACTTATACAATATTTGACATTAATTCGTATACAATAGAATCTTGAGTAAATTAAATTTGTTTCACCAACATTTTGTAAAGGAGATATCTCTTTTGCTCCAGGTTACAAGCTACCTACATCCTAGATATGAAGCATATAATCAGTAGAGAAAACTGAATTCCAAATCTGTATGCATAATCTTGTATATCAAATAGTCCAGGGGCCGAGAGCAAGCAGCATAACATTGTCGTTGGACACCTACACAACCGGCCCAGATTCAAGCCGAAATGAATGATATACTAACATTTTTTGAAATTATACCTGTTATATGTTACCAAACCTGGATTTCAATTACTAAATCTAAGCAAAATATCGTTGCTTTAAGTCTTTCTTTCCTCCTCCAGCTTTTCAAATAATAAGAAAATATCACGCAAGAAAATATCTCCCCAGCCCACTCTGTAGGTGCTGTCTTGATAATCATAATGGCTTCCAAGTAAATTAATGGCCCGTAGAAATTTGGGGAGTATCCAATATTCACGTGGTTTTCATCTTGGGTTGTTTAAATAAGTAAAATATGGAATTTTGCCACAAATGGCCACACGTTAAAACTTGGAGGAGATTGCAATTATACTGTATTTGTATTTTGGTAATTTTTTATTTGTTTTAACAAACGATTTTCAATGTTTGCGCGAAAAAACAGTAGAACGTGAGTATTGACAAAAATGCTGAACCTGATTGTTTTATGCTTGGTAATCCATGACTTTCAGAGACGTCGTCAATTCCTAGTAAGCTTATAATGCATATGATTAGCTAAACGTGAGTAATTTATATGCATAATTACACGCCATTGAACACAACAATAATATAGATAGATATAATAAAAATATTATGTAATTTATTTACAATTTAAATTGATCATCCATTAATTACTGTTCATATATAGACTGCATTCAGATTGTGAAAATTAATCTACATTGGCTGAAAATTCTTCTGTGAACATTAAACACAAATCAAAATTAAAAAACTCAAACAAACATGATCAGACTGTATGATATTTCAATTTCGAATGTGATCCAACATACAATGGGAAGTGTTCAATCACGTAATCGTTAATCCGCAAAGAATGCACATTGTGACCTAATCAATACTACACATCATAGTATAAATATTTGTTTTTGATTTTACTATTATAGATATAAGGAATTTTCTAGAGAAAATTAAGGAACATTCTGCAAAGCTTAGCTGGACTTCATATAGCCTGAGCGCAGCCTTTGTTTTCCTTCGTCAACGTTGGGTCTGCGATACTCTGGCAGAATCTCACTCCACGGTCTTGTGGCTTAACCAAACCTCAGGAAGGTCAATCAGCTTCACTTGAATCGATTTATTTCTATAAACGCAATAGATTTTTCTTTGTAACGAAGGATGGCACCTTGGTTACCATATAGGGAGCTGCAATGTCATCCTGAACTGAGATTGTGCCAGTGTTTCGTTTCGTAGACCCTTCGCTTGACGAAGGAAAACAGTAGGTCTGCAAGCAGGTTAGACCTCAGAATACTCTTCAAGACCAGCAGTAATGATAGAAGAGTGACGATCGAATAATAGATTCAAGGAAGACACATCATTTTTGCTGTTACTTGAAGTTTCACGTTGCAAAATGATCATCTTTATTGTATTAAATTTGACTTATGAAATTTTAAATTTTAGCTTATTACATTTGTAAATAGTATATAAAAGATCATGAGTTTACTCTGTTACTCTGAGGTTTGCGCAAATACGCTCTACAGTCGGTTTATTAAATAAAAAACATAGTGTTGTGCTCAAGTATATACATTGAGTACTCGCAGTGATATTTTGCCCCCGGGATATTGCCCATACAATTATATTTATATAGATGTAAAGATATTTGATAAGGCTCGAGCAGGCTCTAAAAAATCAAAACTTATCGTTAGCCTATATCTTAAACGCGTCGACGATAATTTGAATAGATTATTTACCTAAAGCGTTGGTTAAGTTCTATTTGAATTGCGATCTCAGTTTCTGAAAATATTCAAACTCATTCAAGATCAGGTAGCCTACAGGTCTAGAAATTCAACAGACATATAGATATGCAATAGATATTAAAAGGAATAGGTAGCCTAGTGTGATTGCATATGCATAATAGCCTTCTTTCCTATCATGTTTAGTATTTGAACCTGTGCAAACAAGCTGTAAAAAGGGTCTGGGGTTCACAGACTAAGGTGATTCCGAAAAGAGGCTTTCATTGACTTTTGAACGGAAACAAACATCATAACTCATCATATTTGTTATACTTGTATATAATTTAATACCAACCTCGACGATTGTATCATGTAAAATGTTACAGCTATTGCACCAAACAATCATTTCAAGTAGAAAACTTCTGTGTTGAGTGACTGTCCGATGAAAGTTACCGAATTAGTGATATGTTTTGCTCACAGCCCCCGGACTACAATCATAGTGGATGAATTATCTTCCATTTTTAGTATATTCTCCTCCAACAAACACTCCCTCACAACAAATAATACTACTACTCAATAATGAACATGCAATTTATATGGATATAGCCTTCCATTCTACTAGTCTGCCACTGATGAGAAGATAGGTTGTAGGGACCTGTAAAGAATGAGGATATTCCTGAAACCTCCAATCCGAGAATATAAGAAAGAGAAAGTCTATAGTTTCATTCTAGTTCTGCTGATCTCATCAAATTTTTTCTACGTTATCATTTACTTTTCAGGTTCCATCTCAAAAATTGCAGCCGACCTCAATAGTAAACCAACGCTACGAGGCTGATATTGAAATCGATTCTCTTTCGCCAAGAGATTTACTGAGCTTCAGCTGGCAGATTGCTTCTGGGATGGTAGGAATATAGAAGAATGGAGATTTCTCTGTACTTTATTTAAATCAATTTATTACGGCATAGACGCTTTATTATCATGTATATATATGGAGTTCTTCAAAAGTCACTGATATATATTGATACAATTGATACATTCGCTGGTGTGCATATACATAAGAATACATCCAATCATGTTTTAAAATTCCAGATCATGAATAACCTTTAAAATAGCATATTTTAGTTTATAAAATAATTGATATATATTGACAAATTTGCTGGTGTTGGTTTACATTGGTATGCATATTTTAGTTTTGTTATCGCCTTTCAAGTTGAGACATCTTCAAACCATTGACTACATCTTCTATTATTCTTAGGAATTTCTCTCAGGCAAAGGTTTTGTCCATCGAGATCTTGCTGCTAGAAATGTTTTGGTTGGAGCTAACAATACAGTCAAGATATCAGATTTTGGTTTGTCCCGATTGGTTTATGAGGAGAAGATGTATACAACGAAAAAGAACCGTCGTTTACCATTAAAATGGATGTCATTGGAGGCAATATTTGATCAAGTGTTTACACCAAAAAGTGATGTGTAAGATGTAAACTATATTTTGTTCTACTTTGGTTGATTCTACATTTGTTTAGTAATAAAGGCTCACTCACTGGGGCTTACTCGAGAATTGTTAACACCTTCAACATTTTCAACATTATCAATTCAACATCTTTTGGTTTTTTTCAAAAATTTAGCCAGTCAATATTGAATATCTTATAACTCAGCCTCGCAACAATATATGGATAACTTTTTTTCGCATAATATTGTGATGTGATATTGAAAATACGCACAACAGTGGACGGCGATTACAAGTACGCAACCAACATCATGACATAATAAATTATTATTATCGTACCTTGAAAAGATTCATGCATGCATGTGTTATGTCAATGTTGAATTTCTTGTGCTAATTTCTAAGCCAATTTTTCTATGCCATTTTACAAATCCCATTTCTCATTAATCAATGTATGATTAATGATTCTTTCTTTTAGGTGGGCATTTGGTGTTGTATTGTTTGAGATTTCTACTCTTGGTAGGTATCCTATTTATGTTGTTGAAATTAAACATAAAATGGAATTGTTATCATCATTCTTTTTACTCGTCATCACTCCATCATGACTACTTTGTGATAAAGTAGCAGAAAGGTTGGAAAAAAGCATATATGTAGATTTAGAGAGGATTAAAACTAGGTTCAGTATCGAAATTTCAGCGATTAAACTCATTCTGTCGTGTCTTAGTTTACGGATAAATGTCTCATGGTTAAATTGATTGCAGAATACCTTAGTATACTATGATCGTATTAGATTTAACTTTAAAGTAAATGAATGAATAAATATATTAAGCCTGATGATTTTTTTAATAAATTGCCTGATGATCGCTTATGCATGAAACTTTAAGTAGCAAAATGAATGTCTAATTTTTAACTTTAAACTATATATTTACAGGTGGAACTCCTTATCCTACAATTGATAATCGAGATCTGCTCCGTCTTTTGAAATCTGGATATCGAATGGAGAAACCTGATAACTGTTCGGATGAAATGTATGTACATGTTGTCTGATATTATGTTGCATAATTATGTTTTCTCGGTAATTGTTAACTGACCCAAACCTAGTCTGAACAATTTATAAATGATTCTCATTGCTCCTAAAACTTACCACAAGACAATTCAACACACGTTTCTATCGAGCAATATGTAACCAAGCAAAGTGTAAACTATCTGTAGTACTCAGAAGGATCATGAACTCTCTCATGTCAATCGTGGCAAGAAGAGGAAGGTAAACTCTCCTAATGCTATATATCTCTCTTGATATTCAAAGTTAAAGGCATTTATTTATTATGAAAACTATCTCATACATTTCGGGACTTAATTTTCTCTACGTTTTGAATTTTCTGTATAGATAATGTTTGCAAACACTTCTACAATCAGCAACATCGTTTCACGATTGTAATATGTGACGCTTTCATATAAAGAAAAAATGACAAGAATGCAGAAATTGTTTTATTTTGTTCAATGCTTTTTCTTGCAGATACACTGTCATGCTCCACTGTTGGAGTGAAAAAGCAGATGACCGACCGACATTTCAAAGGCTTCGTGAAATGTTTGATGACATGCTTTTGGAGGGATCAGCTTATATAGACTTTGATGTTGATGAACAAAATGATTATTATAACGTAGCGTCATTTTCAAGTATTCAAGAAGATATCCCAGAATCAGATGAAAGTGACAATGATGTCAGCTGCAAAATTGAAATTGGGAATTCAAAATTAGAAGAAAATTAGAACCAACAATCAGATGAGAATACTTTGAAGGAGCATCCTCCATCATTGTAACTTGGGCAGGCAGTCACTTCAAGTACTTGGTAATAAAGACAATGTTGAATCTACTAAATCACATGCATCTGTTCAGTCATCCTGAGAGTGTATGTAGAAGTGGTTTACTGAAACTTGAATAACATTATCATATATCTCTTATTTGAACTGCTTAAATATAAATCATATAAATAAGATAAGCAGCTGCTCCTATATAAATATAATTTCTCCATTAAATTAATCTCTTTAAAATGATAATGAATAAAATGTACAGATATCCTGTACCTGAGTATGAAGGAACAGTAATTAAAAGTTGTTGATCTTCCAACGCTTTTATAAAAATAAATAGAAATGCAACAACAATCAAGAAAATTAATTGCTTTACTTTTAATAATCAGGTGACAGCTTACACAATATGAAATGGAATAGCTTTTCTAAAATGTGGATATATCATTGCCATGCAAAATATAGCAATGATTGTAGCTTGACAAAAGTTATAATATGGAGTATTTGTCAAAAAAAAGCGCAAAAATGCTGCACTTGCATTAATGAATTGCAATATAGCTTGTAAAATAGCTATGTGTTTATAAAGATAAATAATGTATACTATATAGTAATCGTAATTCTTATATCACTAAAATATTTTAACTGTTAGAAATTTTTAATGAAACTATCTTGATAATACATTACTATATTCAGAGTATTCAAACAATGTTCTTAAGGACTATAATCTGCCAATAGAATTGTTTTTAAGAGTATGTTTAGAGATGTATATATGTCATCGGACTTTGTCTGTGTTGGTAATGTGCCAATTTCCAACCCTCTTCCAATACCTGTGGGATTCTGTTGATTCTGGATCCTGAAAAAGGATTAATCTACAAGTGTCTGCTTTTCACGGAAATATTTTTAGATTGATAGATTGACAGCAGACACTTATAGATTATTCCTTTTTCACAGCGGAAGCCACGTTTCTTATGCATCGTATTCAACCCAGAGCCATCTATTTACAAGAGTTGGGACACTGATGCCATTTATGTTTTTTGGCCTGGACCCAAGCACGTTTTCAGCAGCAGTGCGCATGTGCAAGAGAATGTTGTGTATTTTTCAGCCATTTTGGAACTCTGTGAAATGGTTTGCGATTGTTTAACAAGAGTAATATAACCATTTATGAGTTGTCTTTCTCCATATTTATTTGCTGGAATCTCAAAATTAGAATACAAATTTACTTCAATGTATACTATGTTATTGATCTCATCAGCATGTTGCTCAAGAGTAAATCAGATCAATGCTATTGGAATTGCTAAATGGACAAAGAGTTTGTAGAGTATCTCTTACGCTCTTACGCTTATTCTTTGCAGTCAAAGACAACTTTTTCTAATTCTTGTCCCCAGTTGGAATAGTAAACAATACTTTTATTTCGATTACTATTGTGCCTATTAACACAACAGTAAATAATTTAATGGCCTATGTTTGTTTTCACTGATAAAAGTTGTATTTTTCCGCGCGCTTCGCTTAAAACAGGAAACCTGGTGCCAAAAGAACAAGAACCCTGGTGCCGAAAGTACGAAAATGGCGTCCAAAAAATCACGTGAATGGCATCCTTCCAATAGGAGACGATAGCGGCACATGAAAGCGTGTCCCAACTCTTGTAAATAGATGAATCTGATTCAACCCCATAGATTTAAGCAATGAAAAAAGATTCAAACATTTAAATTAATAAATCCAGATTATTCAGATCATTTCCTCCACAGCCATGTAAGCAAAATTGAGAATGTGTTTTCACAAAGACGACGTATTTGCGTTTGAAAAATATCAGCGTTTTCCCCATTAATTAACTTTACATATGAATTTAGAGGGGCCTTGGGACCCCGTTTCCCAATGTCAAATTACAACAAAATTTGTGCACAACTTATTTTCAGAGCATTCTTAACAAGAAAATCGATGGGCCCGATAACATTTCAAACTTTCAAGTTTTTGGATCAGTCTAGTACATGGAGAACATGCCTATTTCATCTGAATAGACCTCTTTATAAAGCCTCTGAATAGCCATTGTGACAGCCATAAGGCAAGGAATCCTTACTTAGCATCATCTATAAATATTTCCGTCATTCCAGATTCAAGTTATTTAACATTTATACTCTATTTATATTTTCATGAAAGGTGACAGCTACATATTTGTTAAAGAAGTTAAAAAATTACATCATTTGAATTTGTCAACATCTAAGTTTATAAATTAGCAAAAACTTTGAATTAAGTAAACAAGCCAATCACATAGTATGGTCAATGCACATACGCATTACGATTATATCGTTCACGTCAGATCATCTCTATTTTCTCTAACACCTTACATAATTGTCACCTAGCTTCACATATATAGGTCTACATTGACTGATATGATTTTACTAGTGTAGCCTGACGTTGATTTCTTTCCCTCTGTCTTGCGTACCTAAAAATAAATGTATGTCAATTCAACCACAATAAATATTGCAAGCGATATAGGCCTATTTTATCTATTTCACATGGCTTGAGGTATATCATGTGAACTGAAGGTACTGAACAGAACCATAATCAACTTGCCAAATTTATAAGAATAATTAAGAAATGATTCGTTTAAAAGCTGTTGGTTATTGATGTGACTCTCGCTAGATATTATTAAGTGGCCATGACAACACCTTCCTTTAACAATATATTACTTTTAATTTTCTTATGATATTGTATACTTTTCTTTATATTTGTTCAATTATGATTTTAACTAGACTTTAAATTTATTACTAACTATCATTATCAACTCAAAGATTTACTACCAAGTAAAAATTTGAGACTTGTGTCCTTCGCACATTCTATTGTTCAAATTTTTTTATAGAATAGAAAGTTATTGTGACATCTTCAAACAAACATTGTTCAATCTCCCCAACCTGTAAATCGTTATGGAAAGTTTTGCATAGCGCAATTCTTTTGAATTATTTATCATTCTCGACGATGTTTCGCTTCTGTATGTTTTTTGTACATCAATTCTCAAGATAAAATCAAACCAGCCTGTGGATTTTTTATATCAAATTTGCAAGAGGATGAAAATTCAGACAAAATGTTTCATATTCTTCTTCTTACTACGATACATTTGTTCTTTGAGGAGAACACGGTATATCAGCAAACATGGCTTTGTATTAAACGAAACTGGACTTGTTCTTCAAAAGAAATATGTTACATCATCACTGCGTTGTGGAATGCTTTGCTCTCTCCATAATGATTGTAGAGCGGCGAATTATCTGGTTGCTGATGAAGATGTTGTTAAGAATTGTGTTCTGCTATCATCTTCGTCCAGTCAAATAATTATTTATTTCAATGGATCATACCTGAAGGTAATACAGTAAAGTTAACAAACAGATAATGCAAATCGAAGATATGAACTTATTTATACATGAATATTTGTTTTTCTGATTAAAAATTGTTCACAACAGGTATATACTGAAAATTTTCAAATTGTTACATAGAGGCCCAGTACTTACAATGAAATTAAATCTCTATTTTAATAGTACTAGACCAGCTACACGCAATGCAATAACCAGCCCTTCGGCATGCTACATGCAGCTAGTTAAACGTAATATCATAATATATTCTTTTACATACTTGCAATTTATTGTTTTCATTATCATCATTAAATAATTTCATAGGTGTCCGAGTTCGAAATGAAGCACATCTTGAGCAAAATCCTTCTATTCTGAAGTTCATGATTAAAATTCAAAAATATGAATTAGATAATGATATCCTAATTGGATCTAACATAATTGAATCGGATTATGTAAGTAATTTAATTTAACCCAATCTATAATAACATCATTTAGAATCATCATTAACAAATTCATCACTTATTTTGTTAATTAAGTTTAACACAAACGTTTTCTCGAATTGGTAACAAAAGAAGAAAAGCTTTCCAAAATGTTACTACAGTATAAGCATTGATTGCGCTTAGTATGCTATAAGTACTTGAATTGTTTGAAAAAATAATAACAAGTGATATTCTATTGGTCTCTATTCTCTTTCACCAATTTAATCAGATCGATTCAATCTCGTTGGTCATCAATTGACCACTAGGTGGCACTGGTACTCACAATTTGTTATCTGAATTCAATCCGAAAACCTGTTTATTTGAAACTTGAATGGTGATTATATCTATATTAATTCTAAATTCTAATTGTGCCTGTTTACAACTTGCATTATTTAATTGATTAAACTCGTTTTGCTTTTGTCGTGAAAAGTATGCATAACTGAACATCACATGAACAATTGAAATTTGCATTCTGTCAATGCTGAATGGCAACATGAATAAGCAGGAAAAAGGAAATTGCTATTATGCATTGATATCTCTTCGTATCCAGCAAAACTGTCAAATATTTTTGCGCAGCTCGCTGTTTGGACTATTAAAAACATCTATGGAAACACTATAGAAATAACTGTTATCTTGTGCGTCGGACATTTCTGGATTTTGATTGAAAGCTCAATGACTTAGAAGGGATACCTTGATGTGTGCCTAATTAATGACAGCTGGGCACATGGTATTAACTAAGTTGGTATTATTTTAAAATAATAGAGGGGATACTAAAGGGGATGGGGCTGTAGCTGTAATTCCCCTAGAGGATTATCAACTCCTTCTTCGGGTAAGCTGTTTATCTGTGAGGAAATGTTTGATATTCAAGCAGTTTTTCAAATATTTTTTGTAAGTATAGCTCCCTTGTCGGGGTATTCTCGGAACTATCCATGTTGAAGATCATAAAAAGGTCAAGTTCTAGCGAACAAGGAAAAATGTACCTCAGTATGATATTAACTTCACGGAACACATGTGATCCGGACTGTTTTACTTTTACGCTAATAATGGTTTGATAAAATTGTTTGGAAAGAACGCCTGGCATTGGAATGGAAATGAAATCAACAAATCAGTATAAAATCAGTAGCTGAAGCCTGGAAGTTGTGTTATAAAATATTGATAGACTTCTATTTATTTACAAGCTCTTCAAAAGTTCAAGGTTAGTTAGTAAAACCCATTTTTTATCTATATTATTCAATTATATACTCCCTTCTTCCTACTATTTTAAAGTTGCTTTATCTCTCACATTGCCCTTGATTGAGGAGCTGTTCGTATCCTGATTTGTAATTATGTTTTCTGATTAATTTGTTGGCCAATGCAGATAGTTTGACCTTATATGAGTTGTTCAAATTTCAATTGAAAGTAGGGATGATTGTAGGCAGTTGCGATAGCGTCTTTTTAACTCTGACTCAGAACATTTATTGCTTCTTGAAATTTAATTTTCATTCATTGAAGCAATTGATTTGAGTTTTTTTTATCTCTAACAACTATTGAGGGAATTGATGGGTGCACAACAGCCAATAGTGTATGATAGAAGATTCACGTAGCATTTCCAATACAATTTTACAACTGATTGATCTTTTTCTTTCACTGTTATTGTCAAAACTGTACTATAAATTGGATGTTTAGATTTATATGGTGAGCTTCGCTGCTTGTATGATTTTCTGAAATCATGCAGATGACATGATAGTGTAATCCTTTTCCATCTATCTATTGTAGGCTAGGAGCTTGCAGTCAATCCAGAAAAAATTCAAGAAATCTTAGATTTTTGATTTTGATTCGGAAACCAATCGGCATTGCTGAGCTGCCCATATGTCGCTACAAGAATTTCGATATTATTTATTGTTATTTGTGGACAGTATCTTATCTCACTGTTTTTTTTTAGCAATTTGTATAATACAGTATATAGTTTATCATTATCGGAATTGTAAAAAGCAAAATTATTATAATGAATTTCCTCACAAAATCGACCAAATGATTCAAGTTTTATTTTTATCGTGTGCATTTGTGTCCAACCAAAGTATAGTAATCCAGCCTTGTCTCCAAAAGGTAAGAAATATAATTTATAACGATGACCTGTAATTTCAAGTTTATATTTTTGATGGACATTATTGATCATTAGATAGCAGCATTGGGAAAAATCATACATCTTGCACTAAATATATATACCGTTGTGTGTGATCCATCTCCAAGTTTTGTCATATCCATGATTGGAAAAATAACTTTCTTACTACGACATAGTTTGCAATGTTTACATCCTTTGAATACAAAACACGTGAAGAATCTTAACGCGAAATTGAAAACATTCAGAAATCAGGAACAAAAATGGCGCCCATTTGCCACGTGATAATCTTGCTAGCCAAATAGAAGCTCAGCGGCAACATCGAAAGTGTGTCCCTCTTGTATATTGGTGGCTCTGATGCAGATGACAGATACAGGAGACAATATTCAGGATATATCATTTTCTTGGGTAACTGGATTCTGAACATAGGTTCTTTCTATTAAAGGGAGAATACTGACCGGGGAACATTGCGCGCTCAACCAACTCATACGTCATCAATTTAAACAAAGCTTTGAGAAAAGCTGCCGGGCGTGTGAGCTTCGTTTTATTATTCTGGCCGTATGTTGATTTTATGGAAAAGTATTTCAAATGAACAAATTAAAATCACAATTTGGGAGCTATACTACATACTTTGGTTTCATTATTTTATCACGTTCTGGACTTTAATGTATTGTTCATTATGTGATCAACAGTATAAAAAGTATGATGTGCAGAAGCGTTACAGTTTGATCAGTTCGATTGATATGTTGAACGAAAGTAACACTAAACAAGAACCTTGTTCAACATTTTGATTTTCGTTATAAAGCCAAATCCTTGTGTTTCTTGACATCTTAGGTCATCTTGCGTATCGACTATCGTTCTTTTTCATGTTTTTGATGTAACGATCGGTCCATAAAAGCTTGCCAACTAATAGAAAGGCAACTTCAGTAAATATAACCAAGGATAAATATATCAAAAGCAAACTAATGTGATAATTCAATAAAACTATGCGAATCTGAGTTAAATGCATGGAATAAATCGTTGTTTAAAAACATTGATTCGTTGATGATTGTCACGAGTTCACGGCTTCAACATTTGTTCCTGTCTCGTGTTTTTGATTATTTCGTTCAAAACAATAGAATTAAGGCGAGGCCAACTCTATTTCAAAACGAGTACTTGAATTTGGTATGAAGAATTCAAGTTCCGCGCGCAACGTTCCCCGGTCAGTATTCTCCCTTTAACTTAATATATTATTCTAATGCTTTCAAGTTTAGTGAGAGCACGAAAAAGCATTTTATGCACTTAGTCGAAATCCAACTCAGAAGTTCTAAATGTAGCCTAATAAAATCATAACTTTCCATAAACATGGAAATTACTATTGCAAATGAATTGGGTTTCTATTAAAATATATCTCAAAATAGTCCATAATCCACGATTCCTGGATGAAATGTACGACAACGACAGCTCAGCTAACTGAACAAGGACTGAACTGAATGATTCTGATCTAAGCAATATGTTATTTTTATTTTGATTCAGATGCATTCAGATCAAGGAGGTCACCAAGGTATGCATTAAATTTAAACATTAGGTTAGTATCATAGAATCACAAAACATTCGTTTTCTCTGAAACCCTTATAGAGAAACCGTGCAGTTCCAACCCGAATGTTGCAAGCAATATTTTGTAGTCCGCACTTGATTCGTAGTTAAAGCTTTCCGTCCCTTATATCGTCCTTCTTGTTAGATTGAACGTTTTTATTGGTTCCACAATCTAATTATATTCTATATATTTTGTTTCCTTGACTTTTCATTGTTATATTAATTTTGATCCTATTAGAAAATATCATTTCATTGCAGGGCAAATCCAATTGAAACTATATACTACTATTAGATCACGATGCCAAACAAAATTAATTAAGTTTTCTTTGCTCAATCTCTATTATCAAAATCTTGTTCATAAATAGCTACTTTAAAATATACTGATTCGAATCCGACGACTTCTTCCAGAATTTCCGTGCAGTTTTCAAGAGAACGAGCAACGAAGTTATGAATAAATATTTAATCGAAACTGACTAGAGTATTATTCGATGATCTTCATTCTGCTTGGTTGCTCCATCGTTCGCTATTTTCTCATAGTGAACGCTGGCAAGCTCCCTGGAAAATTGCAAATGTTTTTGAATCAAAATTTTATATACGAATTACGAAAGTCTTATAAATTCCGCCCCCGAGAAAACAAAACAAGTAACAAAATATGAGATGAAGTTGTTTAATAGTAGGCTATGCATACAAAATTTTGATCTTATTTAACAATCTTCTCGCAATTTATTCGTCGCTACTTTATTGCAGATCTGTACGCTTGTCGGCTGAAGTAATTTATAAACAACAAACTTTTATATTAAGAACTGCAAACATTTATATATTTTTACTTTTTTAGATACTTAATAGTTACTTCGCTTGCTATTTTGTGGAATTCTATTTCTGTAGCCAGTAACAGTATCCATCTTTTTTGTTTTAAAAATTAAACTGAAACAATTATAAAAATTGAATTATAATTGATCCTCCAAATCACGACGCTGCAATCGTCGTGTATGCCTTTGATTGACGGTTGAATTTAATATTAACTATGCAAGAAGTGGATAAATAGTTTGAAGTTATTTCTTTATGAACTGGTTTGCTTGTACCACTAGTTGGTTTCTACTAAAACAATTAGACTTCCCTCCTCACGCGACAATATTTGAATGTGAAAATGGATTGGGTACAATGGATCTTCCCACGTTTCCTGTAACACGAGGCGAAAAATATATTCTCAGAAGGAAATTGTTACTATTGTTTACATTTTTATATGCATCGATTCTCTAGCTCTGTCGATCTGTCAATGATAATAACATGGAAATATGGCACAGAAGAGGACAGATCATAAATTGCTTGTGTTTGTGTATGATCTGGATGGTGTTGATTTCAGATGGACTACCCAAATCATCATAATTTAGTCGAAACAGACTAGGTTACAATTCGATGATCTGCATTCTGATTGGTTGCTCAATTGTTAACTGTTTTCTCATAGTTCCCTCGCAAATTTCAAAAGTAAACAAGCGATTCGCAAATGTTTTCAAATCAATTTTTTACGAGATTCTTATAAATTCCGTCCCCGAGAAAACAAAACAAGCACAAAATATGAGATTAAGTTGTTTAGTGGTAGGCTATGTATACACAGTTTTAATCTTAGTTAACATTCTTCCCGCATTTTTTTCGTCTCTACTTTATTGCAGATTAGTACGCTAGTCATCTAAAGTTTATAAACAAACAAACTTTTTTAATACATAATGCAAATATTTATATATTTTTAGATACTCAACAGTTACCTTGCTCGAGTTTTACTATCTTGTGGGGTTGTATTTTTGTAGCCAGTAGTAATATCCAACTGTTTTGTTTTAAAAACTAAATGTGAAACGAGTCGAAATGAAACAAAAGTAAAATTCATCCTTCAAATCACGACACTGCAATTGTCCATGGATGCCTTTGATTGACGGTGGTATTTAAAAAAAAATAACATATAATACCTATCTTGTTGTGAAATTCGCTATGCTTGATTAATAATTGAAATGGAATTTTAATTGTGAATTCATGAATTGAAAATTCACCGTCAAATGAATTTGAGACGCTTGTTTTATTCTGGAGAAGAGCTACCACACGCTTGAAAATGTTTGCATTCATATTTACAAGATATTATAATAGAACCAAGATAGTCTAACTCATATTTGTGTTTGAAAGAGTTCTAAACAGGCCATAATATTATGTTACCTTTATGAAAATCAACCAAATAAAATGTATTTAACATCCTCAAGTATTGAATAATTCGAATTTGAAAACAACATCTTTGTCTGACATCAATAAATTCCGCAAAATTCTATCTATGTTCACCCAATATGGATCATTTCCAAACATTTCGATCCCTTCTGACACGGCGTAATCACTGAGAATTGGCCTTCAAACCTATTTTAAGATCATCTCGTTTTGATGAGAAAAATTTCCGGCGGTCAGATTATAAAACAAGCAAAGTCGAAAAAGTGTTTTTAATGATCGCAGATATTATTGCTAGCCTTTCTGTTATAGATCTTCCTGCTACAATATCAACTGTTTGTTTTGGTGCAAAAGGAGATTTGTATGGGTCTTTCCCGTTCATACAGAAAACAAGTTATTACTGGGTAAAACTATACTATAAAACTGGTGGAGTTACCTGCCATGATCAGTATGCTACGGTGCCATATGGTTGCATTGTTCCTGGACATGATAGTATAAGGGTTGAACTGAGTAACACACGAAGAGGCCTTATTTCAAAATTTGTGTCAGTAGATGAGAGAGGAGTTTATTCTGAAATTGTTTTATCGGAAGAAATGGTTTATCTTGAAGAAGGAAACACGTATCGTCTTTGGTATGATGAAGATCGCTTAAATCATAACGAAATTGACAATGCCGGCACTACTTGTTCATACTTATCCGTTATTGGTGTATAATGATCTTGTCTATAGTAGCACTTTATTGATAATATACAAATATTAGACACTTTTTGTGCAAGATGGGTTATCTAAACACGAGTGTTGAGTCATGAGACACGAGGAAGGCGTCAGAAAACCAACAGCCGCATGGTTCGAATAATTGAGCTTTTCTCAAATTATTGAACAATTATATGCGTGATAATTTACCACTGATATTGAGCGATATAGATGGATAGATGGAAAGATATGTTTGCTACCAACCATAACAATTTGAATAATATACTGTAGTATAAATACATAACAGTAAAATACAGAAGTTTTTTAATTAGTATGTTTACCATTTATTATTCAACAGGGTTGACGAAGCCCCAGAAGCAATTTTTGTCGGTTGATTGATGTTTCATTATTTTATATTTCTATTATTTATATTCAGCATTATAATTGTTACCTATGGATAAATATACAGTTAATATTTATATATTAATATATAATTAAGATTTCATATCAGTAAATTGGAATGTCTTGGGTATAATGTTTAAAAAAAGGTATAGAGAAAACCATGGGCGGATGCAGGAAATATCCCGTGGGGTGCAAGAATTTGCCTCCCGGGGGCGGGGTAGGGTGAAACCCCAGTCATCTATGTAGTATTCTATTAGACATTATATAATTAGACATAAATTATCTTGTCACTATTAGTCCATTACCAGACATCTTACACTTAAATCATTAGACACACTAAGATGGCTGACTGACAACACGTGTCTCGTGGCTCTGACTCTACTCGCCTCGTACTAAATAACATAAGAACATTACATGGCGCAGTTCATAGGTTATTAATCATCAATATTGTAAAAAATCAAGTCATATTAGATAATAAACATCAAGTATTCGAGGAAAAGTCAAGTTTATTCACAATCATCAGAGTCACCAAGTTGAAATTCGAACACAACTATACCTCCATCGCCTCAGAAGTCACAAGCACACTACCACTACAATCAACTAGTCGGTATATTCCACAAGGACTAAATCTGCTTAGACCCACATAACCATACCTTTATCGTCTCACAAAAGTAACAAGCACACTGCAACTACAATCAGCTAGTCGGCATAGTCCAAAACGACTAAATCTGCTTACTTCACTTTCAACTACCTTCATCCGTATAAGGACACTACAATAAATACTTAAGAATCAACTATAAAAATCATCTACAAACGTTGGTTATGTTACATTTATAATTGAACAAAATTTTATTAGTACACTGCTTACCACAAGTCTACAATCAAAGCTAGCTGGTTTGTTATCATCTTACTAATTTTTCACATTATTTACAACCTTTATCAAGTTTTGTTTGCCACTCTACTGCTACCGTTGCTATTCATAAGTCACTAGCATCGTAGTATTCATCATTCCATTACTACAAACTCTGGTTATAGTTCAAACATTTTAAAAAACAAAACCAAAAATCATCTACAGACGTTGGTTATGTTTCATTTATGATTGAACAAAATTTTATTAGTACACTGCTATCCACAGGCCCACAATCAAAGCTAGCTGGTTTGTTATCATCTTTCTAATATTTCACATTATTTACAACCTTTATCAAGTTTGGTTTGCCACTCTACTGCTACCGTTGCCATTCATAAGTCACTGGCATCGTAGTATTCAGCATTCCATTTCTACAAACTCTGGTTATAGTTCAAATATTTTGAAAGGCAAAACAGAAATCATTATCGAGTAACTTGATCTTCATCTAGTCGCCACTACTTTACTTCAACGTATATTCAATGTAGTACTCCACTTCCACTAACTCGAGTCAACTAACTGTAATATTCACCTCAAGTCAAGTCAGTATCATATCAACATCAATATAAATCAAGTCGTATTGCAATATTCAAGTCAAGTCAATACGATGCACTGTTCAGCAGGATTACACATGTATACATCCATACTATATAACATATTATAATAAAATTATATATACTACTGTAACCTTGTATATTTGTAATCAATTCTTCCTCTCTTTCCCTTGGGGGGAGGAGGGGGAGATGTAGTATTCTATTAGACATTATATAATTAGACATAAATTATCTTATCACTATTAGTCCATTACCAGACCTCTTACACTTAAATCATTAGACACACTAAGATGGATGACTGACAACACGTGTCTCGTGGCTCTGTCTCTACTCACCTCGTACTAAATAACATAAGAACATTACAATCTAGTGTGTTCTGAAGTGCATCCCCGGAAAATGTTTGAATATTTAAACGCTTACAAAAGCAATTTCTTGATTTCAAAAATAGTTTTTGAAATGAAAATAAGTTCAGATATGATATCACTAAGAAATTGATTTTACTCAAAATATATAATACTAATAACAATATAATGTTATATAACGCCGATATTCTCTAAGCACTTCACAATAATACAAGTATAATATTTACATACAGCAGTTTTTATTTCACTTTTAGCTGTGCTGTCGTGAAATAATGATTCCAACGGTTTCTTTAGTATTAAAACGAACTCATTTGTATATGATGGGGAGCATTTGATCAAAACCGCTCTACTCAAAAGGTTTGATGAAAATGATTCGTGAGGCCCAGGGGAGCAAATTGAAATTAATCTTAGGGGGTGTCTGGGAAAAGGAACCTTTAAAAATTCTGTGCGATAAAAGCTTTGTAAAGTAAATTAGCACTGTTAGCTGCATTTTCATCATATATCCTTGGCTTTAGGCGTCTGCGATGGCGTCTTGAAAACTGTAAATCAGGATCCACATCGTGATCCGTACTAGCTGTTATTGATGCGTCAATTTGCTGATTTATAGCATCTTCATCCTTGCGAATAGAAGTTAGGGTGCTTACAGTAGCAGAAGTTGCCTCCAACGCGTCTGTTACATAAAGCTTAACTGTATGCACATGTTCAGTTTGTATTTTTGTTTTGGTCATAATATTTCGCAAGAACATTAATGCAACAATAGATTCAAACGAAACAATCTTCAATGAAAGATTTTCTGCTTCGTTTGCTGTAGAACGATCTCCCTCTTCCATTTCCTTGTGCAGCGCAGAAATGATGGCATCGTAGCTAGACCACACAGCTTTTATAGATTCACATCGTGCAACCCATCTTGTACTAGAAAGATTCCTCAATTGCATATTGCTATCAGCATTCACATCTTCCTCCATCTGCTGCTTGAAGATTGCATATCTTTTTGTACTGGAGCTGAAAAATACATAGGCAAGTTGCAATGTATCGGAAATAACACTACTTGGTGCACAACTGTGTTAAACCGCGGTGTTGATGCGATGAGCTTCAGATATTCAGATAGCTTTGCTTGGCAGCCTTTAAATTTACCGGACGTTGAGGCTGTGTAGTCATAAGATTGAAAAGCAACTGCTTCAGTGACACATCCCTTATTTGGCAAGGATTTAATGATTGATTTTGCTTGACCATCTCCTGTTTTGTCATCTGTTATGCACATATCAATGAGACGCTCCTTGATTTCACCCTCAGCAGACACTGTTATGCTAATGCATATTGCAATATCAGCTTCCCCTCTCCTCTGTTTGTAATCCCTGTGATTTATACAATAACATTGATTCTATTCTGATATCTGAACGAGCTTGGTCGTATTATTCTGCTCTCCTAGTTTAATAACTATAAGTACCCGCATAACAATTGGAGCCCGATACGGATTATTTAGTTATTATATATATAAATGGTTTGGTTGTTATATTTGTTACTTTATTGGATTATAATTCAATTATCTTAATTTAATTTTGTTTATATTCTAATCATTTATTTAATACAATTATGGATACGACACTTCATAGTGGATTCGATGTTGACAGTGAAGACAATGAAGCTATGTTCCAGGAGATTATAATTGAATCCCGTGCTGCTGTACAGAAAATTTTAATGGAATTATCACCAGATATAGAGATTTTTGAGGTGATTTTACCATATCCCATATTACCATATTCTTTTAAGCGTTATTGCTACTCAGGAAACCACGCATCAAAGACAGCTTGATTATATTTTAAGCCATTCTGCTCAATTTGAACACTTCCGTGGTCCAACCATTGTTTCACATGCTGCTACATCTGGTGACAACTTCGCAGAAGCCACGAAAGAACCGTTGAAATCAAGTCCCTCAAGTCCTGCGGGTTCAATCTCAGAAGCCTCGCATGTTGGTTCATCATCTCGACATTCAGTGCATGTCGTTGACTGTACCTGTCCTAGCTGCAAGAACCACAGAGCTCAAGCCAAATATTACACAACTAAAACAAATAAATTGGATGATGTCACGCGTGGTGATGCCTCTGTGAAGTTAAAGCCACCTTCGACATTTAGTGGTTTTACCGAGATTAAAGTTGACACAGATGGGACATTCATTGACCCTAAAGAAGACGGTGCCGAATGGCTCAAAAAATTTGATCATTACTGCTGAAGTACTCGTGTTGCTGACGTTGATAAGCCAGTACTTTTATATAGTCTCCCTAAAAATGATACACCAGCTACCATATGGTTTGACAACTTGTCAGACACAATTACTTCTAACTGGTCGTTATTTCATACGTCATTTATCGACAAATTTATGCCAAAGAAATTATCAAACCAAGCTACTATGATTTTGTCTACCATTAAGCAAATGGACAATACAACTCAACAACACAAGGAACGAGTCCTAAAGTTTTGTCGTCGTTCTGACTTTAAGATGTCAGAGGAGAGGAAATGCCATTATATTTTCATGGGTTTAGCTGACGAGGTCAAAGCCTTAATTCTTGGAGAGGCCGATGTCGTTCCAACCACGCTTGATTTGTTAATTAAAACTGCCGAGAAGTCTGAAAGTTGGTTGAAAGTGGCAAAAGCATATTCGTTCAAGCCTGGCCCGGATCCTGTCAAAATACCACTTACTAATAACTCTTCAGAAATTGTTACAGTTGGTGCAGTCAAAACCGAAAAGTTTAAACCAAGTACATCATCAGCACATCACTCGTTCCGTAATGGTCGAACATATGCTGTGCGTTCATCCAACATCAAATTTTATGGTCCAAAGGTTGACAAAAAGCAACAAAGACCTTACATTGAGTACAATGACGGCTGGAAATACTATGACAATGATATGTGGTGTCCACCGTTTTGCAGTACCTGCCATCAGTATGGTCATCGAAATTACAATTGTTTAGCTGCTTTTGAAATTCGTCGGACTGCAGCAGAGATTGAAGGAAGCCATTTGATGAAGTAAAACCGAAGCCAGCTACATTAACCGATCGTCCAAAAGATGCCACTACTGGTACAAAGGCGGATTTCTGTTGAAGGTGAATGGCATAGGTTATCTAATAGACCTGGGAAGATCGATATTCCTTGCCAGGTTGTACAAGTTGGCTATTGCCACACAAACGATGCCGAATTACGCTCTGGTGCTGTTTTTGTTGATGGTATGGATTTATCAAGACTAGAAATTCCAATTATTTACGACAATCAAAGTATAATTTCCATATTAGACCAAGGGTCTCAGTTATCATTAGTTTCCCTTGAATTTATTAAAGCACATAATTTATTTAATGACGTGAATACAAATTTACGCAAGAACGTGTCATGGATCAATGATTGTTCAACTACGACTATTACTACTCTAGGCACCTGCCGTTTATTATGTACAATTGGTAATATTAGTTTTGATTTATTATTACATGTTATCAAAGATCTCCATTGTACTATACTTCTTGGTAACGATTTCTTATCTGTGCGACGTCACTGGGGACCATTTAACCCTGATGATAATTATTTAATTCTTGGGCGTGGTTTACAAGCTCTTAAGATCCCATGTTACAGGATCGAAAGTTTAATTAGATCGACCATAGATAGTAATAAAATTACTGTTATTGATTCTAATTTATTAGAACCAAATTTATTTGTATCTACTAATGCTGATGAGAACAACTTCAGTCCTAAAGTAGACGATCAATTTTATCCTATAGACTTACCTGATAGTCACTGGCAAAATAAAATTCAAAGTGATGGTCTTAGTACCGACTTACAATATTTACTTACAAATTTATTACAATCACATTCTGATACTAGTTATGAAGTAAATGGTCAGATTGGTAAATGCAATGATATTAAGCATCGGATTGTTGTCGATAATGTCAACCCATGCAAATTTAATAAACGTACTAGATATTCGTCCGAAGAGAAAAAATTTATTCGTTCGGAAATACAGCAATTATTAGAAACTAAGGTTTTGCGAGACAGTGTTAGTCCGCATTCCGCAAACGTTGTATTAGCTAAAAAGAAAGACGGTACTAAACGTATGTGTATTGACTATCGACCTATCAATAAAGTTACAATACCTGATGCTTATCAAATACCATTAATAGAAAATTTATTACAACGTGCAGCTGGTAAAAAATGGTTAACAACGTTAGATCTAGTTTCCGGTTATTGGCAAGTTGCGGTTGATGAATGTAGCAAGCCGTTCACTGCATTTACATTTGAAGACATGCATGTTGAATGGAATGTATTACCATTTGGCTTATCTAATGCACCAGCTACTTTCCAAAGAGGTATGACTAAAATATTAAAACCTCTTGATAGTGATTTTGTTTCTGTTTATCTTGATGATATTGTTATTTATTCTGATACTTTTGAAGAACATTTACATCATATATCTCAAGTATTATCAAAGCTACATAAATCTGGTTTGAAAATTAAATTATCAAAATGTTATTTTGCAAGGAGAGAAGTGACTTATCTTGGTTTTAAAATATCAGAGAAAGGTATTACCGCTGATCCAGATAAAATTCAAGCTATGTTGGATATTCCTTGTCCTGACTTTATTATTGACACTAAACGTACTGCAAAAGTGAAAGCTTTACAACGATTTTTAGGTATGACTGGTTATTATCGTTGTTTCATTAAAGACTATTCTCGAATTGCTACACCGTTGCATTTATTATTACGAAAAGATATATCTTGGCATTGGAATGATGAACAACAAAATGCATTTGATACACTTAGAAATCCACTTTGTAAACCACCAGTTCTTGCATCTTTTGAGCCTTCTTTACCAATTGTTTTACATTGTGATGCATCTTCTGTTGGGTTTGGTTCTGTTTTGGAACAACAATATGGTGATAAAGATCGTCCTGTTTCATTTTATAGTGGGAGTTTCTCCAAGCATGAAGAAAATTACACTGTTTCAGAACAAGAATTATTAGCAATTATTAAATCCGTCGAACGTTTTCGTTCATACATTAGCGGTAGAAATTTTACAGTAATAACAGATCATTCTGCATTAGTATGGTTATTCACCTCTAAACATACTACGTCACGACTTGTACGTTGGAGTTTACTTTTACAAGAGTATATTGGTTTTATGAAGATTGTGCATCGACCTGGTAAGGAGAATTATGACGCTGATGCTTTATCAAGGATTTATGAAAACGACGTTATAAACAAAGTGTTATTTACAACTGATTCAACATCAACCAATATTATTGATCCATCAACTATTCGTGTTGGCATTACTTCTATATCCAATCAAACAAATGTTGATATTAATTTAATCAAAGAGCAATCGGATGATCCGATTATTTTATCTATAACGGAAAGCTTAAACAGAATTACTAATTACAATTTAGCTATATCTAGTAATATTGATTTATCTAATATTCCTAAACCTACCAAACAAGATATACATCGCTCTAAGATATTTCGTATAATTGGAGGTTTAGTACATCGTATTACCAATAATGGTGCTAGAATACAATTATACATACCTATTACTTTACGTGCAGCAATTTTAACAGAATTGCATGATATACCTACATCTGGTCATCTAGGTCAAAAAAGAACCTGGGCACGTCTTGTTGATAAATATTATTGGCCTAAAGCTTATTATGACGTTAAAGATTATGTTGGCTCTTGTCCAACTTGTCAATTTAATAAAAAAACCTCGTGTTTCTGAATCTGACACTCTTAATCCGTTATCTGCAGATCAACCTTTAGATCGGATTAGTTTAGATCATATTGGTCCACTATCGCCACCGAGCGCAAAAGGACATCGTCATATTTTAGTTTTTATTGAACATTTTAGTCGTTTTACTATGTTAAAAGCTACTAAGTCTACTGATGCTGCATCTGTGGCGAAATTTTTAGTTAATCATGTATTTTTACATTATGGTATGCCTAAAGAGATTTTAACTGATCGTGGTAGTGCTTTTCGAAATGATTTAATGAATGCTATAGCTACTAGATTAAAATTTACTCAAAGATTTACTGCACCATACCATCCACGTTGTAATGGACGGACGGAGCGTCGAAATGCTGACGTCATTAATATGCTTAAACACTATATTAATCCTGAGTATACTTCGTGGAATGAATTTTTACCTCACATTGCTTATGCTTACAATACTACGCCTAATGCACATACTCAAGTATCACCGTTTTATGCATTATTTGGACGTGAAGCTAATACGCCATTGGATGTTTGGACTCATAGTCAATTAGACACCATCAATCCAAATGAACAATTTACTACAACACATTTTGCTGAACTTGCAGTAAAAGCGCATGCAGTTGTACGTCATCATAATCAACTAACAGCTAAATCTATGAAAAAACAAGTTGATAAACGAGTTCGTCATGTTTTATTTAACATCGGAGATTTAGTTAGAAAACGATTACATCAACGTACTGATAATGTTTCTGCAAAACTTTTGCCTGCTTTTGATGGACCATATAAAGTAATTGATTCACTTGGTAATAATTTTTATCGTGTTATCAGACAGTCCACCGTTTATAAATATGCTCCACAAGATGTTAATGTCAATAATCTGGAACCTTGGATTGATCGTCGTAGTGAATTTCAATCGGATGATCTGAGCGAAAAATTACCGGATGGCTATTACCCAATCGAAGCCATAATTGACTGCCGCAAACGTGGCCGTGGTATAAGTTACCTTGTGAAATGGAAAGATTATCCTGTAGCGGATGCTACTTGGGAGCCTAGCAAATCATTACGAAGCGAAGCAGTACTGCTATTAATTAATAAGTATCACAAAGATGAAAAAGATTCAAATAATTAAAAAATTGATTTAAAATTAAAGATTTCATAGTTAATTATTTGTTATATTCTGGTTAAATACTTTACACTTTATTGAACAATGACAATTTTTTTTAAATACTTACTCACAATATTTTATTATAATCATCTATTTTTACTTTACGCTGTTATTAAATTTAAATATAGATGTTAATCACCGGGGCGGTGATTTTTTATCAGCGGGGGTATGTTATGCTAATGCATATTGCAATATCAGCTTCCCCTCTCCCCTGTTTGTAACCCCTGTGATTTATACAATAACATTGATTCTATTCTGATATCTGAACGAGCTTGGTCGTATTATTCTTCTCTCCTAGTTTAATAACTATAAGTACCCGCATAACAACACGTATATCACTACAACTGATAATTTGTCCCTGTGAGATGTATCGGGTGTAGTATCAGGGTGATTAGCTCAGTTGGCAGAGCAACCGAACTTCAGAACGGATCATATCTGATCGACTGTGTTTCAAATCACACTGAGGTCAACTCAGCCTTGACTTTATCTAAAACATCACATGAGTACCATCTAAGGATGGCCGATGGAATGGTCCAGAAGGAATTACATTGTGAGTAGCTGCGGCGCATTGTTGTGCATTGACAATCGAAACTTATCTGCCTTGAAATCTGTTGGAATTGATCTGCAGTGTCGCGGCTGAGATCAGTAAAAAGCGTTTAAAATCATTGCTCTCAGCGAAAAGAGCCACTTCTCTAGAAATAGAGGAGTGGTACGGGTGCCTTCGGTGGGGCGTCACCATCCAAATTACTTACTTAATATCGGCCATTACGGCAAAGAACTACTTTGCACTGCTTGCTTCTTATCGAATTCTCTACTTCAGCTGCTTACGGAGAAGGTCAATGTATTGATTTTGGGTGTCCCGGTACATGTACACAGCTCGCTGGTGGCATTTTACAGCATCATCCAGCCATCCTTTCAAAAGAGGACAGTGACGTGCAATCAAATGAACAACTTATTGAAAATTTCCGTTCATATCATTTTCTGCACTAGATCCTCGAAATACTAGCCCTTGACGACCAAGAAACCGACCCATATCGACCAATATAATTATTGCCTCGCTGTTTCGTTCCCTTTCGCTTTCAATGCACACTTTTCTCTGCCCTTTATTCAACATACTGTCAATATGTAAATTTTGTCGTTGGTACATGGTCAAAGCTTCATCTGCAGATTGATTTGTGACTCTTACTTGCGAAATGGCTCGAGAGTTTCCCTTTCTTTACTCTACCTCTACTTTTCATCATTTTGTGCCATTGCCGAACACCTTCAATCCACGCCTCGGAAGATTGTTCATGCCGTAATCCAGTAGGAAACAGCTGACAGCAGAAACGATATGAAGCATCCTTTGCGATTGAATATTCCAAATGTAGAAATTCTCTAAACCAATCAGCACAGAAACTGCTCTGCTTCAAAGGGTCGAAATCACTATTTCTGGGATATATCCTAAGGATCAAAGAAATGGCTAAAATGGGCCCATGCTCAATACATAATCTTTATCTTCATCGTTCTTAATTTTTCTACGCAAACCAGGATCATGATGTATGCTTGCATAAAGCTCTGACTTGGTGATTCCCAGCCGTAATTCATGCGGACATGTTCCAGAATTTTCTAAAAGTTTTGAAGCTGAGTCACGTACTTGTCTGACGGTCTCAAAAGAAAGAAACAAAAAATACAATATTACATTACAAAAGAAATTAAATTATATCGTAAGCAGTCCAGTCACATTATTACTTCAACTGCAATATATAAAATCATATAAACAGAGCAGTTTTCACACAAATATCACATTATTCATCATTCATTTCATAGCGGTGTGACTTGTCAATGGTTTGTTAGATGCGCTAAAAATTCTTAGAAAAATGACGGAAAGTAAAACCAATTAACGACGGAAATGTATCGCTAGTCATGAATTCATATAAGCCGATTATTGCAATTTCTATCTATTCACATATCTAATATTCTGAACTGCGTACTTTATTCACTAAAATGTTTGGAACATCCTACTTGGAAGTAAAGATAATTTGAAAATCCCTCAAAACTACTTTCTGTTCTTCTAAGTTTATAAAAATGAGGGGGGTTATACACTCTTCCCGCATCCCTCTGATTTGCGCCCCTGCGTGAGGAGTTTACATCTTTTGATGAAACAAGTTCATAATCTTTCAGAAAAGGATTAGCAAGAATAAAACAGTCCTCCTATCTCAAATTTTCGCTTAAATGAAAACTACTGTTTTCCTTCGGATCTCTATTAAACATAGTAATTACGTCATTTCTAAAGTTATGAATAGGTGCAATCTCTCCTTTTGCACCCCCTAAGATCCACTCATGGAGAAAAGAATCAGAAAAGGATGTATTTAGAATATGTAGTTGATGTAATGTAAGATGTTGTGGATCTTAATCCAGCAAATGAAAAGGAGAACATTGTGAACAATATCAATAATAAGCTAACAAGAATTTGACGGAAGTCGTTCCCACCAAAGCGAATTGGTTTCAATAGTATAGTTTCTTGGAATTATTTAGATATCTTAGAAATGTAACTTCTTAACGGATGTGCTCATATAGCAAAGTTTGTGTTGATAATTGCGTTAAGGAGAGCATGCAGTCGTTCAAGATTCAAATGGTTTTTGATTCGATTTATATGAAATGAACGAATCCAATGTTTTTTTTTGATTTAGGAGAATAGCTTACAACAGTAAGAAGAAAATTGTAGATTAAGATATTGTAATTATCCATGTGTTTAGGATTTGACTGTATAATGTGGAGCTTCATGAGTAGTTGTGGCATAAATAACAGTCGTCTATTGAACATGTAATATACTGTATAGTGGCTTGTTAGTATGGATTTTGCTAGTGATTGCACAGAAGACTGGCAAGAACCAGGAGCACGTCAGGCAGAGAAACAGAATTGTTCCACAGGGAAGGAAAGCAAAAATTGGAAAGAGTTTGTAGAAAATGTGTTTTTGCAAAAGGAACATGGAAAATATTGGTTCTTCTTTGATGGCTGTCAATAAATATAAAAATGGTTTTTGTAGTTTTTGCTAGGCAAAAATATTTTTTGACATGTTGTAAAAAATAAAGTACTTTGACTCTATACAAATCAGAAATTCTAAAATTCCAAGCTGCATCAACATTGGTTCGGAATGGGTCATGATAATCATGGCTTTACTCATGATTATTCTATTGCATTTTTTTTTTGAAGAGATTCTAATCGGTTAATACCACTATTACCCCAAATAAATAACCAAAATTCAAGATTACTTTTACAATCTGATCCGCAACGCTTTAAAATATAACCAGTTAGATAAACTGGGTTTAAATTGTCAGCAATACAATGTTTGAAAATTATATATTTGGGCTTGTCAGGATGCAAAGTTAACTGATTTTGATTGCACCAGTAAGAAACATTTTTCGATTCAGCATTAACTTCAGCAATGAGTTGAGACTCAGTGTTGGCTGACCATTGGACGGTAGTGCCATCGGCAAAGAGACTTAGATTAAAAGAAGTGCAAATTGTCAGATCATTGATAAAAGTTAAAAATAAAAGTGGACCTAACATTCTTCCCTGGAGAACTCCAAAATTTACCGGTTGACTAGATGATAGAACACCATCAAAAGAAAGGATTTGTTGACAATTTTGCAAATAATTTTCCATCCATCTAATTTCACCGTCTTATGTATACCATAGTGACGCAATGTTTCTAAAACAGGATGGGATACTGTATATCAAATGCCTTTTTAAGATCAATGAAAACAGCATTCTAAAATATCACGAAGGTTTTCTGCGATCTGATTGGTCGAAAGAGCGTGCATGAAATCCTAGGGTAAAACATGGCTCCGAAAACCGGGAAAAACCGCAATCTTCAAAAAGTTTGATCTGTGATAGAATACAGAATTTATAACCTTTTGATAACAATCCAATAAATATCTCAATAATGGCAACGATTTACAAACGTTACTTAGCTCAAGATGTTTACATTTATTGAAAAGCGTGGTAAATGAGTTATTGGTCGTGTAACATGCAAAATAAAAACACAGAATGAAAGACAATTATAGGCTACGCTGTTTCAAGGTAAACCTAAAATTTAAATAACAATTACTGCATTAATTTGCTAAAGAACTATTGTACCACTTATATGTCTTTCTTTATTCGACAATATCTACCTTGTTGTGGGATTCTCTTTGCTTGGTTTGAATATGAATTGAAATTGAATTTTAACTTGTGAATTCATGAATTGAAAATTCGCCGTCAAATGAGATTCCGACATTTGTTTTATTTTAGAAAAGGGTTACCACATGCTTGCAAATGTTTGTATTCATATTTACTAAACTCGAAAATATTGGGAGACACTCGGGAAGTTAAAAATCACTCCCTCGGAGCTCGTGATTTTTTAGCGCTTCACTCGTGTCTCCCAACATTTTCTCGTTTAGTAAATATGAATACAAACATGGCTAGTATGTGGTAACCCTTTAATAAGACCCTTGAACTTTGATTTACTGAATCTGTTGTTCAAGAAACTGATTAAACAATAGATCACAGTTCCCGAAAACTTTCTGAATCCAAATTGAAAGATATCAAAAAAATGTTCATCAAAATAATAGTATAATTGATTGCTAACAACTTTTTCTAAGATTTTGGCGAAGCTGGGAAATTGGACGATATTTTGAAAAATTTCTATGGTGGCCTGATTTAAAAAAGCTACCTTTGCGCATTTATAAGCAGGTGGAATATAGCCAGACTAAAGTGATAGGTTAATGAGATACTTTGATGGGCAAACTATGATGTTTTGGATCTCTCTAAGACAACTGTTTGAAATAGAATCAAACATGAGTGATAACTTACTGCAACATTGAACGATACGCGAGATCATACATGCACGAGGAAGAATTTGTTGAAAACTTAAAGGATGTTTCTATTGCATAAACAAATAATTAAACACCTTCTTGTGTAATATGAGTTATATAAACACATTTGCAGAAAACTTACAAAAAATAACTTGAATATCATTTAAAATGTTTTTTACTTCTTGATATGACTTGATAAAACTGTTTTGTGCGATAGCATTTATCAACTGCCTCTCTTTTCTTTAAATTAAAATGTTATCACATTTGAAAGACAACTCAATCATTATCATGCTATAAATAAAACAATTCAAGCTGCAAGAATATTTTTAAGGCCGTTTTGTTGGTATTATTCGGAAAAAATGAAAGGCTAATTTGGCTAATAAGGATAAAGGGTAAATCGGATAAATTCGAAAAAAGCTGCCTGTCGCCATCTTGAAACCTTTGAAACTATTGACTCAACCATGTGCCCGGTCTGGGCAATGTTGATTGGTCCAAGCAAAACAGATGGACCAATCGGGAATAGGCATACTTTGGGGGTATAAAATCTGCACACAGACTTCTAATTAAACTAACTAACATATGATATACAAATTCTATACTATATTATTCTAAACTCCTTCAACTCAAAATATTAGTAAGGTCTATTTTACTTGTCTATTTTGTCTATCCAGCCTACTTCGAGGTATAGATGCATGTCGCATCAGAGTGAATTAGGCACTACAGTGGTAAACCTAGGTTTTATAACGGTTCATCATCATCATCATCAAACTATGATAAAGGGACTGTATTTTACAAAGCATTTAAAGTAAAACAAATTGCAAAGCAGTATGGCAACTGCTGGACAGGTTCAAATCCTTTCAATTACTTCACATTTCATTGTGAACAATATTCTTGGACCATTTGTGCTGAACACTTTCAAATCAAAGAAATCATTTCTATGGAATTAAAAACTACGTATACACTGTATGTAAATAAGAGATAGCATCATCGTAAAAAGGAAATATAACTATGAAAAAATAAAATAAGCAAATAAATAAACCAAGTGAAATACTAGTTATAGTTATGTATATTATTATTACAGTATTGGATTGTATACTTATCACACATGATTGGCTGTATCATCATTATCATCTTTCTTTAATGTAGTAAATAGAATTTAAATTTGTTTTAGCTCTTTGACAACTGAAGAAAAGATGCAATTCCTATTCTCGGACTTTTCTTGTCCAAAAATTATCATCATTCCATCTCCCCAATTAAAACTTTAATTAGGCAGTTAATACTGTCTACAAGGTTTCCGTTCTCAGAAAGCACTTGCTGCAAAAAGAAGACGTAACTCAAAAAATTGTATATAGAAACAGAAATCATCACAAACATAAGTTGAATTGAATCACAATTGCGCTCTCGCAAACGATTTCCTAATGGAGATTATCTCCTTCAGCAAAAAGACCCCATCCGCCTAATCGTATTGCTACGTTCAACTCCAGAAACCTGAAATGTCCGTGGTGACAGAAAGAGTTAGCTACACTCACACTTAAGTTAATTAGTAAGTATACGTTTATTACAACGTCTGCTCAATCGTATGGTGTTGGTAGTGTAGGTGTAGGAGCTACATCAGTTAACGAATACATATAACCGTAATAAACAAATCTATTTTAGTATTTTGTAAACATGCCTAAACAATAGCAGCAAAACTTTGAGACCGCTTCCAATTGCTTTTGAAGTAAAAAGAGAGACATTTACGTGTGCACCACCATGCAACGCCTTGTATGGTGCAAGTAGACATAGTCGGCAGCAGCTGTGCGTCACCATCTGATCACGGATGGCAGTCTTTTGAGACAAATGCCTCTTTCCAAACCATTAAAATCTCACTCATTCATAATTTTAAAAACATCTGTTTAATTATATAATATCGTTAAATAAAATATAATCAACTCCTAATTTCTTCTCCTGATATGTCCAATTACAATACTTACCCCGTTACTGATGATACATTATATGTTTAATTCTATTTTCTAAGCAACCTCTTCTGTCTCCTTACTTTTTTTGTCAGCTACGCCTGACCGACCTTAATTTTGTGTAGCAAATATGTTAGGCGTAAGAGAGACATTCTTATAATGTGACTGTCTATGCTACTACTATTATGGGACTGTAGGCTACTACTTCATAGATTGTAGATTTTCAGACAACAACAAACACAACTTGATATATTTATAATTTTTGTCCGTTGTTCTTTCAATATACAAGGTTTTAAGATGGCGAATACATTTTGAATAAAATGACAGAAAATAAAACTGCCAATAAGAAGATACCCTATTACATCCCTTTATATAGACTGCGTACAGTATCTACTATTTATCATTAAATTATGATTATTATTAGTAATAATATAATCTACTTCGATTTCCTGACTATTAAGGGTTGATATTCTGTTTAAAAGAGCTTAGATCATATTAAAAAACAATCTAAACTTTTCTTACTTTGACTATTTTGATAATTACATATGACGTTTCGATTGTTAATTTGACCGATCATTGTGATCTTTATTAATAAATCGGTCATCTTGAAAATCGGGTAGTAAACCTTCAGCCTAATGTCACGATGCACAGTAATTATCTTAACGTATGTACACTAGTAACAAAGTCATATCTCGTTAGTCATATTTACAGTTTGATGGCAGAGTTTCTTATAGTAAATGGGTCTTCTATGACTAAATAAACCACAAAATAATGCTGTTTGAAAACTAGATAAGTTAGGGTTACGTCATAAGTTTCTGTTTTTTAGATGGCGATGCTAAATCAAGTTCTGTGTCCGCTGTTTCGTCCTCTTCATCATCCGGATAATCAACAAGGCCACCAAGCTAGAAAAGAAAAACGGAAGACAATTTTTAATTACATATAATCATTCAACAAAAATATAGATACAATTGAAAAACGGAAATTTTCTCAAAAATCTATCCAGTTTATAAGTTTATTTTTTCAAAAATCACACTGATTTTTTTTACAATTTTCACAATTGGGCGAAAACTCTTCGATGTCCTTTTATTTATTCCAAGGTGACTGCAGCTTGACTGCAACTAGGCGAATAAATCTGAACAACTGTGACGGACACCGGACAGAATATGGATAAGTTTCATAGGGCAACCAACATAATTGTTGAATATATGATGTTTTTATTAAATTATTAAATTTATTCTGCATGTTGATTTGATTAAGTTATTAACGAAAAGATTTTTTTCAAATGATTTTGTTGCGTAAACGTTTTCATCTATTATTATTTCATGGCTGTTGTCATAAAGATACGATAGCTGCACAGTTTTACTATTCTGTTCAAGAAAAGAAAGCAGACAATTTTTCTTCTGATTAAAAAAACTTGAATACAGCTCTTTCTTCCCCTTCCATCTGAATTTATGATAGCCTTCCGGGACTCTCAGTCTCAGAAATCCCCATTTCATCGAGCCCTGCCAACAGAAGTTAACTATCCAGGTAATTTAGCAAGAGTATTCTTACCTTTTTGCAGTTGAGAGCTGGTGCTGACTTGATATTATTTGTTAATGAATCTTGTATAATCTTTGGAGGGGACGTATCATTATTAAATATTTTAGGAGATGTTGGACTTGTCGGTAAACCAGGAGGACTTTTTGATAATTTGGATGGTAGGTTATCAATCAAGTCTACATCTTTTAGTCTAGCACTAATTGGTTTAACAGCGTTGTTGTAACTTTCAGATTGTGTCGATTGTGGTTGTTGATCACCATCCTCTTCATCTTCTGTTCCAAAATACATCTCTTCATCCTCATCCATTTCACGGGCATCACGACGGAACCGCGATGGGGCGATTGCGGTAATACTGTGATTCGAATTTCTACAATGAAAATGATATCAGGGATTGAAGAGATTTTACATGATTAACTAAAGCTAAAAACTCATAAAATAAAATGCATATTTTACAGTTTGACTTCTTGTACTAAGTGCCTTTATTACTTTCCCAACAGGTAGATATCATCATCATCATCATCATCATCATCATCATCATCATCATTTATTCAGAAACCTTCAAGTTATGCATAACTTTTTTCAAAGGATTGATAAATGGATCATTATTTTTCGAGAAATAATCGGTTGAGAAGAAAAGTTGATTGTTTCAAATCTCGAAATAAGAGATTTATTTTAGCGAGTGAGAACATTATCATCATAACGACAACTTCAACAATCGAGTTGTTGTCAGGACGAATGCTAGATAGCTGTCAACAATCAACTTTTCAAAACACTTAGCAAACTAATCAAGGCACTTACAACAAGTTAAGGTAACAACGTGACAGATTAAATTGTTTTATGAATTGTCTCTAATTTAATAACTCTTGTACTTGAATTTGATAGAGTTAACCAACCATCTCAAACATAAATACATTTGTAGCACATCATAGATCTAGCAACCACAACAATTAACTGAATCATTATGAGGGAGTACAGAAAATACACCCTTGAATGTGTGAAAGAGGCTGAGCATAAAATAACACACTACTGTAGTTCACAGACCAGGACCTTGGTAGGTACGCAGACTACATATGTAACAGATACTTACCTGTCTGAGTTGTTAGCATTTTCTTGACGATCTTTCTCTTGTTCGTACTTTAGTTTGAGACCAGCAAACGTTTGTACATATGAGATTTTATTAAGAAGTGTCATATGCGTTTCAACAATGTGTGAACAAAGGGATCTGATATCTTCCTACAGAAATGAGAATAAAGCAATGTTAACTCAGGTCCAGTACAGTTCTTACTTTACTTACACCCTTGATATGACATTTTGAACCTCATACATTGCAAAGAAAACATTGGACTTATCAAATATTCAATGCTACATTGCTTCAGTTCATCAGAGGGTACAGATAGACCATTTCCAAATTTGAACATCTTCTTCTACTTAGAAGAAATGGATCTTCGATAGGTTTCTAGTTAGCAATTAACCACAAGCAATATGTTCAATTTAAAGCATCAAGATTAACTTTTCACCTTTTCACACTTCAATTTGATTTAATTTCAAATTCAACTTGTTGTATTATAATTAATTGCCTGGATTACTTTGAGAGTTTTTTTGAGGTATTTTTCTATACAGACAAGCAAAGGAAAATGATATAATCATATAATTTTAAACTGATATGTCGTCTTGTAGTGCTTACAATATCTATTAAGGTGAACACTATCTAAATTTAATTTAAAGATTGCTGAGGAGGTCGAGGCTACAACATTTTCAGGTAACTGATTCCATAATGTTATCTATGTTTTTTCGACATAATGGTATTTAATTTTTTTTTAAACAATAATGGCGGTGGAGAAGCTGCTAACTTTAAGCACTCTATTGGTCTATTTTGAAACAATAACGTAGTGAAATTTCAAAATTTAGTAATGAATCAACCTTAATTGATCGATTATAAATTTTAAATAGAACTAGTAACAATTACACAAAAGTAGCATTTGCAATAGTTGCTTCCATCGCAGTGGGACACAATAGCCTACTTACCAGGCGAATAAAATCAAATAATTCCAAAATAGCAGAATTCAATAAATTATAACGATCTCCATTTCGTATTAATGTAGAAACAACTTGATTGAATAAAGAGAACTTGATGATATGTCGATTGTAAAACTCATCTTTCATACCAACAATTTTACGAATTAATCTGATGGCAGCTACAAATAGCAACAACAACAAAAAGTTATTTTCATAATCCAAAATAGAAACATGATTTATAGAGATGTATCGGTTGTGACATGCTAATTATATCAGTAAAATGCCTGGTAAAATGTTACAGAAATTTGAATTTGACATAACATCGGAAAATGTGAAACACAACCAGTGAGGAGATTGATCATGTGGTGAGGAGGCGAAAATAAAATATGAAATCTAGGACGTGAAGCTCATGACGAGAAGCTACCTTTATGGCTAACAGAGAGGGGAGATCTACAGAGAGGGTCACTGTAAACAGGGTACATGAACTGAACATCTACTTGCCTAGTTTATGGATGATCCCTATTATAGATACCAGAATTTTATAAGGTAGGATAAAAAATATACTTGTACAGTAATGTAAATTGCTTTAAAACTTATCTCAAACTGTTCCTGTCAAAAGGTGATTGCATTCTGATTCAAAGCCCATGTCAAAACTCTGAAATTATTTAATACAATGGTAGCCTAGGCCTACACAGGGTGACAAAAGTAGGAATCCTGGAATCCTAGATTCTGGAAGGTTAGAGAAAATTCAGAAGAAAATTGATAATTTTAATGATTTATTGGGCAAACATCAACAAAAAAATTCAGAAGAAATTGTTGAAATGCCTCTAGGATTCCAGAAGGATGAACCTTTTGTCGGACCCTGAGCCTACATTTGTATATGACCAAACCCTGCTTACATTGTAAAATGTTTAATATCCAGGTAGAATGCAAAAGGGTCACTTTGAAAAAACATTGGAATGTTTGGACAGATAATGTGATTATATATTAGCAAGACATTGCAAATTGGGTTGTAAATGATGGAGCTGACAGTACAACTTACCTAAAGCCAGAAAAGAATGTGTCGATTTTAGTAGAACTAAAACTCTGCGTAGGAGTTCTTTACTTATAATATAAGTCTTGATGTGATTTGTATGATGTTCAACACAGAACGATAACAAATCAAGAATGTGATCCAGTGTTGACACCGTCTTAAAGTCATCTGAAAGACAACAAATGGAAATATACAAGAAGGGTACAGACTGTGAGTTCTGTGGACAATGGGCAGTTATTAGACGGGTGAATGTACAATATTACACATGGTAACATTTTCAAATAATGTACGTGGATGATTGGTCACCAATGGGAGATGAATTCAACAAAACAAAATAGGTCATAGCATATGTTTTTATACTTGCAAAAAAAAACAATTTCACCAAGCGCTGCTATTGTTCTCCCTACAACCTACATGGAATGTGGGATCACAGCTTGATTTAGATAGAAGGCTTCGATATCTGCGGTCAAACTCTTCTTACATAAAGAGCATAAAAATCGGACAAGAATATAATTTACACTATCAAAATCGTGTGATACTATGATAAAAAATTAGGAATCTAAAATTTAGATTCTAAATTTATTAAAATCTTTCCAAAATCGACCAAACTGAGGTCTTGAATGTCATAACAGTATATCAGAAATAGCAAGTGATTCTATGGAACCGATTGAGAGCTTGCCGCTTGCGCCACGCTGTGCTTGACATTTGGATGGCGTGACCATGCTTGGTGAATTGGGCCTTGGGCATTTGTGTATTTTAGTGTCCTGTAAGTCAATTGCCCGATTCCATGAGCCTTGAAATGGAGACAACAGTAGGAAGCATCATCCAATAATCGACCTTTACGAGAAGTACTACAATACCTTTTGACGGAGTGTCTCCATTTGATGTCACCGCAAATAAGCTGGCAGTCAGTACATGCATACTGTGTTTGTAAAAGTAGCTTAGGAACTCAGAACGCTCCATTTTCTGAAATAAGAAAAACATATTTAATCATTTACATATTGTGTAGGCTACATTAAAAATTGTAGTTGGGTAGTGGTCTCGTAACTGTACTCATATTGTGCTCAAAAGGGAAAACTCCACAAGTAACCTGTGTTCAATTAGAACTGATTTCTGATAAAACATCAGCTTTGGCATCATGAGAGGGTTTGTGTTCTCTCTTATATAGATTTGAAATGAGTCCAGCGCTTTCAGTTGTGTTGATGATCTCCAAGGACTCCAGCTAACTACCAACTATGCATGCTGGTGCAGCAGGGTCAAATAAAACATATTTCATTTCTGGTTACTAATTTTTGCTTCCCAAAATTTTTTGGCAGATTAAGACTAAATCATTTAAATATTTTCACTGCTTTACTGTAGGGATTACTGTTCATTCGTTATCATAAAATGTAACACAAATGCATCTTTTCATTTTTATCTTCTTAAGAAAAGGAAGCAAATTATTCGTCTTCTGCATTGTTAAGCTTAAATAAAATTATATCCTTTCCTTCCTTCTGAATTTGTGCTAGCCTTCCAGGACTCTCAGTGACCGAATTCCTCATTTCATCGAACCAAGCGGTGCAGTATGTCATTGTAATCTATATTTGTGTATCCCTTTCATTGCAAATATGTTGACTTGCTCCAGAAGTAGGCTACACTTACATTTGCACCAAGTCCCATATTTTCAGGGTCCAGAAGCATTCTCAGAAGACACATCAGAAGAATTGACATACCTAATAAAGATGTTAAAAATCAAACTACCGTATATGATATAAATAGACCAAATCAGCTAACGTGTTACATGACCTGAATACGGTGTATTAGGATTTTCATCAACAGAATGCAATCGTCTGAAAAAAAAACTATTTTTCTCATATATTTATCTTAGTAGTTTGCCCTATAATTTAAATTATTCCTTCAATAAAGTAACATTTCTTTAAATAATTATTGTGTTATGCTACAGTTTTGACTTAAAATCAATATTACACAATGGTACCCGTCATACATATATATATATATATATATATATATATATACTGTATCATCATAACGGTTCACAACAACAACTCGGCTTGATATTATACAATTCAGCATTTTTGTATCTGTCATGAAATAATTTTAAGAAAATAAAAAGCAAATTTGTTTTCCTCAATTTTACGTGACTTATAATTCAGTGGGGTTACTGGCTGCCACCTAGCCTGTTCATGGGTTAATACTGCACTGGATATGACAGCTGCAGGTTATGATAACAGTTCTACCTAAATTGATATGGCTAGTATGGAAGGCTTACATATCTACAGAGTATTTGCTTAGTCTTACTTTAAGGAAAGTATTGTGTTGTTGCAGGAAATTAAATATTACATTATCATATCAATTAGCCAAGCGCTGTTATCGTTTTCCCCGTTTTATAAACGCATGGAATATGCAAACACAGCTTGAAGCAGACTAGAAAGCTTCAATAGCTGTGGTCAAACTCTTCATACTTAAGGCGCATATAAATCAAGAAATAATTTAATTTCACATCATTAACACTATGCGATGCTATTGTAAAAAACAAAGAATCTAAATTCAATAAAATAGACTGAAATGAGGTCTTGAACGTCATAACAGTATATCAAAAATAGCAAATTGTATGGAATGGATTTATTGCTTGCGGGCTGCGTCAAGTGATGCTTGATATTAGGATTGCATGGCTGCGCTTGGTGTATTGCTGGAAAGTTCAATAAAATATTACATATAAAATACAGATAATTGTGATGATTACTTACTACTGTCGCCTCCACTTGTCATCATCTCAATAAGCATATTAATCAATAAAGAATCCTATAAACAAAAATTAATATTTTTATTCATTCGGTATAAAATGTAAAAGTTGTGACGTCACTGAAAATCCTCTATAATCAAGTTATTGTGTATGAAATGTTACGCGAGTGCCTGCAGCCACACAATTTTGCCTTCAGTGTGCCTCCAAAATGATTTCATTTATACAGTAAATAAATGGAGTAAATACTGTAGTTTAAAGTTAATAGTTTTATCCTTATGCATCTCTTACTTGGTTTCAAAATGTGCTGCAGGACTTCTAATGTTCAATATTTGTGCCTGCGACCTCCGGTCTCAGTGGTCCTAACATTTTACACCCCTGTGTTACGTCTACATGTATCAAACAATTTGTAAATATTTATGATTTGATATCCAGAACTGTACATGTAGCAATTGAATCTGAACATATTTCATGTATAACTTCATACCTCGTCACCAGACTTTCCTTCCTCAATCATGTATTCTCTGACTAGAGTTGGACTGTATTCAGTGATACAGCACAATACATCAACAAGGGCACTATTCATGGTTGGATCATCAAAATTCTTCAGTAAACAAAATATGAACAATCAATTAAGTCAATAAATGTATGTACAATAAATGTAATGTAAGTCAAATTTTGAAATTGTAAAGCAAGCTAATATATATTCATCGATGTCATACAGTAATAAAAACTTTACAGGACAGGTTTTGATTAGAAATTGATATAATGGGTTTATATTTTATTTTAAAAGAATGAGTAATTCACAAATATATTTTGATTGATATAAATACTTGTGATATCATAAAATCGTTTATAAAATCAAACATGAAATTTATCTGTAATGGAATTTTCTTTTACTTAGTAACTTTATGGATTGATGAAGTCTGGACAGAGTCAGGGTCAGACTAAAGTTTCAGCCTTCTGGAATCCTAGAGAGAGACAATTTACCTTTTTGTTTATTCTGAACTATTTTGTTGAGGTTTGACCAATAAATCATAAAAATATCAATTTTCTTCTGAACTTTTTTGTTGAGGTTGGACAAATTAATCATAAAATGTAAAATTTTCTCCTGAATTAGATTCAGCATTTCGGAAGCTAGGATTGTAGGTTCTTACGTTTTTCGGACCCTGGACAGAGTCACCATATTTATAGGCCTAGATATTTATATAAAAACTAAATCCAAAAACATTTGAAAATGAAAACATTAACCATCACTACAAACAAGGGTCAGTTATCTCTCAGAATCTGAAAAGCTTTTTATCCAGGACCACGAAGCTGCTTAAAGTGGGAATAAACCCCCAGACTATCTTCACATATGTAGTAGAACCTGACGTGAAAAAAACAATGGCGTAATTTTTTTTTGATCTGGAAATTATTTCTTGGTGAAAAATGCCTTCAAAGTTGTGTTTTGACCCAAATGTCGCTGAGGAAAAAAAAGGGATTGGATCTAGCTTTATGACGACAAAGTCACAAGTCGTGTGGTCTTTCTAATAGACTTTAGATCGGATTAATCACGCGATGAAACGTTTGAGATGGCGTAGCTCTGTAACGGCAATCTATTTTTCTCACCCACAAAACTGAGGTAAGGAAGAACATATAAACTCAAGAGTAGCAAAATTGCAGATGATTTAATAATTTTAAATTACACGATTTGAAGAAAATAAAAATCAGAAAATATTTCATTCGTAGTGCGCGTTATACAGATTATATTTTTTGACATATCATTCTCACACATATTTAACACATATCAAAAGATTCTCTGGTGACCACAAAAGCTAGCTAAGTAGAATTTATTGTTGTAAGCGTATGTCTGCACTGAAAATGGAGTGTTCTTTTGAGGGTAAAAATCTTAAGGTATGGTGGGAAACGCTATGAACGTCCATAACCGTCGGTTTTATAGTCCTCTTTTCACAGAAGCGAAATATGTCCATCTGATTTCTCTTCTCTGTAGAAAGGTATTTTGTGCAAAGTAACTTCTGCACTGTATTACCACATCCTATAAACTACATATTGTGACGACATGATGCTAACATGTTCTACTTTCTAGCCGAAGGAATGAATACTAGACTGGTAAAATAATTTTGGGGCGTATGTAAAATCAGGAACGAGTCTTCACATTGCAAAACCCTAATTTTGTTAATCAGATAACTTTGATAGAGAGGATAATAATTTATGCAATGAAGATATACCGCAAAGCTGACAAATGATAGAATCTGCATTACTGTAGTTCTAGTATACGACTGTAAACTTGAATAAGAACCTCTATCATGTTTGTACTATTTTCCGATATTTTATAGAATTTTACAGTGTAATGTGCTGAATAATTCTCAATGGTTTTTTAAATATTGAATGCTTTGTGAATGAATGATGAACACTTTGTTAGACTGTTGAGTATAATATATCTATCTATACAGTCGTATAAACTATACGATTACATGATTTAAGTTTTACTAGACAAACATAAATTTCAAACTTAAACGTTGAAATGATAATTGAAAAATGTCTATTTAATATTTTAGTAATACTTAATTAAATCCGAAAAAGTACAATTAATACTTTGCAGTACCTCGAGAAAAAGTCGTCTGTGCATGCCCATGCAAATCAAGTCAGTTTACATTCACATTTAGATCATGAAAATTGAAAAGGATATCCTGTAGAAATATTTACCCAAGAACAACTTGCAGATCATGAAGTTAAAAATAGTTAAAACTTATATAGCGTAAGATCAAGCTATTTTGAAGGGCACGTGTCTACTAATTAAGATTTGAGAAGTACTGCGGTAACACAGAATACGTAACTAATATGTGTCATCAGACTAGTCACAAAGGAACACTCGCACCGCCTGACATAGGTGTTAATCCGCAATCTATATCACATTCATCGCACTTAATGACGCTAAGAGAAATTATTTCGACTGAGCCTTTCAATAGATTTTATTCTGCTCCTGAAATTGCAAATTGCATCTTTTTTACGTAATTCACAAGTTTATATGTTTGCTCATGGCTCAGCCTTGTCAGAATTTTTTTTGTCTGACTTCTCGGAGCTAGGTCACCTCAAAGATTATGTCGCGTGATCAGCCCACTCTTGAGTCTGTTAGACAAACCGCACGACTTGTGACTTTGTCGTCATAAAGATAGATCCAATCCCTTTTTTTTCAGCGACATTTAGGTCAAACCACAAAATACCACTTTGAAGGTGCTTTTCACCAAGAAATAATTTCCAGATCGAAAAAAAATTACGCTATTGTTTTATTCACGTCGGGTTCTACTATATATGTAAAGATAGTCTGGGGGTTTATTCCCACTTTAAAAGAACGCAATTATAGAAACCTAGTTTCAAAATTCCAGATTTTTTAGTAACATTTATTTAGTATCCTCAAAAATTCAATCCCACAAGATTTTCAATCTGACCATGTGGTTCTCACAAGCTGCAAATATTTGTGACATACTACTCTTAGTTGATGAATTCACTACAATAGACCTAAATCTATAATTATCTATGGTAATTCCACATCACTGAAATCCACAAATCTGAAGTAAAAAAGATTACGGTAATTTGCAAATATGTAGGGTTTCACTGCCACTTGATAGCATGTTTGGTGGGGTGGAGTGAGCCAGGTCATAAGGTCATAAGATAGAAAACTTACCAAAAGCATCCGAATAGTTGAAAGTAAACCATGTGACGACAAACACTGTTACAAAAAGAAAATTACATTAATTAATATAATTTATGCTCATATTTTGTTAAACTGTATATCGCGGAAATTGGGATATTGCTTCTTTAGAAGTTTAGATAGAGAAAAATTTTCTATTCGTACATGATCTTCTTGTGTTTTTACTTTGCGCGATCATTTCTCCTTCAAAAATGCAGTCAAAGAAACGATTTTGTTTTTCATTCTTTATCCTCCAACAGGAACCCGCAGCGCCGGATTAACCTGTAAGCTAAATAATCTTAAGCTTAGGGCCCTTCGTTTTTGAAGGGCCTTTAAAAAAATCAATTTGTAAGATTTTATTATTTTAAAAGTTAAAATTAATGTAGGAATTCAATAATCAATTATAATGAGAAATGGGGACCTTCGTGGTTAACTGTCTATTGATTTGAGAAAAATCCTAACTAAAAACTTTTGATTTTAGAGGCTTATTATATCTTTTCCTGGATCCCGTATATTGATCAAACATAGCTCAAAATCTTGAGCTGAATGTTGAAAACATCATTCCGAAAGCAGATTGCCATTTGGTCCAGCTGTATTTTATTTAGAGACAATTAAGTAAAATGTTGAGTATTTTTTCCGGTGTAAATCCTCTTGTGAAAAATAAGTGGGTTCCTGTTGGAGGATAAAGAATGTGGAACAAAATCGCAACTTTGATTGCATTTTGGAGGGGGAAATGCTTGCGCAAAGTGAAAATTCACGATGATCATGTACGAATAGAAAATTTTCCTCTATCTAAAGAAGTAATCTCCCAATATCCGGGATATACACTTTAATAACAGACCAAAACAACGAGTTGCATGGCAGAGGAATAGTTGGCATAATTGATTACAAAGGTGGTGAAGTTAATCGAAATAAATTAATCCAGTATATTATGATGCCAAGCCATAATGTTGGCTGCACACCATACAAAAAAAACAAGATGACATGAACAAAGTCATATCCCAAAAAGCTAGATGAAATAAAACTAAATACAATTTGTCTGATGTGCATATAATCAAAGCAATCGGACACAATGGTCTTCAGAAAATCTTTCTTTTGGAGGTGTATGTGCTTGTTATGAATTGGACATACCTTGAGAAATGCGTCTCGGTTGTGTTGTTGTAATATTTGTGATAATGTACATAATTCTTTCAAAAAGAGAACCTAGAACAAAAACAGATATCATCACACTATACATAATAGGGGATACCGGGGTCACTACAGACACAAGTGACTTCGGACAGAACAGTTCAAAGGCATAAAATATTGACTAGCAGCCTTTGCACTTGATCCTCGAATATGTGTAAGTCTATGTTAATTTCACTAATCTATTTCAACTTTGAGCATGTAAGGTGCAATGGGCCAATGGTTAATTTTGTGCTTTTAAGTTTAAAAAAAAATACAATCTCTCAGTATGTTAAATACCAAGGTGAAACTTAGGCTACCTATTGCCAAAGTTTCAGATAAATTCATCAAGTAATAAAAAAGTAGGCCTATTGTGTATTATTTGTTCTCGAATAACAAGTAATACAAAGTTGACGAAGAAAATACATGCAACAGGCATTGTGATATTTGGTACCGTTTTGTACCTAATGACTTTATATAGCCTCATACTGATTTTTTATCCATGTGCGCTTTGAAAATTCAATACCAGAATAATTTAATGTTTACAATTGGGGAGACTACGGTCAGAGAGTCAAAGCGACATGAAGCAGTAAAATATCAAATTATGAAACAATGTAAATAAACATTGGCTTTGTGCCTTGTTGGGAGTTTACTTTCACTGTCAAGAGTCAAGAGTCAACCCAGTCTGACCGAAATCATCCCGCTCAATGCAAGGGTTAAAGAATGATCAAATGTTCTGGACTGGAATATATATTTTATTTTACAGCAATTTACCTGGGAAATTAGCAATTTAACGATATATGATTTACTGTAATCCAGCGCGTATAAGGCGCACGCGAGTATAAGTCGCAGGGTGATTTCTCAAGCAAAAGAGTTGAATTTATTGATTTTGCGTTTATAAGTCGCACCTTGATTTTTGAGTCATTTGAACATGAAATATGGAAGAAATCAGGTATTTCTAGTAAACTAGTATGTGATAAGAAAATATGTCAATGTTTTTGTGAAATAATCCACAGTCATAGCAACAACAACAAAAACAAATCAAAACCAATTAATCGTGAATTTTAAAAACCATAAACACCAGAGAAAGAGTAAAATGAAGAGTAATAATCCAGTTTTAAAAACAGCCATTTTAAATAACATTTCATTCCTTAATATTGTGCACTTCAATAGATAACAAATCAAATGAACTGCATAATTTCTTTACGGTTATAATGAAGTAATATGTTGTTTTTTGATGTCTCACTTCTTTCTAAACAAGTGAAAAGATTCCAGCATATTTTCTATGTCCTACTACGCATGCGTTGAAAAAACAAGAAAAGAGGTTATTGAAAAATGGCCAAAAATTACGAAAAATTGTTGATGTTTTTGTGTTTTGCGCGTATAAGTCGGACCATGATTTTAAAGAACACAATTTTGACTTTAAAGTGCGACTTATACGCGCTGGATTACGGTATTTGTTTCAAGCAAAAATAAAATAGTTACAAATAAATGAGTCCCCCTAACGACTAGAATCTGCAAGCATTTTGAACATGTTTGAAATGATTTCATAATCATTTGTATGAGCACATCAGGTGGGATTAAATATGGTATACTGCTATATTATACAAGCTAATCAGATATACACAGTTCTTTATAAACTCAGTGAGTTTTACTAACATACCAGTTCCTTTCTTTTGTCGTCTGAGATTTCATCGTCTGTTAGTCGTGTGAATAATTCAGTTATGAATTTGCTATCACTCTGACAATGAAAAACAGTGAAATCATCAAATTTGCTAGTAATCAAACGGAATATGAGGCTGAAGACAAGAAGCATGCTCTGTGCCTAACAACGAAAACTCTGAATTCAAATCTACTCACCTGTATCATGTTAACTATAGCAATTTTATTGAAAAATATAAATGAGCTAAGAGTAGACATATTCTCTTCAAATAACGAAGGTACAGGTACAAGGACATCTTGAATATATTGAACACGATATGTCTGATGGATTTTTTCACGAAGCTGTTCATTTGTAATTGGTATAACTTCTTTAAAGTTCACTTTATTTTTTAAGAATTCACGATGAGATACATGCTTTTTATTTGGATCGTATTCGAGTATGCCAACAACATCGAATATAGCATCATCCGACAATAGCAGTTCAAATAATGAGTTTTTATTCAACATAAATATCGCTTTAAATATTTGAAACAGATGATGAAGCCCCATTGTATTCTCCATATCTTCACATATACGAAATAAATCCAAAAGTTTTTTGATGTATTCTTCTTCTTCTAATAAATTAGCTAGTTTATCTTTTTGGGTTGAATTTGTTAATACACCAAGACATAGTGATGCAATATCACCAAGGCGACTTAATTCACATCGTGGTAATTCTAATGCGGCATCTGATAGCTCGTCAGCTGTTTCTTCTTCTTCTTCAACATCCTGTGTTATATCCACAGATGGATGTTTACCTTGAACCTGAAAACAACAAGTAATGTAATTCTTATTAACAGGGCAATTCTACTGTGACCCTCTTATAATTCGGAGAATAATTTATTTTAAAGAATCAAAGCTTCTGAATTATCTCAAAACATTTGGGCTAATAAAATGTTAACAGTTGTTAAGATTGAATAAGAAAAACTCATAAAATCAAACGTTTTGTAAATTTTTATTCAAAATAAGAAAAAATGACTTGCCATCAGTCTTTAGATAAGATAGTTTACTCATTAAAGAAGAAAAGCCAGCAGAAGTCTGATCTTTTAAATTATTATCAATAGACCTCTAATTTATGTGATAACCAATATTTTCTTACTGCATTTCAAATTTATAATTATCATTTTATGATGATGGATACATTTTTATTCATTCATTTTATTTGAAGACAGCAATTCAATAAGCTAGGAGACTATCTTTAGTGGGGGTAATGTAGATTGATTGATATAATTATACAATATGCAGAGGGATGAGTCGATAATTTGTTTGCTTATCATTTGCAGACCATTTTCCGATAATAAATTTTTTATACACCTTGAACTTATTTTTGTGAGGATTAATGATTCATTTCTGATGGAAAAAAATCACAAGTTGCAAAATAAATTGATCAAAAGTCAACAATTTATAATGTAGTCTACTATAAAGTAAACAGCTGTTGTGGACATTCAAGTGTGACAAAATCCAAATGTTTGTTTATTGTTCTTGCAATAGCAAAAATATTGTCTCTCTTCAATCTTCATAATTAATTTATTTTGTATGATTTACTAGATTTTGCTTGACATGATGCAGTCATGATCTAAAAATAGAATAATCACTAACATTCAAATTTCTACCTTCTACGTAGACTCAGGTAACTTTAACTAGTTTAGCGATCAAAAATTGTAGGCCCACACAAAACCTATAACAAAATAAACATGTTGTCGAAATGAACCGACATTTTGGATGAGAAATGACAGAGAAAATGGGACATAACACTCTGTTACACTCAGTCTCTCTTCTGTACATAACAATAGTAAAAAAGTTCCAGGCATCAGTTTTACATGCTTACCTGACAAATCTTTTCCCATATTTCATCGCAGCCTTCCTTTTCTTGAAAACTAAGGGCCAAATCATTGTCATCTTCTGACCAAACAACTAAAGTATCCTACAAATTGGAATATTGACAAAAATGAAACCAAATTGCAGTAAACATAGCAATAATGTTTTGTTTGTGTCAATATTTTTCAACATCTACGATGGATGTTTTTATTTTCAACTAGAATCAAGCTAAAGAGATTTGTTGTGTAAGCTAAATCCTTAGAAAACATATTTTTTGTCAATAAGAGCATTCAAGAGATGTGGTACAGTAGTTCTTTTACTAAAACTATCTAATCAATACTAATACTGAAAGAATAATGTAGTGATGTATTTCTACATCAATAATATGAAATTATGTCTTGAACTGTTTCAGATACATTGAAAAACATAGATAGGCCTACCGTCAATAGATAAATCCAAGTTGTAATTTTTCAACTAAATTTGAAAGAACATTGTTGGATTGTTTTGGGCTTAATTACTGGCAAGCATTGTTTGAGATAGTAAGGCTGCTAAACCAGTGCATGAAATACATTGTTTAATGACTTAATGTTACCTGTTGTTTCTGATATACTGTGTCTGTTTGGATACGTGATTCAAGAAGCATTGAGCCTATAAACAACCACAGAGCAGATTTATTAAAATGTATATCAAATTAAGATACGATAGTCTAAACAAGTGTTTAAGGTCATCAGCAGAGTATATAACCATAAATTGTTTATTAGACTGGTCCAAAAAAATGAAAATTGGAAAGTTGAATTGAATTCTCGATTCTATTATTCTAATGGGAGAAAAAATTTAAGTTCCAAACTTGAGTTCAGAAAAATATTGGGGAATGGGCGCTCAATGCCCCTCTAAATGTATACACAAAGACAACAGGGGAAACGCTCCAAAATTTAAAAAAGATATAATTTACATCTCAGTAAATTATTTTCTGTTATCTTCTGATCAAACAACAAAATCATCCTACAAATTAGTATGACGTAAAAAGTATAACCTGTCACAATCACAGTGGAAGTCATAAATTAATTTATGCATCACTTATAGTATATCACAAACTTTCAGCATAGGTTCTCATCCAATAGAATTTCAAATATCACAGTAATATTTCTGTTACAGTAATATTCAAAATTCGTAGACATCAAAAAATATTCAAAAGTACTTTCTTGTTGTTGTTGAGATTTTGGAGCGTTTGCCGCATCGGCATTGTGTATTAATTTAGAGGAGCATTGATTTCCCATTCCCTAATTTTTTAACTCAAAATTTGAAATTAAGATTTTATACCAATTACAGCAATAAAATCAAGAAAGCAATTCAACTCTAAACAGCCATTTTTTTTAACCAGTATATTGTTAATGCTAGCAGGAATAGCTTTATTAATGTAACTTACCAAATACGGTTTGCAAATTTTTGACAAAAAACATTATAATATTGCCTCATTTCCAGAAATGAGAAATATAATTTAGACGTGAAATCAACTGCAGAAGTATCATAAAGTTTGAACTGCAAATAAGCAGCAAAAATGTGAATTTATGTTGCAGTTTTCTAGTCACATTTTAGAAATGTTCAGATTTTTGAATAACCAACTGTTCTTTGCTCATTGTTGATCCCTGTGACTACTGTACTTTCAAATTCAAACGTACAAATTTCAAAAATAGTGTGATCTAAACATTAGAAATTATGATTACCATTTTTGATAAAAGATTATAAATAATCGGCTAATCTGTCAATTAAATAAATAACCAATGTATAATCAATTGGGGTCAAAAACATGCACGTAACTAGCGACTAATCAGAACATCTCTATACATTTTACAATATTTTCAGTTAATGTAAATTTTTATCTATAATTCTTATAATAATGCAGGCATACTGTGATTGATAAGTTTACAATTTTCTATGCGCACAATCACACATCTATTTGTAATTTTGGGAACAACTGAAAAATTACTGCTTGTCTGCTTATGCAATTGTACACAAATCGGGACATTTTCAGCATTTCATTAAATTTTGAACTGAATCTTGACAAAAATTTTGCACGTTTTTAGTTATTTTTTCTTTCTGACACATTCAAGATATTGGTGAAATGTGTCCTATTATTCAAATTGAGAGAATGAGACTGAATTAAGTGTGTACTTTTGCATTTCTAGGAGATCCTAAGTTTTAATTATGAAACTAACATCATAACATTCAAAGATTGATGATAAATTGAAAACTAAATGAAGTTAAATATTTTCATTAAGATAAAAAAATAAATCTTTAGACATCTTTTGAAACTGAATTAAATAAAAATGTATAATTTTTTTTAATTTCGATAGTGATTTGTTATTATCATACTTTTAACCATTCATAGTAGGTCTAACATCGTTCAACTGTTTAGCCTAACACCCTAGCAGTCTAAACAAATGTTATAAGCACGCCACTAGCTAGTCCAAATTTAGACCAGCTACAAAACAAGTAATTCAATTTCATTCAACTATAATAATGAAATTATCATTGAATAGCGTATCACATGCACCATACCGCGGAATATTTGATATGATCAGCAGAAGAAATAGCGGCAAATATACGTTCGTGCTAGGCTTTTACTACGTTCGTACAATTCATTGTACAAGCCGAATAATGATCAAGAACATCAGATTAAATTCAAACAGCTATATCACATATGGTTAACATACCATCCTCTTCTGATAAAACAAGTAAAACAATTCCTTGTAGATTTCCATGATCTACATACATAGATGATACATGACCAGTTCCATGGTCGTCCCATTGGTTTCCTTCGTTCAAAATATATAATTTGACTCTTCTTCGTGTGTTAGACATTATAATTACAAGTAAATGTTTTATAGCTGAACTTACTCAGCTAAAATAGTAAGCTCACCAAAGGTGAATCATGTGATTAATATCTAAAATGTCACATTTTCTATCGTATCGTTTTGTTACTTGATTGTGTGTGTGCCGCCATGCTGAATTTCTTGCGAGTGAAAATGAAGAGGCGCAGACCATGAGAAAACTCATTCACTATGCGCAGCACCAGCTTTCGCGCGCTGAGATTCAACCGGAAACAGCATGGGAATGAGCTACAATCCGTTATCCGTGAAGCACCCGCCATCGGAACACGGTTTATCATTGAGAAAAATTGCTCGAATGAAAACTTTTCACAAGAGACATCTGAGACAAGATCTTTTTGTCAAGTTGTAAAGCAGTATGTCAGATTCTAGGCCGCAATCGCTGTGTGGAAAAGATCAGAGGTAAGGATATGTCATGTCGCATATGAATCAGGATAAAATATATCAAAAAGACGATACAAGAGAAATAATAGATCTCAAGAATAGATGTAAGGGACGTAGGTAAGGTAGACATATTATGTAGCATAGCGACATAGCCTAACACATTGTTCTTGTTATGTTTGGCTTGGCACCGCAGCCCTGGATCCTGCCCCTTGTTGACATTTACTTGGAAATGTATTGTCCTATGCGATTAGTAGGCAGACAGTAGGAGTGTGCCTATGGACAAAAAACGTTCGTATAGGCTATGTAAAATTGAGCAGATTCTTCCAGTCTATTAGTTGAATACAATTTTGTAGCCTAAGTTATGTCTAAATTAGGCTAATTCGATATATGATGTTATTTATAAAAATACTGATTCTTCACTCTGGCCCCCCTCTCCAGTTGGGAGGCCTATATTTATAACTTTCCTTGTCAGCTGTGTCTGACCAACAATAAAGACCAACAATCACTATGGGATGAATATAAAAAACAAAGAAACAAAGTTACTAGGATGCTCAGAGAATCGGAAGCTGCATTTTGGAAAGATAAAATAGAAGGGGCCAACTGCTCAAGGGATTTTTGGAAAATAGCCAGAGAAATCCAAGGGAAAACTAAAAAGTCGCATATCGGCGCAATTCTTGACGATGACAATAAACTTCTAACAGACGATATTGAAAAAGCTGACTGCTTGAATACTTTCTTTCCTACTGTTGGAGAGAAGCTAAATGGGAAATGGTCGCAGACCCTGCTTTAAATGAACTAAGTCACGTATACAGAATAACACCAACTCTAAACAATATCGAGATAAATAAAGAAAAAACAGAAAATGCTTTGAACCATTATATTAAACCTAGAAAAAGCTGTGGGCCAGATATGATTCATGCAGAAGACTTGAATTTAGCAGGAACGTCGTTAACTGAAGGCCTTCATATTGTATATAAAGCCTGCTGTGAAAAATCAAAATTCCCAACTCAATGGAAACTAAGTCGTGTTAAATCCTTATTTAAAAGCGGAGCAAAAACGATGAGAGGTAACTACAGACCGATCTCATTATTATCTATACCAAGCAAAGTCCTGGAAGGTATAATATGCAAAGACATTGACGATCACATAACAACAAGAAATCTAGCAAGTAAACACCAATGGGCATATCGAAAAGGATACTCTTCAGAATACCTGATGCTCCACTTAACAGAAACATGGAAATATAATCTAGACAAAGGGAAAGTCATTGGAATCATTTTCTTAGATTTCAGAAAGGCATTTGACTCAGTATGTCACCAGTCCCTAGTAAAGAAATGACATGCAACAGGAATAAGTGGAAATGCACAAATACTACTACAAAATTACCTCTCCGACCGTAAACAGTATGTAGAAATAAATGGAAACAGCTCAAGTAGCATACCAGTAAAATTTGGAGTGCCTCAAGGATCTCTCCTAGGTCCTAGATTATTTGCCATTCAAGTGAATGACCTTGCTACTATGTAGGTGACACTGTAGATGAAGTAATCACAAATTTGCAGATTGCTGTTAATGAAATCAAACACTGGTGCGACCAAAATAGTTTAGGCCTAAGTATCCACCCAGACAATACAGAAGTCATGCTGTTATCAATAAGAGACTTTGTTGGCCCGTTAAAACCTCTCCATCTAGAAAACAAAATTATCAAGATGACAAAAAAAGTGAAGTGCCTGGGTATGATATTGGACAATAAGCTGAGCTGGGAACATCACATCACCAATGTAAAATCTAAATTTTCTGCCAGTCTTCAAATGCTAAAACGCATCAGATTCTTGGCCAAACAAACTCTCACCGACCTATACTTCAAGGCTATTCTTCCTGGTGCATTGTATGGAATAGTTGTGTGGGGTAACTGCTCACAAGCAAAATTGCAAGATCTTGAGAAATTCCATTTAAGAGCTGCAAAAATAATTAATAAATTACCTAGAAAGACTAGCAACACCGACGTACTCAAGTTAATAAAATGGAAACCTGTTAGTTACATGTACAAAAAAAAGATGGCATGCTTATCACATAAGATATACCACGGAAAGTGTCCTGGATCAATCTTGAATTTAATTGAAAAGAAAAAGCAACGCAGAAGCATGCGGAACAATATTCAAGTAACTATACCAAGATTTGAAACCCAAATCGGGAAAACGAGTTTTAAATATCGGGCAGCTATCATTTGGAATAAATTACCTGAAACATTGAAGGAGGACAACACATATGAAAGTTTCAAGAAAAATATAATAAAGCATAGCCAACTGTTAGACTCGATTTCTTTTGACGGATCGGCAACGAACTCTAAAAAAGATTTGGATAATTTCATTTATTATTGACCCAGTGTAATCAGTTCCCATAAAATATATATAGCATAATCTAAAAAAAAAAAAGAAAAAAAAAAACCTAGTTAGAATTAAAGTTAATATTTGTTTGTTTGAAGACATAGTTAACGTTTCATTCAGTTTACACATAGAGTAAAATTATATAAGCATGTAAATATTAGCAATTATTAGAAGTATAAAGCCTTCGCGCTTTTCTACCCCTTGTATATATCAAAATTTAAAGCAGGTCCACATCAGCAAAGTGCTGCCAGGATCTCGACCTGCTCAATCAAATCAGAAATACATACATACATACATATCAAAAAGACGATACAAGAGAAATAATAGATCTCAAGAATAGATGTAAGGGACGTAGGTAAGGTAGACATATTATGTAGCATAGCGACATAGCCTAACACATTGTTCTTGTTATGTTTGGCTTGGCACCGCAGCCCTGGATCCTGCCGCTTGTTGACATTTACTTGGAAACGTATTGTCCTATGCGATGAGTAGGCAGACAGTAGGAGTGTGCCTATGGACAAAAAACGTTCGTATAGGCTATGTAAAATTGAGCAGATTCTTCCAGTCTATTAGTTGAATACAATTTTGTAGCCTAAGTTATGTCTAAATTAGGCTAATTCGATATATGATGTTATTTATAAAAATACTGATTCTTCACTCTGGCCCCCCTCTCCAGTTGGGAGGCCTATATTTATAACTTTCCTTGTCAGCTGTGTCTGACCGTGATTTGTGGCGCTCTTTTTGTAGGCTCAAATGTGTTGAGCCTTGGCCAAACCGCAGAACATTCACAGAACATAATGTTCGGTGTCATGTCCTACTGTTTGACAGGGTTACCGAACAAAACCTGGTGTTCTGTCACCTTGAAATTTCAAAGTAGCAGAACTTCTACGAATCATGAACGGTTTGTGAGCTCGGGTTCATGAACATTTCTTATATAATTGATATTTAACTATTGTAGGCTATATATAGATTTCTTGAAGTCCATGATAGACACAGTTCACAATAAGCTAACATTGTTTTTGAAGTGAAAGTATCTTGCTATATTTCATCAATGTATCTAGCTCATTTGCATTTGTTACAATCCGTGATCGCCTGCCTGATATTCTCACCAAAGTCATTGACTTGATTTCACGTCTCACAAAACAACATTTATCTAATAAAGAAGAGGTGAGTAAATTATTCAATAGCATAGATTTTACATAGCAATGTAGGGCTAACATTATAAATAAGAAAAAATGTATGGTGTCTTCAATGCATGTTGACGACAACATGTAAAGGAGAGTGTGATAATTTAGATATGTTACACAGTGTTATGAGATCTATAATTCAGTAATCTTTGAAACAAAGTACAAATCCAATACTAAAATCAATTGAAAAAATCAACATCTTGGTTTTACGTAGTAATGTAGTATTTATAGGACTTATTCCAATAATACCATATGATTAAAATATTTTATTATTTTTTATTCTACCATTTTCAATGCCAGAAATGAGGTATTTTACAATTTCAGATTATGTAAATGGGAAGTGTGACGTAGGCCTACTAGTAGGTTGTAGTAGCCTACACAGGCCCCTAGCCTACATATCTCAAGCAGGCATGGAAGTGCAAAGTTAGTCCTTAGTAATTATAAGAGGGCTTAAACAGACATGAGAAATAGAAATACAGCACTTTTTGATTGATCTTCACTTCTCAGTTGAAAGTGTGGAATCAATAATTTTGTTTGCTGTTTGTGCAAAATCAACTATAGCTCCTCATTTGCTCTCCAACATTTTTCAACAACCAAATACCATCAAGTCAAGCCATCGCCATTCAATTCAAAATGCTTGTTCGGACATATGGAACTATGTACCGTGTACAACGAAAGGTGTTTCTAGACTGACAAATGTTTACTTTTAAAAGTCTCCTTCAGGGACCGACAAAAGCAGGAATCCTGGAATCTTAAATTCCGGAAGGTTAGAGCAAATTCAGAAGAAAATTGATAATTTTAATGATTTATTAGTCAAACATCAACAAAAAAATTCAGAAGAAATTGTTGAAATGCCTCTACGACTCCTGAAGGCTGAACCTTTTTTCGGACCCTGGTCTCCTTGAGCTCGGCATTTAAATGTCAACATAAATAAACCACAAAGGCTCTTAATTTTGTTTTAAAATTCATTTTTATCTGCTCTACTGTATATGATATTATGTTACTGTAAGTTAACTTTTATAATTAGTCCTGTGAAAAATAGTTTAAGTTAACTTATCACATTCTAAATAAATGATAACAATCACAATGATGTTTGTTTGATATTACCAATATACCAGTTATATAAATGCAGGTGTGTGGTAAAGTATTACTTTATTTACATATTTTCGTATTTGTAAATACTATATTTTTTATATAGAAACATCTTGAAAAGCTATATTGACCTATTTAGTTACATAATTCGAACAGGCTAGATAACAGATGCGTCACGCCTATCGAATGATTTCAGAACAAATGTTCCCAAAAGTCTCGTTATTTCGAATGTTGGCTGTGAAAACAGCACATTTACTTTTTCATTTTCTGTTATTTTATCAAAGCTGGTATTCAGCTTTTCTATATCTGCCAGGAATTCCTCTCTTAGATCTCGATTGATTTTACAATAAAATATGAGATGCATCTCGTAGTCGATGTCGATGTTGTCACAAAACTTACAAATTCTATCCTGATAAGGTATATTTGAATATCTTCCGATCTGAACTCCAAGCCTGTGAGCTCTTGTTCTAACTTTAGTAGTGGCTAGTCTGATTTTCGTGTTAGGGCATAAGAGGTAATTTTCAAATTCAAAATTTTGTTTAATAGTTTTATAGAATTTTAACTGATTTGACTGGTTAGCATTATTTTTCAAAATGGTTTGTTCGAATTTATTTTTATATTCCTCTTGAAACTGATTTCTAATCGCTACTGCTAATCCTTTTTGTGTGCTTGATGTTGTTATATCTTTTGACATCAGCAGCGGTAAATGTAAAATGAGTTCGGAAAGATATAGTTTGGCTTTATTAAGCCACGAAGAAGGAGAGTTTTCAAGGAGTTATTCACAGAATGCTTTATACAACAGGGTGTCGAGTCAGAGTTTAACACAAAAATTAAAAATTTGATTATGTTAATTTTTATATCAATTAGTAAAGGAGGGATGTCAAGCTCGCCTCTGACTGCTGTTGTAGTAATTTCCCCACAAACGTTAAGCATATGGTGCATAATTTTATGTTTGAGAGCCTCGATAACATTGTTATCTTCATGAGATATTGAGTCTCCCCAAACCTCACTAGCGTAAAGAAGTATCGGTTTGACTATTGTTTTGTAAACTGAGTTGTGAATTGCAACGTAGCTCATCGGAGATCCCTTCAAGCACTGGCGAGTCGAGTTCCAAGCTTTGAAAGCTTTTACACACAGATCTTTTATTTCGTATCATTGCTTGCCTGATTGGTGTAGAGTAAACCCTATGTATTTATAGGCTTCTGCAAGGGGAAGTTCTGAAAATATCATGTATTTTGATTTTTTGATGGTTGACCTCAAGACTCCATTGGGAACAATAAGATAATGTTGTCTTCAAGCAGTTTTGAAGGCCTAGAGGGATTGAATAAAAAAGTACAATATCATCAGCTAACACCAACCAGTTGAGAGGTTGGTCTAAAAGCATAACTGGTTCGATGGAGAAGGTCTCTGTAATATTTTTGCCAAGTCATTTATAAATCTATTAAGTAAATTCGGACTGATAACGCATCCCTGGCGTACTCCAGTGTTTGGGTAATTGGTTGGGTTAAACAACCGTGATAATTATTTTTAGCAGAGCTATCTGAGTATAAGCTTTTGATAAATTTCCCTTAATGTTAAGCTGCTGAAGTTTTAGGAGAAGACCATGTTGCCAGACTGAGTCAAACGCTTTCCTTAGATCAATAAAACATGCACACAGTTTTCCATTACTTTTGGTATATTTGGATATCAATGTTTTTATACAAAATAAATAATCTACAGTCCGATGGTTTTGTTTTTTTTTCAGCTTGAGACTCATGAATATTCTTGTTTTTAGCTAAGAATTTGTTAAGTCTTTCATTTATGGTAATACAAAAAAGTTTACCCAAAACACTTAATAAACTGATTCCTCGGTAGTTGGAGGGATCGACACCCATTTTTACACAGACAGATAACATAATGGAGGAAAAACGAAACATACTTATTATGCCAATTTGACTTGTGGCATTTGATGTTTGCCAGATAGGGTAAAAATCAACAAACTTCGTTTTTCAGCTCATTTTTCAATCCTGTACCAATCGTTAGTATAATCCTCAAAAGTTACTTTTTATTTCAACCGTTCTAATGACAAAGTCTATGAACATTCCATAAACAGTTGACAAGCGTCGTCAAGATTTCATGCTGTGTTTCTGGTCAATTCATGACCAGTTCAATGGGTTCATGAACCAGTTGATAAAAGCTCCTTAAACAGGAACTTTCGCACATCTTCAAGAACATTTCATAAAAAATCATGAAATATTGAAAAATTTCATGTTCATGTAACTGAGTACTCTGAACTCATAAACGTTCTTGATATTAGTGAATTCAATCTATTTTAGACTCACGTTTTATAAATTTTTGAAGATACAATGCAAAGAATAAGGATTCACTATGAGACAAACGTCTTGTTGAGCTTGTCTTTTGTCTCATTTTATAAATGTTGTTATATCATCTGAAAAACTTTTAAAATTATTTTTCAGGAGAAAGGAAACGATTCCAGAGCAATTATTGCTCAATTAGTAAAATTAAAAAATGAAATGCAAACAGATAAAGAAATTACCCATTTAAGTTCTGCATATGGAGATTATCAAGTGTGGAATAACTTCATATCAAAAGATTTGAAACCTGTTTTCAAACTTGGTGTTTCTGATCGAACCACATGGTATAGTGTACCTTGGCTTTCATGTGAATGTTATTTGTACAGGCGAATTTTCGAAGCACTTCAGAGCAGGTATGTGGACATTAATGGAATATATTTGGATCCTCATATTGGGTTTATTAAAAGAGTTTGCAGTGATAATAATGTAACTAGCAAAATTCGTCCAGCTGTAATTGTCTATGAGCAGCGAAGTTTTTTGTTAGTGCAGTGCAATTTTGATGTACTTTAGACTTTTATTTCCACTCTTATGAGGTCTTTTATTTTGTTTTTCCCATTGAAATCCACTGCAAATCATCTTTGAAATATCCTTGATTTCAGACTACTACGTGATGTTCAAAACAAAACAGTTCACATCTTTCCGTGAACTGGGGTCTCATGGCAGCAGACAAGTCACTTCGGGAGAAAACTGCAAGATGGAAATCACTCCCAACCGTAACATGATTTTTTTATGTCTTCTCATTTTCTCCTCATGTGCTATGAGACCATAATTCACGAAAATTGTGATTTATTTGTTTAAAAGGGCAACAATGACCGTTGGACTCTATGCTCTCAGAGTCACATGCGTATTTGCTGTTCGTATTGTTTCTGTGCCTAAAACCATGATGAAAGTGAAATTTGAAGCCACGCCGAAGCTATGATTGACTATGATGATTGATTAATTCAAGTTGAGTTTTAAGTGACCGCCGTCCAACTTTGCTCCTTTAATAACATTGTTTATATTTTGAATACAAAATTTAACTTTCTAGGAAAAGCAAATGAAAAAAGTATTTCTAAATGTTAACTTATTGTAAACTTTTATTCAATATCTTCCATTGAGAAAATTTTAATAATATAATGCGTTTCAACTTTTGATAGATATTGTGAGCACTATAGCTTGCATTCTGCATGTTGTTGTAAAATTAAATGATGGCATAATTTCCATTTGCTTGCTTGCCTAAAAATACCTTTATTGGTTTATTTCTTCTGTAACTACAATTAAATAAATAAAAATGTACTGAATTATTAAACATTTTTGAAATTCTTTTTGACACATAGTTATGCAGAGCTCTTTTAAAATCAGCCTTGATCAATGGTAGGGTCTGATTAAATATATTTCCTTCCGGGATTCTAATTTTTGCTTCCAAAAATTTTTTCAAGATGATTACAATCATGCAAACGGTTTCACAGTTTTTATTTAGTGGTTGTTGTCCATTTTTTTGTCATAAGAATATGATACAAACTGCGCTTTCCCATTTATCTTTCACAGCAAAGAAAAAAGTTCTTCTTCTTCTGATTGTAAAAACTTCATTACAGCGACTTCCTCCCCTCCCTTCTGAATTTGTGCTAGCCTTCCGGGATCCCCTATTTTATCAAACCCTGATCAATGTAAGGTTTTAAGCAGACATAATAATTCTGGGCATTAGACATGCCTTTATTGCTGGGAATTGATGATTATAAAAGACCACCTGGTGATGATCAGCGGTCATGTTGCTAAAAAATATTATACATAACTACTTACTTCAGTCTTCGACAGTCTTTTTGGAAACCCATTGTTACCATTATCATTATTATTGATTAATTATCATTAAATCATGTCCAAAGCAAAATTTGGTTGTTATGCCATTTTGATTATTTTTGTTGTTTTGGGGTCACACACCATGTTTGAGCCTTTGTGCTCTTCATTGAAGTCTACCTGCATGCTTAATCGACCAATCAGATTGCTAGGAATCATTCGATAACTTTAGAGCAAAGGATGCCAAATGCCTTCATCGGCTTTTTACTTTCACGCCCATCAACCGATCAAATTGCTAGAAATCTTTCAATTTTATTAGAACACTCTTTCCTGCGATTTAAAATGTAGTACTGTAGTTTATTTAGCTGTCGAAGAAGATCTGTAACATTTTAGGGTAGCTAATTTTTTCAAATAATTTTCTATTGCAGTTTACATCATCAATCTTACGATCCATTTCTAGAACAAAAACAAATTGCTTTCCATGATTCTAAGCCAGCAATGATAACATTAGCTATCCAACTAGATATTTTCTGCCAATCAACGGTATCATTATCAGATTGTAAAGAAAAAGATACAATGCAGGAGGGACGTTCTGAATCGATGCGTTCTGAATTTGAAGTCTTGCTAGAGGTGAGTGATAATTGTGAAGCTTTAAAATACCCTGTGAAAGCATTTCATTAATGTTTAATTACCCAATTATTGTGAACGGTTCATGAACAGTTCTTAGAAATTGGTAATTTTCTTGTAGAATATGTATGTATACGGTATTGATATTAATAAGCCATGCACTCCATTTCAACAAGCTGTGGTTGAGGAGTCATGTCATGCATGAATCCATGACTGTAGGCCTACCTACCCCTGTAAACAGTCCTTGAGTTCATGAACAGTTCATGAACTTAGTTCATGAAACTTGCTCTTGAACGTTAAGTGGCTCAATTTGCATGGATTTTTTCATTAGTGGTTCATGAAAAGTGGGCCATTTAACGTTCCTGGACTGTTTTCCTCTGTGGTATGCCTGTATGCATAACTGTTTTTTTCACAAATAACATATCAATTCAGAAATGCCACATGTTTCCGTCTATATTGTGTGGAGGTCAGTAATTTATTCGCAGGATTCTGATCACAACACTGGGATAAGCTATTTCTGCTTTTTTCCATGTTGCATCTCATTAGCATCATTACATTTCAAACATTTAATATTCTAAAAACAATTCAATTTATTTTATTCAAACTCCTCGTTTCTGACTGAACAATTATGTAGCCTACAGTTGCCTCAAAGGCATGTTTTATTAGAAGCTGGGTTTGCAACGATTAAAAAAAGAATGGGTTAAAAAATATATTTTAAATAATATATTTTAAAAAGTAAATTTATACAGTATTTGTCTTCTATATCTTGTCCATTTAAATAGTGTAATATAATATAGCACATAAGAATGTTTTTTATTAATCTTAGCTATGATTGACGGTAAGTTAATGTCATTCAACAGAGATCTCAATGCCTTTATGGTTTTGTTGTTTTCTATCCCATATTTTAAACATAACGTATTGTAAATTCTAGGTCCTGTGAACTTGATAGATTTTCTATCAAAGTTTGTTTTATGTGATGTTCGCCAGCATAATTCTATGGCTGCTCGAAGGCTGTTTTGTCTAAGGGTTGGTTGCTTTAATCCTAAGATTTCAAAGCATTACGCTGATGGTGTGTTAAAAGGCAATCCGAAGGCAAATCTAACAGATCTACATAGTCCACAGTCAATTCGTTCTTGTTCGGGCTTTGATATACTGCATCATTTAATAATGAATTTGCATATGAGAAATGAGGAATGATGAAGGCATTGAACATATTTATTTTAGTACGTTCGTCTAGTGCATATCGTAATCTTGCCAGACAGGAAGATTTTTGAGAAACTTTTCTTATAATCTCATTAATGTGTATACTGTTATTCAATTTTCAATCTAGTATTACTTCTAGTAGTTTCATTTGATTAGAATGTGGTATTGCTACATTGTTAATAACAACAGTGGACGTTGACGATCCTATTACAATACATGGTGTTTTGTTAGCATTGACTAGCAATCTGTTGTTTGTGAACCATGAGAATAGTGTGTCTAGATCATTGTTTAGTTCGTATTCAAGAATGCTGGAATCACGATTGGCATTGTAGACTGTGGTGTCATCAGCGTACTGTCTTACCTGGCAATACCGTATGAATAAATAAATATCATTTGTGAATATGTTAAACAGCAAGAGGCCTACTATGCTACCTTGTGAAACTCCAGATGTAACATCGTCATTTTGCCATTTTGACAGATTGATATTGACTTTCACGCATTGTCTACGATTACATAAGTAGGACTGGAACAGTGAATGGAATCTTTGAAGACACCGTAGGCGTTTAATTTGGCTATAGGTAGCATATGATCCACAATGTCAAATGCTTTTCTTAGGTCTACATTGTAACAATTAAGGCGTGTTCTTTGTTGTCAAATGAGGCTGATGTACATGAATGACCCTTTAAATAACCTGAAAGGGACGAAAACCACAATCGGTGCTCAATCATGTGAAGTCGTACTTGGCCGTCTAGTAGTCGTTCGAGGACCTTGGAGATAGCCACTAATGAGGTGATTGGTCTATAATTGTTTTCAAGTGGTAGGTCTTTAGACGTGAATAGAGTTGTTACCATATCATCTTTCCATCGATTCGGGGAAAGGCTATACAATCGTAACACAGGATTTATGCGTCCCAACTATCAGATGGTATATTAACTATAACTAGATTTGTTAATTATCTTGATTTTTAGAAGGTTTAAAATTGAAAAGTTGAACTAGATGTTAATTGAGATTGAAAGATTGAAAAAGTAAAACAACTTGAAGTTAAAATGTTAGACTTTTTAATAATTCCATGGATGCCTAAGTGTTGCATCGTACAAATCAAACTAAATTGAAAACTGAAATTCGGAACATCAATTGCAGTACAGTATCTATAAATATAGAATGTTAAATAATCTTGTGCTAAAGTTTACAAAGATACTTATGCCAGCCTACACATTATTTCTTAGCCTGCTCTTATATGGATTGTTAAATTTTTTAGTACTCGCTGTGGGGCAACAAATGTGATTTATCCATTTCTTCTGGTGTACAAGAACAAAATCAATTAGCTGGTGGAGCTGACTTAAAGGTGTTATTAGAGCATATACTATCAAATGATACCGAGAAAATTTGGAAAAGAATTATGAAAGTATCATCATCCTCAAATGAGAGCAAGAATCCAACACGTCTTGATATCGTATTAGATAATTCTGGTTTCGAAATATATTCTGACTTATGTTTCGCTGCATTTTTAATTGAGAAAAAATTATTTCAATTGGTTAATTTCCATGTAAAAAGCATGCCTTGGTTTGTCTCGGATGCAAATACTTCTGATTTCAAATGGACTATAGAACAATGTTTGATATCGGATAATGATAAATTACGTACAGTTGGTAAACAATGGAATTCGATGTTAAATAATCAACAATTTATTATCAAAGAACATCCATTTTGGACTTACCCATACGATTATGCACATATGAATATAATATCACCTGATTTATATCAAGATCTAAGTAAATCCGATTTAATCTTATTTAAAGGCGATTTAAATTATCGTAAATTAATCGGTGACCGGGCATGGCCACATGACACATCTTTTAAGGAAGCATTAACGACATTTCAACCTGCTCCATTGTGTTCGTTAAGGACATTAAAAGCTGATTTAGTTGTTGGATTAGAAAAAGGAAAAGATTTAGAAATGTTTAGTAAAGATGAGAAATGGATGGTGAATGGCAAATATGCTGTTGTACAATACTGTGACAATTAATAATAACTTATAATATACATAGTTATAGTTATTGTTGTTTAACAACCACATATATACATACTTCAGTTTGGAACTTGGGACTTGAAATTTGATGGTCGGTTAGGACTTGAAGTATGGTGTAGTCTTGTAAACAATAACGCATCTCACAAGTATCATTTATGATTGTAAACTCGGGTGTAAACTAGGTTTAGAAAATTGCATTATTAGATATTATGTAATACTTGTATTAGTCATATCCACTGTATCCTCAATTTTAATATTTAGTTTTAATTTATTATAAAATAACTGATATCAAGTATATATACGCTTGTCGATCTTGTTTTTTATTTTGTACCTTTCTGTTGACTTGTGCTATATTTATATTTATAGACCTTCATAAAGTATTAACATTGGTCTACACTGAAAACGTGTGCTACTGTTTCAGATGCCTGGACTAAATCTGTAATCTGTGTATACAGTCCCATATAAAAAAGCAACCAATCAGAGAGTCACTTTGACCATCAGATCGTTATTGTAAATAATCTATAATCGTTCCCTATAGTATTTTAACTGTCTAGAGCAAAACATTAATATGATATGAAATATCATGAAAAATTTAGTTTAGGATTTGGATTAGGATTAGGATTGGTCGTTTTAGATCTGAAACTAGGATGGAAATAAAAAGAGCCACGAGCTGATTTTGCAGCACATTTGCATTTTTAAATGTAGTGCATTGCGTTGGTAACAGAGATGCGTTCTGCTATAGAGCATTGTACAAGGTTGCATCTATATTAATCTCTATTCGTTAACCAAACCATGACATACATAATAGTTTTGATTTTGGGTTATTAGATTGAATAAAATTATAAACGTTCGAGGGACAAAGAATAGCTTTTATTATTTTGTCAGTGTTTTCGAAAGTAGAGAGAGTAGACAATGAAGCAAGTTAATGTTATTTATTTACATAATAGTTATGAGTAATTTGTAATAAACGAATAATATATAATCATGTTCATTATACATAGATAATAAAATCATTCGTTAGATGACATTGTATTCATTCTATCAAGAGCCTTACTTATGTGACTTTATAATGTTGAATTATCAAATCTAAGTAATTGTTATTATCTCTTTCAAAAATCAGTCCATGAATAATTCAGAAACATTTTATAAAAGTTCATAAAAATTGAAGGTTTCCTACAGTTCATGAACATTCCAGAAAAGGATTATGAATTATTTTGTCTTTTCGTGTGACATAATTTACTATATTTTTTTTTACACATCTTTAATTTAGATGTTTACACAGCATAATTATCTATCCAGCTTCGATATTTCGAAATAGGTGCAAACCCAGTATAGTACTTACAATACGTAACAACATAACTAGCAACACCATATTGTTTCCATGAACCATCTCTATTACGACATACAAATGGGCCACCGCTGTCCCCACGGCATGCATTTTTTGAATTAGCATAACCGTAACCAGCACAGATTGATTCACTTGAATGAATACATTTGGCATTATTAACAACTGGTAACTTTGCTTGTTGTAGAGTATGATAAGGCGCTCCGGGATGTTGAATTGAGCCCCAACCTATGAAAAATAGGCAATAACGATTAAGTTGATACTAACAAATTATTATAGTATGCCTGCAATTTGTGGAAATCAAACGCGTATAATTGTACTATCATTAGAAGAATTACACTAACATAGTAATAAGTATATTTATTGCACGTAGTTTTTTGTATATCTCGATTAAACCATTCGTTATATACTTGAAAACATAATACCTGAATTATACATACATGCAGGATCTACAGATTCATAGGACTCTAAATAACAATCGATGTCTTAAAAGCAGTCAGATTACGCACGACGTTCAGTCACCCTTGCAGAGTTCTCTATGATGAATTTCATGAGACTTTGGAACACTTTGATAAACCAGTTCATATAAACAGGGCATGGGAAACTTTCTTAAATGGCAAATTAAAACTCTACTAATTCCGTGAAAAATGGATATTTCAACAATCATGAACTCTTTATTACAGTGGTTGCAGCCTAATGGCTAAAATCAGACTATTTATATGTATTCGTGACATATCCGTGTACTCACCAGTAAGATAGCATGTAGCTCCAGTAGGAATATTTTCACCAAGTTTAGCCAAACAAATTGTATTGACATATTTATTAAGTTTAGCTGGTCGATCTAATTTAATGAGTGCTAAGTCAGCCCAGATGGGACGTAGACTATAATAATTATTTGTTCTGACTTGTTTGATAGCAATATTTTGTTGGGTGCCTTCCTTGTTGTTATGATTGAATGCTCCAAGACGTATCTGATACTGCCAAATATTTTGACTTGTAATCTTATCAACACAGTGTGCTGCTGTGAGTACCTATTAATAGAATTATACAATAATTATATTCATAAATAATCCACATATTCAAGAACATACATTTTATGTTGCAATGTTAGCCATCATGATAGTGTCGATTTAGCTGGCAAAACCTACAATCTAGGCCTACAGTAATAATGCCCAGGTGATACTTCGTTGATTTTTTGACGAGAGTGTGCCATTTTCGAAAATAGCCGAAAACCGTAAAACTTCATTGCAAATGAGAATGAAGACCCTAGAATTTCTTGTTTTACGAGCAAAACAAAGGAAGATTTCTAAAATTTTGAGAATCTCTAAATTGACACCGTAAAATTTCACAAGAATCTGGAAAAAGCACCCTTTACAAAATGGCACGTCCCCGTACAGCCGATGTATGGAAGTCCCCCCGGGTAACAATGATAAGCATGTCGAAAGGCACTTTCTTTGGTTGTAACTCCAAATTTCACGTTATCAAACGATCATCAGACAACACATACTATCTACAATTACAAACATACGCATTAACACCTAGCATTCCATTGTCTAATTGTCAAAGGATGTATCTTTTTTGACCTTCTCATTATAATTATTTATGCTCTGTCTGCTATATTCACTGGCATTTAGCACTATTCAATTGATATGAATTTTCAATAATAATAATAATAATAATAATAATAATAATAATAATAATAATAATAATAATAATAATAATAATAATAATAATAATAATAATAATAATAATAATAATAATAATAATAATAATAATAATAATAATAATAATAATAATAATAATAATAATAATAATAATAATAATAATAATAATAATAATAATAATAATAATAATAATAATAATAATAATAATAATAATAATAATAATAATAATAATAATAATAATAATAATAATAATAATAATAATAATAATAATAATAATAATAATAATAATAATAATAATAATAATAATAATAATAATAATAATAATAATAATAATAATAATAATAATAATAATAATAATAATAATAATAATAATAATAATAATAATAATAATATAAAATTTATATATATATATATATATCATTTATTTACATTATCTACGTTTTTTTTTGTACTAATTAAAAATTCTTAAAATTATAATTACGGGAAATACGCTTCTCGAGAGAGATAAATCTTTAAAGAAGCTAAAACTGATATAATATTAAGGGTAATAATATATTTTATATATTAGTATACAAGCAAAATTTCGTTGATTCCAAGAAAATTTGTTAGCTCGAGAGATTCCTATACTACATACCCAATTTGGGGATATCAATGATGCACCACAGTAATGATTTCCATTCTGTGTTAGTGATACCATCCATGGCCATGCACCTTGTTTTGCTGTGTTACCAGATATGATCCGTGATTGTGCCGTTGCAGTCATTCCACACCGAGCATAAGGATTGCCCAACGACATGGGTCCTAAAATTGAAAGCATATTATACTGTATAGTCAAAATAACACTTGACAAAAATGTTACCTTGACTGGGAAGTATTTCTAATTTTGCCCGAGAAAGTACATGAGTTTAGATCAAGCTATTCAACGCCAAATTTCCATTCTTAAATTAAAGTGTTTTATAGTTATTTCACAAAGCAATTGACACACAGCTTCTAATATGTGAGGCATAGCCTTATGACGCACTCGATCCAGGAAAAAACTCGATGATGAAGATCGCTCGTTGCAATGGCTGGTGATTTCTGATGCCTTCTTGTTTTCTCTATACATGCCTTCTCATGCTTCATAGTTTTATGGCTTTTAGGAAACTGTAAACCAATTACTTAATACTATATATATATATGTATACATTACTGTTAACTCACTGCAGAATCCACATGTTTTCGGGCAGGTCTTTTTCATATAAACTAGAACGTGTCCATAACAGCCACCACGATAGTTTTTTTTCAGTTGAGCACAATCATCTCTTTCGTCAAAACAACCGTACACCAAAGCTATACAGTTGAGAAGAAATCAGATAAAAGTGTATTGCTTTGATTTTAATGCGTGTTTTGTTTTGGAGTATCAAAAATGCTGTCTGTAACATTATCTCCATATGTGTACGTTACTAAATGTAAATGTTGAAATTTCCTAGCATCATTTTATATATATCAATTAACCACGCAGCTTGGCAACCCCCTATATATAGACTCAATCGGACGCAACGAATCATTCAAACCACTACGTTAAAACTATAAGGAACGGAAGAAATTGCATTGGTAAAGAGCTCAGGTATATTTAATTATGCCCCACAGCGAAGTTACTTAGCATACTGTCATCTATTAATTTGAATCTGATCAATCATCATAGTCTGTTGGAATCATCAATGTCACCGATGCTCCCCACTTGATTATCTGACTTTTACTATCTACTCAATTTTTATATATGTATCCCGATTTCAAGCTCATAAACAATCCATTAAATGATAGTTTTATATTATAAATATGTTATGTAAGTTAAAAGTTAGCCTCAAGTTCAAAATGTATAGATCAAAAAGAATTAATAAATATTTAAAAATTTACCTGCATTTATGGCTAGAAGAGCAAAAAGCGTCACGTTGAAAAACATGATCCTGTCCACTTTAAATTAAATCTCCTCGATGAAGTTCTGATTAAAAGACACACTTGTGTCCTATTTATATGATCTCTTTCAGGTATTATAACATTATAGTTACTGAAATATTGGAATGCTGTGTAATCAATTTGATTGCATTTATATTTATTTGTTAAACGGCGGTTAACGGTCTGACTATAGTTTATTTATGGCCTGTATCAATACAGCTTATCAGTAACTCAATTTAGAATTAAAATTAGGTGGGCGTTCATTTTAATTTACGTATTTATAATATTTACCTGTTTAAAATTAGAAATCAGTGCAAATGGATCTATTTTGAAGTTTAATAATACCTACCGCATGAAAAACCATTAGCAAAATGTTTTTAATATACATTTAATAATGAAATTAGATTACCACAAAAACGTATATAAAATAATTAAGGGAACATGTTCCGCCAGGGCCGTTTTGCAATCTTTAATCATTTGGATTTGAAGAGTTATCGGAACAATAATACCATTTTGCATCAATGCAGTGGTTATATTTTTTGTTCAATGTAGTATTAGTAGTATTATTCTTGCCATTTCCATAGACATAAGATATAGGGTGGATTAGCTCAGATGGCAGAGCAACCGAACTTCAGATCGGATCATATCTGATCGACTGTGGCTCGAATCCCCCCTAAGGTCAACTCAGCCTTGATTTTATCTGAAACATCAAATGAGTACCATCTGAGGATGGCGGATGGAATGGTCCAGAGGGAATTGCATTGTGAGTAGCTGCGGTCGGCGCATCGTTGCGCATTGACAATCGATACATGTCTGCCATGAAATCTGTTGAAATTGATCTGCAGTGTCGCGGCTGAGATCAACAAAGAGCGTTTAAAATCATTGCTCTCAGCGAAAAAAGCCACTCATCTAGAAGTTGAAGACTGGTACGGGTGCCTTCGGTAAGGCGACACCGGCTACATTACATTTTTTATAGACATAGAACTTTTGTATTTGCGGCACTTTTGTAGCTATTTAGTCGACGCTGGGAATCGAAAATAGTTAAATTTTTAAGTGTTGATGGTTAAGGCTCATTCCTCCTACGTTTTTTTTTATTATTATTGGACATCTGATTTTGAATATTATCAAAGTATTATCTCTTCACAAGCCATATATATGTACAGAAGTATTAGCAGTTAGCTAACATCTCAAAATCAAAGACAATCAATTAACATATCTTTCAACTAATGAGTTGTTATATACAATTTATTATTTGTAAATTAGTTCTAAAGTTTAGGAATGTGTTTTCTTTGCTAATATATCTTCTTTGGCTTGATGTTTTCGGTTTTATCGGGAAAGTATTTAGAGGGGCCGATTAGACCAGCCGATGCCCTGTTAATCTTTCATTGATAACTGCTGGCAAGTTTGTCAGATTTTTCCCCAAATATGCATCAGGTAATACTGTATCGAAAACCACGTTGAGCATTTGAAGTGTCTTCATAAATCAAATTAGTTCTTCAGGAACATCTGGGATCTTTAACAAAAAAAAGATAATTATTTGGATAGATTTCTACCATTCAAATTTCGAACTATACAGTAATATGCATAATGATATATTACTTGTAAGATTATTGTAAAGAGTTTATAATAATAAGTTTAAAAAAATAATGATAGTGAGTGTAAACTCTGATACACAATTACACATATATGTATATGAAAATGCTCAATATTGGGTCAACCAGAGCATTGTAGAATAAGAGACAAAGATGAGGCACTGAAAATGGCGCCTCATCTTTTTTACTTATTCTATTTTATATAAAGAGTTTATAAAGTGGCTTTCTTCTTCCCCTGCCGTAGATGGGATGGATATAAAGCCAGGTTATAATTCCTGACTATTAATTTCACATCGTTTATTCCAGTTAACTTCTTAATTAAGTTAGCAGGCAGCTTTCTTTCACGTGAACTGAGAAGTAAAATTATGCATAACAAACTAAAATAAAAATCATAGGATGATTACCTCTGAATGTAAAAACTTCAGATAACGTGTTACCTATATGATTGGTCTACCTATATGAAGTCTACACAAGTATATTTATCTAGTAGTTTGAAGTATGTAGTTAATCAACGTACTGTAACAACAATATCAACCAATTCATCAATGATCTTATGTTGGGCATGTAACTGATGTACATTATATTCTAATGATGCAGTCAATGAGAAGTATTGATGGATTAATTCTCGATCTCTGAAAATAAAAACATATACATTATATTATACTGATGCATTTATTCCCGAATTAATTTTATATGCAGTCATCGACTTTGAAATTAATAAATGATGTCATGTCTAAAAATAGACATCTAGACGTTTCTACCTCATATCCTTATAGGTCCAATAATATGATTCCTGTTTTTATTTGGATTTAGCTAGTTCAGTGAGAAAAGCATCCAACACAAACTAAATCACAGTATATACAGTATCGTTATTTTGTGCAATCTTTATCATGCATTATTAAGGGATTACATCACTCTTGTGATTATTATCGGAATTTAATAATCACTTGAAAATGACTTGTTTTCTAATTTAATGGTTCATTGATTTTTCATTAAATACAATTTGAATAAAATTCGTACGAATATCATTTCAAAATATAAAGCGAAGAATTCAATATAATTGTTTTTCCAACATGTTTGCAATTTTTAAAATATAGTAAAAGTTACGTCTGAATATAGCAAATCCCAAGATGTTACTTTTTTGAATTTGTCAATTGAATTTTCGATTACAGAGTATACATTTAGGTTGATTTTATGAAAAAATATTCATTCTGTCGCAGCTAGTCGCCATTTTCAAAACATGTTTTCCAGCTGTTTGGTTAAAGCCGTGCAGGTATAGCTCTATAACCGCACACGTGCGGGTATAGACCTATACCCACACGCTTTTAGTGGTTGCCATGGAATATCGTGGGTTGTCTTGACATAACTGCTAAACACGTGGTACAAATCCACCAATCATGCCCGAGTTGTTTCCAAGTGATTATTAAAGTTTGTTATCGCAACCCCCAAGTGTTTGCCATTGACGGAGAAAATAATACCGCACGACGAGTGAAATATGTGGAAAGCGTGTTCTTAGAGTGTTCGCATCATCGCAACTTGGTAGCAAAATATGAACTATATATTGCTACCAGCTGCTGATGGATAATTGAAACGACAAAAATGTAGGGTTTTATCATTCAGTGCTATCATAAAAATCCCAAGCTAAATGTTTAAAGTGGGAATAAACCCCCAGACTATCTTTACATATGTGGTAGAACCAGACGTGAAAATAACAATGGCGTAATTTTTTTTTCGATCTGGAAATTATTTCTTGGC